>VXBP01004361.1:238837-313667 GCA_013400115.1 Rhinopomastus cyanomelas
ACCAAGGCTTCTGCTCCTCTGCATCGACCAAGGCTTCTGCTCCTCTGCATCGACCAAGGCTTCTGCTCCTCTGCCTCAACCAAGGCTTCTGCTCCTCTGCATCCAAGAGCCGGTGACGCGAAGGTGCTGAGGGCTGGGCTACGGTAACAAGATGCTTCCTCCAGCTGCTCTTCCTCCTCCTGGAGACAGGAGATCATCTTCGAGCCCACAGCTCTCGCCCTGCTCCCCTTGGGGCTGTTGCCACCTGGTTGACCCTGAAGCCCGAACGCAGCCCCTCCTGCTCTACTGAGAGGAGGAGGAGGAGGAGGAGGAGGGTTGAACTGCACCGGGGCGGCCACTGAGCAGAGGGCGTCACAGTGGCGGGAGGCAGCAGCTGCAGCGTTTCAGCCCCTGGGGGACACGGCCAGGACAGGCCAGTGACACTCTCCTGGCCAGAAGACAACCCCCAGCTGCTGAGAGACCCGGGGAAGCCGCGTGGGGCTCGGCTGGCACCGCACTGAGGACCCCGTCAGCGCTACCCGCGTCCAAGCTCCAGCAGAGCGAGTCAGGTCCAGCGGTAACTACTGACAGCAGTGACAACAGAGGCTCCCCCTGCCCCCCAAAGTCCTTCTGTCTCAGTTCTACCGCTGGAGGAGCGAGCCCTTCCCCTTCCTCACGGCCCGCGGCACCGGGCTGAGCGAAGGGCTGGGCTACGGGAGAGGAGGGAACTGCAGCAGAACTCTCGACGACCCTTTTCTGAACGAGTTTATTATCTCCAAGAAAGCCTCCCCCTCTGAGAAGAGCATCCTAACCCCTGGATTAGATTAAAAATACAAGTATTTACAACAACAAACCAACCCAAAACGGAAGAGTTAACGCTACTGCCAAGGCCTTGGGGAATCGTGTGGCTCCCGCTCTCGGTGTCTTCTACAAAGCTAATTATCTCAGCAAACTGTTAACGAAGCTGGGGGGGTGTCTACCGCCACGTTCCCTCTGCTGTTGGTTCAGTCCGTGGGCATCGAACCGGCGCCTTCGCTCCCACGGCTGTGAGATGATGGAGGGGGCTGTGGCGGCCGCCGCCAGCTCAAGTATTAGTGGTTCTCCCCAGCTGCGCTCCGCACGGCCGCCCCCCGACCTCGGGGGCTCTGTGGTCCCCAAGCGGCGCTTCTGCCCCCCGCAATCGCCATCCGTGCCCCCCGCCCCGGCCCCGGAGCACCTCACATGTTATAGGCTACGTAAATGGGGTCTAGCTGGTCGGCCAGGAAGCTGTCGCGGAGGTGCATCCGCTGTTTCTCGCCTCTGGAGTTGATGGGGATGACGCCGGGGTCCACCACCACCACGACGCCCACGATCAGGTAGTGCTCTTCCAGGACCACGTTCGTCACGAGAGGCACCAAGTCCAGGGCTTCCTGCTCGCAGCCGCACAGCTCCACCACCACCACCAGCAGGTTGGTCCACGTGAAAACAGCACTGGGAGGGGAAGAGGGAACGGAAGGAGTCAGAGAACCCTGGCTGTTCCCACAAACATCCTGAACTTTAGGGTTCATGAGCCTCCTCTGAGCTGCATTTCCAAGGGAGACCTAGTCCCATCGTGTTGAAAGTCACAGACTCACAGGATCACAGACTGGGAGGGGTTGGAAGGGACCTTGAGAGATCAGCCAGTCCAGTCCCTCTGCCCCAGCAGGATCCTCCAGATCCAGTCATCAGGGGTTGGAAGGGACCTCAAAGGATCATCCTGTCCAGTCCCTCTGACACAGCAGGATCCCTCAGATCCAGTCACACAAGAACATGGCCAGGAAGGCTTGAAATGTCTCCAGAGAAGGAGAATCCACAGCCCCCCTGGGGCACCCTCCCTGGGAACAAGGTCCTTCTCACACTGATGTGGAACCTCCTCTGCTCCAGCTCACACCCGCTGCCCCCTGTCCTGTCACTGGGTGCCCCTGAGCAGAGCCTGGCTCCATCCTCCTCACACCCACCCTTCACACATTGATCAACATCCATGGGGTCACCCCTCAGGATCCTTTTTCTCAGCTCCAGAGCCCCAGCTCCCCCAGCCTGTCCCCAGCAGGGAGATGCTCCCCTCCCTTCACCATCTCTGTGGCTCTGTGCTGGGCTCTCTCCAGCAGCTCTGTGTCCTCCTGAAGCTGAGGGGCCCAGAGCTGGACACAAGAAACATTGAATCCTCATGGCTGGGAAGGGCCTCCAGGATCATCCAGCCCAGCCCTCAGCCCAGCAGCTCCCTCACCCCCAGACCAGGGCCTCAAGGGCTCCAGCTACTTGGTTTTTAAACCCCTCCAGGGATGAGGACTCCACCTCCTCCCTGGGCAGGCTGTTCCAGTGCCCAACCCCTCTCTCAGGAAAGAGCTTCTTCCCAAGATCCAGTCTAAACCTCCTGTGATGCCGCTTGAGGCCGCTTCCCCTCATCCCAGCATCAGGAATTTGGGAGAAGAGACCAGCAGCAGCCTCACTCCAACCTCCTGTTAGGCAGCTGCAGAGAGCCCTCCCCAGGGCAGAGTAGAGCGGGAGGAGAACCTCTCTCCATCTACCAGCCACCCCAGGGTGCCATCAGCCACGAGGGCCCGCTGCTGGCTCCTGGCCGTCCTGCTGGCCCCCAGGTCCCTTTCTCCTCCGCTGCTCTCCAACAGGCCAGCGTCTCCCCACTGGACCCTCCAGCCTGTCCAGGTCCCGCTGGGGCGCCGGCTCGTCCTCACTGGAGCTCTGCGCCCCGCTCCCGCTCAGCCCCGGCTCTGCGGCGCGGGCGGCCGCGGCGTTACCATTCGGCGATGCTCCTGTGCGTCCGCGACACCGAGGTCTCGATGTCGATGGGGTGGTAGCGCAGGCCCCGCAGCTCCAAGGTCTCATCCAGGGCTCCCACGACGTACAGGGCGTCGTGGCGCTCTGCCACGGGAGCATCGAGAGGAGACCGTCAGGGATCGGAAGGGGCCTCGAGAGACCACCCGGTCCACCCCCCGGCCACGGCAGCAGCAGCGACACCAAGTCGCACAGGACCACGGCCCGGCGGGTTTGAGATGTCTGCAGAGGTGGAGACTCCACAGCCATGGGATCAGAAAGGCCGGAGGAGAGCTCCGAGCTCATCCGGCCCAACCAACACCCCAACCCCGCTCTGCCCACCAATCCCTGGGTGTCTGAACCCTCTCACCCTCCCTGGGCAGCCCCCTGGCAGGGAAGGGATTGCTCTTGATGGCCAACCTGATGCTCCCCCGAGGCAGCTTGAGGCTGGTTCCTCTCATTCTAGGGAGAGGACAACGACACCCCCATCCTCTCCAACCCTCTCAGGTAACAGGGTCTCTCCCCTGACCTTCCTTTCCCCCTCAGTTCCCATCACCCTGTCCTCCAGCCCCTTCCCCGGCTCCACCGCAGGGGTCCTGAGGTGCCCAAACCTGACCCCACAAACCGGACCCCAGCACCTCCTGAAGCCCCTCATCCTCTCGGCACCGGCGAGGCCAGAGCCGGGCCCTACCTCCGCTGGCGGCCGTGAGCTCGGTGCGACGCACGAAGCCCAGGTAGCCCGTCCGGGCCCAGAGCGTCTGCGCGGCGTCGCCGAAGCTCAGGCGAGTGTTGAAGTGGTCGGCCTGGAGCGTCTCGTTGTCGTAGATGGTGTAGTAGCCGCTGGCCGTGTGCGGGCTGTTCACCCAGATCTGCGCGGGGAGGGTCCGCTCAGCCCCAGCCCCCGGGACGCAGCCTCCCGCCCCAGCAGGGGAACGGCTCTGCCTCCGGTGGACTCCCGACGCTCCGGGTGGGATCGAGGCCGAGAGGCCCCCCGGCGGCGCCGCTCACAGCCTGTCCCCCAGCAAACCCCCGGAGAAGGGAGCGGGCGGTGGGAGGCTCTGCTCCACCCGCACTCACCTCCCCCAGATGAGAATCTCCGAGAGGCCCTTTGGTCTCAGGATTCACGATGACGACTTTGACGCCAGGTAAGATCTGCAGAGCACAAGAGGAGAGGGGTCACGGGCTTCGGGCACCACACGAGGGCTGGCCTCGACCTCTGCACGGACAACCCTCAGCCCCAGGGATCACACAAACCGGGAGGAACCCCGCTGGGACACGGAGCGCGGTCATCGCGGAGCCAGAGGAGGGTTTCAATCGGAGGGACCTCGAAGATGATCCGGCCCCAACCCTCTGCCCGGGGCAGCGACACCTCCCACCAGAGCAGGTGCCCACAGCCCCATCTCCAGAGGGCTTCTCCAGCCTCAACCATCCTGGGACTCCCCAGCTACAGACAGTTGCCAGGCTCAGCCTGACGGGGAGCTAGGTCACTCTAGAGTTGAACTCAGTGATCCTTGGGGTCCCCTCCAACCTGGGGACCTGCCCAAGAGCCACCAGCTCACAGCACCGGCCCGCTCCGTTGCCTTAGCCACCCAAGGGCTACTTTATCCCAAAGCAAAGTGACTTCCCAGAGGAACAGCAGCGTTACCTTCCCAGACTCGGAGAGCAGCAGGCTCTGTGGAGCTCCCCGTTCCACCAGGCGGACTCTGGGGGCACAGAGAACATGGCTGGGGTCAAAACGAAGAGCTGACGCTTCCCGAGAGGTCTGAGAGCCCAGAACCACCCCGAGGGTTTGCAGAGGGTCGGCCTCCGCAAAGCCACCGTACCTGTCGTGCCTCAGGGACTTCAGATCCACGTAGACCGTGGTGGGATCCGGCCCAGAAGTTCCCTGCAGAGTTAACGTCAAGTCAGATGTGTCTGCAGAAGCTGAGGGACCTTCTGCCTGAGCTCTGCTCCGGGGCTTCCCGCTGCTCCACTGAGGGGAACCCTTCACTATGGGGGAACCCTTCACTATGGGGGAACCCTTCACTGAGGGGAAATCCTCTCTCCCAGCCCAGTGTGGGACCCACCTCTCAGAAACAGATCATTAGGGGTTGGAGGGGACCTCCAGAGGTCATGGAGTCCAACCCCTCCATCGAGGCCAACCCCCCAGCCTATGGGGGGCTGCTCTGGAGACGAGCCCAGCAGTCCCAGCTACCAAATGGGATCGGTTTGGGAAGGAAGAGCCCTCCAGCATCACAGCTCAGCTCAGCCAGCAGCTCTCCAGAGCTGAGGCTGGGCCCACGCCCGCGGCCCGCAGCAGGAGCAGCTCGGCAGCGCGCTGCCCCACGGGCTGNCGAGGGTTTGCAGAGGGTCGGCCTCCGCAAAGCCACCGTACCTGTCGTGCCTCAGGGACTTCAGATCCACGTAGACCGTGGTGGGATCCGGCCCAGAAGTTCCCTGCAGAGTTAACGTCAAGTCAGATGTGTCTGCAGAAGCTGAGGGACCTTCTGCCTGAGCTCTGCTCCGGGGCTTCCCGCTGCTCCACTGAGGGGAACCCTTCACTATGGGGGAACCCTTCACTATGGGGGAACCCTTCACTGAGGGGAAATCCTCTCTCCCAGCCCAGTGTGGGACCCACCTCTCAGAAACAGATCATTAGGGGTTGGAGGGGACCTCCAGAGGTCATGGAGTCCAACCCCTCCATCGAGGCCAACCCCCCAGCCTATGGGGGGCTGCTCTGGAGACGAGCCCAGCAGTCCCAGCTACCAAATGGGATCGGTTTGGGAAGGAAGAGCCCTCCAGCATCACAGCTCAGCTCAGCCAGCAGCTCTCCAGAGCTGAGGCTGGGCCCACGCCCGCGGCCCGCAGCAGGAGCAGCTCGGCAGCGCGCTGCCCCACGGGCTGAGCTCGGCAGCACCAGAAGCCCTGAGATACCTGCAGGCAGATGGCCACGTTGACTCTGGAGCCGAAGGTGGTGCTGACAGCCCGCGAGGACAGGCCGATGTCTTTGAAGAGCTTGGAGAAGGACTGCGTGAGCGACACCCGCGGCCGCTCCTCGGCCACCACCACGCAGGTCCGGACACAGGAGAGGTTAATGCCTCGTGCCTGGGGAACACAGGAGTGGCTGTGAGTGGCCAGGGCTGAGGGAGCAGCCACAGCCTCCCTGGGCAGCCTGTTCCAGGGCCTCAGCCCCCTCCCAGGGAGCAACCTCTGCCTCCCGGCTCCCCTCTTGGAGCTGGAACCCAGCCCCCTGGTCCCAGCACTGGATCCCTGGGGAGAAGTCCCTCTCCAGCTTCCCTGGAGCCCCTGCAGGTGCTGGAAGCTGCTCTGAGGTCCCCCCTGACCCTTCTCCTCTGCAGCTGAGCAGCCCCAGCTCCCTCAGCCTGTCCCCAAGCAGGGGGGCTCCAGCCCTCTGATCATCTTCATGGCTCCTCCTGGAGCTCCAACAGCTCCAGGTCCTTCTTCTAGAGTGAAGCTGGAGCCTGTCCCAGGCCTCCACCACCCTCAGATGAAAACTCCTCCCTCCTGTCCAGCCTCAAGTGACCCTTTTCCAGCTGAAACCCACGGACTTGTTGCTTTGGCTACAGCCCTGCACAGCAGGAGAAGGTGGGGGGTCCGTTTAGCAGTCGCCGCCCCCGGCCCCGCTGCCAGAGTTCCCCTGGTTCATGCAGGAAGTCATCCTCACCTTTAACATCTCCACTTGGTTCCCAAGTCCCTTTGTGCACAGTTCCATGACCGAATAGGAACAGAAAGTGTCCCTTATTTTATACTGGCTGACAGTAGATAACCAGAGGAACAGATTGGATTCCAGCTCCATAGGAGGAATTAAGATGGACTGGTGCCCCGAGTACACGCTGCGAGGAGAAAACACACCGTCAGGGTCCCATCCCCTCTGCCCCACGTCCCTGTTAGACCCCCAGACCCTGCTCCTGGGCCAGATCGGCCGCTCTCGCGGCGTCGCTTAGGAAAGACAACCTCCTGCACGGGGAGGGCAACCTGGAGGTGCAGGAATGGGTGAAGGGGGAGAACTGGCTCAACCCCAGGAGTCTGCAGAGGGAAAACTCCCTCCCTGCCCTGTGTAATCGTGGGGGAGAACCACAGAGTCATGGAGCATCAGGGAGTGGAAGGGACCTCCCAAGACCACCCAGTCCAGTTCCCCCACCACAGCAGGATCCCCTAGATCCAGTCACACAAGAACATGGCCAGGTGGGTTTGAAATGTCTCCAGAGAAGGAGACTCCACAACCCCCCTGGGCAGCCCCTGCCAGGGCTCTGGCACCCTCACTGGGAACAAGGTCCTTCTCACACTGATGTGGAACCTCCTCTGCTCCAGCTCACACCCACTGCCCCTTGTCCTGTCACTGGGTGCCCCAGAGCAGAGCCTGGCTCCATCCTCCTCACACCCACCCTTCACACATTGATCAACATCCATGGGGTCCCCCCTCAGGCTCCTTTTCTCCAGGCTCTAGGTACCCACCTCCCTCAACCTTTCCTCAGCAGGGAGATGCTCCCCTCCCTCCATCACCCCTGTGGCTCTGCCCTGGGCTCTCCCCAGAGAAAGGCTCTGGAGCCAGTACTCTTGGCAGAAGGCAGAGATGCAACGAGGAGAGGACAACATCTCACTCATCCGCAGGAGAAGGAGTGTCTCCTTGTCAGATCAGAGCCAACCTCTCCCCCTCCAACAAACTAGGTCACTTCTGGTAACAGCAGCAAGAGGTGTCTGCAATCAGCGCAGGTAACGGTGCGCTGCCCTCTCCCCCCTGCAGCTGGCCCCCAGCCCATCTCCTCCCCCGCTAGCCCAGTTACCTGCAGAGGCACCAGAGCACGAACCCCAGCCCGCAGTAGGGGTCCAGGCAGATGGCCACCTGCCGCGACGAGTAGAGCTCACACTGCAGCTTGATGGCCCTGCAGAGGCCGCTCACGGCCGCATGGGACATCTGCAACAGACACAGAGACGCGCTGCCACTCCGGGGCTGCGGCCACGACGGCTCCTCTTCGTCGTGCTGCTGCTGCTGCTCACACTGTGGTTCTCCCCGGGGCTGCACTTGTCCTTCACAGACTCACAGAAGCGTGAGCTGTGTCAGACCATCAGCTCCAAGCTCTTCCCAGCCCCGCGTCTCTTCCAGCCCAAGGGGTTCAGTGCAGCTGAGGCAGAGCACTGCACGACCCTCTGAGCCACAGCCAGCCAGAGCTGCTGCTACCACACATCCCGAGAGCTCTGGGCATCCCGGGCTCCAGACACCGACGGCCTCTGGGCTTTAGTTTCCTCCCCTCTGCTGCAGCCCTGTGGTGCTCACAGCCACTCTGCTCCTCAAGGGCAGCTCTCCGGCGGGAGGCAGCAGCACGACTCACAGAACCACAGCATCCCAGAACGACTGAGGCTGCAGGAGCTCTCTGAGCTCAGCCAGCCCAGCCCATGGCCCCCCAACACCCCATCACCCAGATCAGGGCACTCGGGGCCACCTCCGGTCTGTCCCTCAACACCTCCAGCAACGGGGACCCCCCCACTGCCCTGGGCAGTGCAGTCCAGGCTCTGATCACACTTTCTGGGGAGAAGGGCTTCCTAACACCCACCCTAACCCTCCCCTGGCAGCCCCAGGCCCTGCCCTCTTGTCCTGCTGCTGGTTACCAGGGAGAAGAGCCTGGCCCCTGAGAGTCAGAGAGAGGAAGGACCCCCTTGAGTCTCTTCTTCTCCAGGCTGAACCCCCCAGCTCCCTCAGCCTTCCCCTCCAGTCCCTTCCCCAGCCTCGTTGCTCCTCCGTCCCCTCTCCAGCCCCTCACTCCCTGATGCCCAGCCCAGTCTGGCTTCACTCAGACCTGATTCTCCAGCCCAAAGTCCCAGTCAGGGGAGAGGAGGACCCCAGCACCAGCCCAGACACCGAACCCCTGCAGCACCCCCCGGTACCTTCACCCCCGTGAGCATCCCGGTGGTGGACACGCTGAAGTCGAGGTACGCCAGCATCTCGGGCGTCGGGGGCTTGTAGATCTGAGCCATCCTCTTCCTGGGCAGGTCGTCTGTGGGAGGGGACACCGGGGCAAACTGGTCCATTATGTCACCAGTGAACTGGTGTCTGACAGGAGAACGCAGCTCCAGCGAGGAGGACCTGGACAGGCTGGGGAGGTGGGCACCAGGCACCTCATGAAGTTCAGCAGGACCACGTGCAGGGTCCTGCAGCTGGGCTGGAACAACCCTCACTGTCTGTGCAGGCTGGGGTGGGTGAGGAGATGGACTGGGGGCACTGGTGGATGAGGAGCTGGACAGGAGGAGAGTGCGACTGCAGCCCAGAAGGTCCAACCCCACCCTGGGCTGCGTCAGGAGAAGTCGTGCCAGCAGATCAAGAGAGGGGATTGTCCCCCTCTGCTCTGCTCTGCCCTGCTGAGACCCCCCCACAGTCCTGCGGCCACTTCTGGAGCCCCCAGGACAAGAGTGACCTGGAGCTGTTGGAGTGAGGCCAGAGGAGGCCATGGGGATGATCAGAGAGCTGCAGCCCCTCTGCTCTGGAGACAGGCTGAGGGAGCTGGGGCTGTTCAGCTGCAGAGGAGAAGGCTCCGGGGGGACCTTCTAGTGACCTTCTAGTCCCCGAAGGGGGCTACAAGAAGGCTGCAGAGGGGCTGCTGCAGTGACAGGACGAGGGGCTCTGGTTTCACAGTAGAGAAGGGCAGACTGCAGTGGGCTGTGAACGAGGTCAGACCGAGCACAACCTCGGCCTGGTTCCCTAAATATCCTCAAGAAACCCTCAGGAGCCATCCAGCTGCCACCTGGACCAGGGGCTGGTCTGTGGGGAGCCCTGCAGAGAACCTGAGGCCCGGGGCCGGCACCTGTGTCGATGATGGTCGGCCACGTCTTCACATCCACGGCAGCGGCTGCCTCGCGGGACTTCAGCAGCCGCATCAGGGTCTGGGTCGTGAGGATGCAGGCGGCTTTGCTGACCTGGAAAGACAAGGACTCTGCTGAACAACAACCAGCTGAGACAAGACCTGCTGCTGCTGTCACTGCAAGGTCTGAGGTCCACCGGGTGCTCTCTGCCCCACCAGCCTCCCCCAGCCTCCCCCAGGTCATTTCTGCTGCCTCCGGAGAATCACTGAGGCTGGAAAAGCCCCCAGAGCTCGGCCAGCCCAGCCCGTGACCCAGCACCACCACAATCAGCTGGACCCTGGCACTAGGGGCCACCTCCAGCCTAGAGGTGGCTCTCTACTTGAATTTTCTGAATGAGAACAGTCCCTGTGCACTGTGAGCAGCCAGGGGGTTTGGGGGAACCACTCGGGGTCAGAGCAGGGGCTGGACGCTGTGAGCAGCTGGAGGGGGTTCAGGGGACCCCCCAAGGCCCAAGCAGGGGCTCTCCAGCCCCACCACTCACTTCCACGATCATGCGCACGGTGGGCAGCGTCGCGGCGAGGCTCTGGGCGTGAGGCGGCCTCACGGTGACGGGGATGCAGCCGGCGTACAGGCAGCCGTAGAAGGCGGCGATGAGCTCGATGCCTGCAGGGACACGAGGCCGGGCTGCAGCGCTGGGCGCCCCTCGGAGCAGCCTCACCTCCCGGGCCGCTCCCGCAGCACCGAGCAGCCCAAACCCCGCCGGGAGACCAACGGGGAAGCCAAGGCAGCCTGGGGCGGGGGACTGGGAAGAGGAGAAGCCGACCCGCAGCAAAACCATCTCCAGCTTCTGGAGAAAGACCGTCCCAAGGGTCAAAGGACCCCGAGTCGGCCAGGACAACGCGGAGCCGCCCGGCACCGCAGCGCCTCTCGCCAGCGGTGAGCGCCCTCCACGCGCCAGGTGGTGAAAGCCGTGAGCTCCCGGCCCCAGCTGCCCCTCCCGGGGCTCCCAGGCCGCCAGCAGGCCCTGGGGAAGCGCCCAGCTGCAGGCGACGGCCCCGGTCTCCACCAGCAGCCGCTCCGTCCTCTCTGCCAGCACGCGACATGCGCTCCCAGGACGAGAAGCTGCCAGCTGGCAACGTGACTCGAGGCAAACGAGGGGCGGGCGGGTGACTAGCACAATCCTCCAGCACATGCAGAGTGGTCACACGTTTCTGAGGTCATACCAGAGGGCCTGTGCCAACCACAGCGGTCTCTGATGGCAGCAAGGAGTGAGAAGGTACAAAGTGACTTCTCCAGAGCTCTAGAGAAACAAGAGCTCGAGTCCTGTCAGGACAGCCCTGCCTACAGTCGGGAGGAGACGGGTGGGTTACGGCGGCCCGAGGGTATCGCTGCTCTCCTGCACCTCCACATCTGGACGGCCCTGCACCTCCGCGGGCGCCCGACGAGTCGCTTACCAGGAGGATAGAGAAGCACCACGTTGTCTCCCGCGTTGAGGTGGCCCTTGTCGCACAGGACCGACGCGATCCTCTCCGCCTTCTTGTGCAGCTGAAGGCAGGTGGCTGTGCACACTGTGGTTCCCTTGGAAGGAGATTAGGAACTGCTCTCAGCAGGGCCCAGCACCACCCAGTCAGCTGGATGAGAACCAAACCAACCAGCTCGCTCGCTAGCGTCGCTCTAGAGCTACTGGTTATCTAAGCCTAGAGGCTGCCGACACTCAACGAGCCACTGCACCCACTACGAGAAGAGAAGAGATGGAGTTAGATCTGCTCTAGAGAATTCTACCTTCCAGGGAGTCAGTTCAGGTCTTCTCTGCACCCAGAACTTTGCCAGAATTTACTCAACACCATTAAATGAAACGGGAACCAGTGGGACCTACAAACACGCTGAGTTTTAAAATGCAGCAGTGAAGCACAACAGTCTGTGAGAGGCAGGGACCTGCAGGCCCAGGGGGTCGTGGTCTCAGCGAGAGCAGAGGCTAAACAGAGGGTGCTGGCATCTCAAACACCATCTCAGACTGGCCTTGACAACCCCAACGACGCGGCGCTGGCTGTACCTTGGCGTTCAGGAGAAGGAAGAGCGGGTGGTCAGGAGATGCCTGAGCTCTCCACTGCAACACCTCTGTCAGGAACTGGTGCTGGAACAGAGAGGCAGTTGTTAAACCCTGGTGCTTCCGCATCCGAGGCAGCTCTTGGGGCTTTGTGTTCAGCCACGCTGGGGATTGGAAGGGACCTCAAAAGATCATCCCCCTCGACAAAGCAGGATCCCCTACAGCCAGTCACACAGGAACAGCCCAGGAGGATTTGAAATGTCTCCACAGAAGGAGACTCCACAACCCCCCTGGGCAGCCCCTGCCAGGGCTCTGCCACCCTCACTGGGAAGAAGTTCTTTCTCATATTGATGTGGAACCTCCTCTGCCCCTTGTCCTGTCACTGGGTGCCCCGGAGCAGAGCCTGGCTCCATCCTCCTCACACCCACCCCTCACATATTGATCAACACCCATGGGGTCACCCCTCAGGCTCCTGTTTCCCAGCTCCCTCAGCCCCTCCTCAGCAGGGAGATGCTCCCCTCCCTCCATCACCCCGTGGCTCTGCGCTGGGCTCTCTCCAGCAGCTCTTCTGCAGCCAAGGGCCCCCAGCTGGGCACAGCAAGTCCCCTCCCAACTCTCTGGCTGTACCAAACCCCAATTTACCTTTTTAACCAAATCATTGTCCTCTATCTGGCCGAGGTCTCTTCCAGAGGCTTGAGCAATGCGCTTCCCAGCAACCAGGTTCCCCACCATCACAGAGGCAGGGCCAACGCCTGTGACAAACAACAGCCACCTGAAGTGGGTCGTTTCGATGCCAGCGGGGAGGAGCTGGCTGGGGCTGGGATCCTTTGCAGGAGAGCGAAGGATCACAGAATGATTGCAGCTGGAAGAGACCCCTGGGATCATGGAGTTCACCCCCAAACCAGATCCCCCCAGGGATCCACCTCCGGGGGCAGCGACTCAGCCCCATCCCTGGGCAGCCTGCTGCAGTGTCTGACTGCTCCTGCTGTGAAAAGCTTTTCCCTACTGTCTAGTCCAACAGCTCTCCTGCCTCCCCCAGGGAAGGATGTGAGAACAGGCAGTGAAACCCCTCTGGCAGAGTTCAGGAGGCACTGCTGGTCTCCTGGTCACCAAGAGAGGGAATCCCAGTGAGTCCAAAGGTGGGAACCCACATTCCTGACTGGCAGAGGCCCAACACACCCCAGCCACAGGCCACAAGACAAGCTCTGGGTCCCAGCAGGCAGAAGGCTCCATGTGGGAGATGTCAGAGCTTCACTTGACCTGCACGAAGCCGGGGGGCCCGGTGTTACCTGGCTGTTTCTGCCTGGGTTTTGGCAAGTTGGTCACACACGTGTGCGGGCACATGAGGATGTTGCAGGGGTGCAGAGAGCCCTCCAGAAAGTGCTGTTTGGTTTGAGAAATGTGGATCCCTCCCAGGGGAGTTTTTGGCAACGTGTTGGCTGGCACCAGGGCAAGGCAGTAGACCCCCACTTGGTGAATGCTGTCGATTGCCTGCAGGAGAGAAAGGTGATGGCTTGAGCTCTTGGTGCTGACGGAGCTACCCTGGGGTCACTGGCTGCCCTGACGCACTGCTCAAGCAAAGCCCTGCATTGCTGAGGTACTGGAGGAGCCCCAGGGTGACTGAGGCTGGAGAGGCCCTCTGAGATCATCCAGCCCAGCCCATGGCTCCCCATCAGCCAGAGCAGGACACTCAGGTCCACCTCCAGGCTGTCCATCAGCACTTCCAGGGATGGAGACACCCCCACTGCCCTGGGCAGCCCAGTCCAGGCTCTGATCCCCCTTTCCATGAGGAAGGGCTTCCTAACATCCAACCTAACCCTTCCCTGACAGCTTCAGGCCCTGCCCTCTCGTCCTGGTGCTGGGAGAAGAGCTCGACCCCCACCTGACTACAACCTCCCTTCAGGGAGTTGGAGAGAGGAAGGAGAAGGTCCCCCCTGAGTCTCCTCTTGTCCAGGCTGAACCCCCCAGCTCCCTCAGCCTCTCCCCACCAGCCTTTCCCTCCAGCCCCTTCCCCAGGCTCCACTTTCACACCTTCCATGCCCAGAATCCCAAAATACACCCAGTCACCCGGTGACTCATGTGATTCTGAGCTCAGGAACTTCTCCATCTGCCTCCTCTGAACCATCACACTCGGTTCCTTTCTGCCCACCTCAGCACGTGGGCATCTGATTCAGACCAGGCACCCCCCTGTTTTGTCTCCCCAGGCTTCACGAGCTGAAACATCTGCCCCAAGAGGGAAGGGAGGCAGCTCTCAGTGTCTGTGCTGCTGCAGGCAGCTGCTTCAACCCTCCTCTGCCCACTGCCTCCCTGCTCAAAGCTCACCTCCACAGAGCAGGGTGGCTCCACAGCCCAGCCCTGAGCACCGGCACCATCCCAGACTGAGAGCAGAGATGCTGAGCACTCTGCCAGAGCCTGTGGGGCCACCACTTGCCCAGGACCATCAGGACACAGCTTGCACAGAGCAGAGGGGACCCCGTGGAGATCACCTGGTGCCAGGAGGGGATCGGGAGCCCCTGCTCTTTCCATCTGGGGAGCACTGACGGCCTCTGATCTGGCTTCACCTGGTCCCCCTGGGTCAGGGGACTCACCTGCAGGACTCTGCTCATCCACTGGAAGCTGTCCTCTTCGGATGCATCCGGCCTCTGCTCTGCAACCACCACGATCCTCTCGTCATAGAAGACAGACACCGAGAACACGGCGATCCTGAGGGAAAGGGCAGAGGGCTCTTGGGGCTTCATGGTCCCAGGGAGTTGGTGCCAAAGAAGCAGAGCTGGTGCAAACAACCCCACGGGGCACAGGCAGAGGAGCCCTTTGAGTGGGGTCAAAATGGGAGGACCTGGTGCTGGAGGGGAAGGATTAGGTCCCACACGAGGCAGGAGGCTTCCAAACCTCTCGTGAGGCTGAGAGGCAGCAAGTTCCCCGAGCGCCCGGGGGTCTAGAAAGCGACACCCGCAGCCACGGCGCTGAATGAAGTGTCTCCTGCCACAGAGACCTCACAGTGAAGTCTACAGAGACTTGGGATGAAATTCTCCACCCTGCTACTCAGCTCTTTCCTCTAATGGACACAGGCTCCAGCATCCAGAGAGGAGGGTGGGGAGCACAGAGCTGCGCTGGGTGCGATCGGGGTTAACGACGGGTCCAATCAGCAATAAATTGATTTTAATTGAGCTCCCAGCGAGAGATCGAAGGTCACACGGAGGATGGGGAGGGCTTGTTTCTCTAACCTTCCTCTGTAAACTGTTTTGATGGACTCCACTGCCAGCCCCGTGGCCACGATGTCGTCAGCATTGTGTCTGCGCCCGCTGACCGTCAGCAACCCGTCCATTTTGCCGACCACGAAGACCAGGCTGCCCTGCAAGGGAATCCCAGAGTGACTGAGGCTGGAGAAGCCCTCTGGGCTCAGCCAGGCCAGCCCGTGGCACCCCCAGCACCCCATCAGCCAGAGCAGGGCACTCAGGGCCACCTCCAGGCTTTCCCTCAGGAGCCCCCCACTGCCCTGGGCAGCCCAGCCCAGGCTCTGATCCCCCTCTCCATGAGGAAGGGCTTCCTGACATCCAGCCTAACCCTCCCCTGGCAGCTCCAGCCCCTGCCCTGGGAGAAGAGCCCAACCCTGCTCCTGACTACAACCTCCCTTCAGTGAGCTGGAGAGAGGGAGAAGGTCCCCCCTGAGTCTCCTCTTGTCCAGGCTGAACCCCCCAGCTCCCTCAGCCTCTCCCCATCAGCCTCTCCCTCCAGATCCTTCCCCAGCCTTGTTGCTCCTCTGTCTCCGCTGCAGCCCCTCCATCTCTTCCTTGCAGTGAGGGGCCCAGCACTGCCCCCAGGACTGGAGGGGAGGCCTCTCCAGTGCCCAGTACAGCGGGGCAATCCCATCTCCACCCCAGTGCTGATCCAAGCCAGGATGCTACTGGCCTTCCAGGCCACATGGGCACCCTGCTGGCTCCTGTTCAGCCGGTTATCAACCAGCACTGCCAGGTCCCTCTCTACTGGGCTGCTCTCCAGCCACTCACCCCCCCAGTCTGTAGCTGCAGGGGCTTGTTGTGGCCAGAAAGGGCTCTGTGAGTAGCTGATGTGAAGTCAATACTCAAACCTAACTGGGGTGGGATCGATGGAGGTTGTGTTTTATACAACTGTTCTCTCTTCTCTTCCAGAGACTCTGTCTGGAACTAAACCAGAAGAACCACTCTGGCTACTGGGGGAGCGGGGACGCTCCAGCGTGGAGCAGCAGGGCCACACAGAAAGCTCCTTGCGCTGGGCTGCGCGAGAGGCAGCAGGTGGAGAGCACAAGGAGGCACCACAGGAGCTGAGACACCCTCTCACGTACCGGCCCCACAAAGCCCAGCAAGCCGGAGCGGACGAAGGGCACTTCCCCCACGGGGGAGCCCGTCGAGTTCACCGGGATCACCTGCAACAGAAGGCACCCGACGCGCTGGGGGAGCGAGGCGGTGGGGAGCAGGGGAGCCCGGGCTCGGTCGCCGCAGCCGCGGGACCACAGGGCTCCGCGCGGGGGGCAGAGGGCCTGGGGCTGCCCGTACCTCGAAGGTGTTCTTGGTCACCCCGGGCAGCCCGTAGTACATCATGCCTCCCGCTCTGGCGCTGACGCAGATCTCCCCGATCTCGTCGGTTCTGCAGAGCTGGGGAGGCCCGTCGGGCTTCACGATGCACATCACCCCTGCGGGAGACACGGGGCTGTGGCCACGGCCCCGCGGCGCAGCCGGCACCGCCACAGATCCACCACCCCCGGGGCTGCCAGCAGAGACACGGGCTGGTCCTTCTCTGGTGGCCAAAAGGCCTCAGAGGAGAGTCCCGCTCGCTCCTACCTCCTGGCATCACGTGGCCGACATCCTGGACAGTGAGAGCAGAGTTCTTGTCTTCCGTGTTGACCCGGATGACGCCGAAGCTCAGCCCATTCATGGACAGGATGGCTCTCCCAGGCAGCGGCGCCCCGGGCACCCCAGGCCTTTGAAGGACACAACAGCCACGTCAGGCGGACGGGGTTATTATTAGAGTTGGAGGAAGACACCCCAGCACCAGAGACACCCCGGCTCAGCGTCGCTGCTTTGCGTAACGAGTGGGTATCTGCGAGCGGGCAGCCCCTCCCAGCACAGCCACCTCGATCTGTGAGTAGGAAACCTCATCCTTGGGCAAGAGGAAGCCTCCTTCCAGCCCCAACTGCCAGGCTGGAGGATTACAGGGGTATTTACAAGGAGCGTCCACAGAGGCATCCACTCAATCTCAGCTTCAAGAATAGGATCACCCGGGTTAGAAGGGACCTCAAAGATCAAGGAATCCTTAGGGATTGGAAGGGACCTTGAAAGATCATCTAGTCCAACCCCCCTGCAGGGAGCAGGGGCAGCCTCAACCAGATCAGGGTGCCCAGAGCCTTGTGGAGCCTCCTCTTGAGTCTCTGCAGGGATGGAGCCTCAGCTACCTCCCCAGGCAGCCTGTTGCAGTGCTCAACCTCCCTCCTGCTGAAGAACTTCTTCCTCAATCCCCCCCTAGCTGTGTAAATCGGGAGGAGGGAAGAGCAGGGCTCAGTCCTTACGCTGCTGCTCTTCACGTGGAAAAGGAGAAGGGACAACCCAGCAGCTCCTTGGAGAGCTGAGCACCTCTGGCAAAGGCCAGTGGAGCTCGTTAGCTACGATCAAACGACGTGAGACCAAACCTCAGCCCGGGTCACTCAGTCTGAGGAACCCAGCGCGACGCTGCTGGCCCGTTACCTCCGGATCGCGATGGTCATCGCTTCTGGAGAGGTGGCACACGGACAAATGGCCTCTGGTTTCAGCCCGTGGCTCTGGAACAGGCTCAGGAAGGCATCGCAGGAGGAAACAGACCCTGGAACCAAAGGAAGAAACTCTGGCTTTACACAGCCTGGGGTTTGTCCCCCACTCCCCTGCCCAGGTTGCCCAGAGCCCCAGCCAGCCTGACCTTGAATGGCTCCAGGGATGGGGCCTCCACCCCATCTCTGGGCAGCCTGTTCCAGGGGTCCCCCACCCTCAGATCCCACCACTTTCTCCTCCTGTCCAACCTCACTCTGCCCTTTCCCAGCTTCCAGCCAGGACCCCTCGTCCTCTCGTTCCCTGCCCTTCGGAAGAGCCTTCCCCAGCCTTCCAAGAGCCGCTGTCAGGGGTGAGAAGGTGCTAGAAGGTCCCCCTGGAGCCTTCTCCTCTGCAGCTGACCAGCCCCCTCAGCCTGTCCCCAGAGCAGAGGGGCTCCATCCCTCTGATGTCCCCGTGGCCTCCAGGCCCTCGTTGTGCTGGGGGCCCCACCAGGAGAGCGGAGGCCGAGCCCGCAGCGCGAAGCCGGGGCGCGCCGGCTGTACTCACAGGGGTTGGCGCCGTCGGTGACGACCAGCATGCGCAGGGAGCTCAGGCTGACGTCTCTTTGGTCTCGATGGGCCATCATGGCCCAGTGCAAGTCCCGACACTTGACCAGAGCAACCTTGGCTGCAAACCAACACAAACCCCCCCTGTGAGGAGGAAGCAAAGCTTCCACGAGTCCACTCCCTAAGCAGACCCACTGCAACACTCCCAAGCGAGCAGATCCTCCCTGGGGCAAGGCAGCCTCAACAGCTGAGCCCACAGACACTGCAAACCCCAACATACAAGAGCATCTGCTGTGGCCCCCAGGCCATGAGCCCACTGCAGCAGCCCCTCTTCAGCACCACCACCCCAGCGTCCTCGAGGAGGGCTGGGGACCCGTGGGGCTCACTGGGCTCTGGTTTCCTGTCTCCTAAAAGGCTCTGAGCACCGCGGCTCACGCCAGGGCTCACACAGCGTGTGTTCAGCAACAGATTAAAGAGTCTGAGCCCTGGAGGAGCGTCACAGCAGAGCAGATCGAGGTTGTCTGAGGCTGGAATGTGCCCCCTGACTCATCCACCCCGAGAAGCCCAAGCGGTGGAAGGCAGAGTCACCTTTGTGGGTGTGAACTCTCTGGACCCAGGAGAGAGGACAGGTCTTCATCACCGAGTAGGGGACGCTGACGGTGTGCAGCTTGTTCATCACATTCTGGAAAGCAGAAACAACCCCCCTGTTTCTCAAGAAGAGGGCTCACAGAGCCTGTGAGGAAGCAGAAGCAGGAGCCCCCTGCGTTCCCCACCGACCCCTACCCCAGCAGGTGCTTAAGACACCTCCTGCAGGGAACTGCAGACCGAGCAGGGAGGGAACAGGCTGACTGAACCCTCCTCAACCACATCCTGCAGCGCCGCAGCCATGCAGAGCTCCCGAGGGCTTCAGGAAGCCCCAGCAGGCTCGACTCACCGTCAGGATGCCGTGCCACAGCCCCGCGTCCTTCTTAAAGTCCAGAACATTCACTATGGTTTCACCTGGGGAAAGAAGGTTGGGAGTTTGGAAGGTGCTGGGAAGCAGCTGGGTGCTGATGGGGGAAGCTGCAGGCGCCTGAGCGCGCGACCTGCGTCTGTTGGGTCAGCTCCAAGGTGAGAGGGTGCAGAGCCCTGGAGGTCTGATGGGATCATTTGACTAGGCAGAGCTTCTCGTTGTGGAAAACAGCCCAAGTGGGCATCAGTGTAAGAGAAGGGATCACAGCCCAGAGAGCTGTAAGGGAATTCTGTTCACAGAGTCATGGAGCATCAGGGATTGGGAGGGACCTCAGAGATCATCCAGTCCAAGCCCCCTGATGCAGCAGGATCCCCTAGATCCAGTCACACAGGAACAGTCCAGGAGGGTTTTAAATGTCTCCAGAGAAGGAGACTCCAACAACCCCCCTGGGCAGCCCCTTCCAGGGCTCTGTCACCCTCATGGGGAAGAAGGTCCTTCCCATATTTACGTGGGGCCTCCTCTGTTCCAGCCTCAGTGAACAGGAGCGGGTCTGGACCTCGTTCTGCCCCAGCAGGAGCAGGAGGAGAGAGCAGAGAACCTCACCCCAGAAGCAACAGAAGTGAAACGCAGCCCAGCTCTGCATTTCCAAGCACCATGACACACAGCTCTAAAAATAAAGCTGCACTCATGGATCTATAAATTCACTCAATCTACTGGAGTCAATCCGCACCCCGGAGCAGAACCCTCGCTACTCCCACCAGCCATTCCCAGTCCGGGTGCCCGGGTTCGCCTCACTCAACCAGTACAGCCCCAGTCTGTGCCAGAGACGCTCTGTCTCCACGCAGTCACCCACCTTCTGAGTAGTTGCAGGCCTGAGAGAGGGCCTGGCAGTGCGACAGCATGGCGACGCGGGACACCGTGACACCCATGACGCTGCCCTCTTTGCTGGTCTTGTACTGCACAGGGGGACAAAGGAGTCAGCCTGGGCCCCACACAGAGGGACCTCGGTGCTGGCAGCTTGGCGAGGAGGGAGAGCGCATTCAGGGTGCTCCTGGCTTCAGCAGCACGACTCTGGGCTACCAGTGACCACCTCAGCGAGGCCAGAGGAGGGGCTTTCTGGAACATGAGCAGCTCTCCAGTTCATCCCAGGCAGCTCTTGAGGCCACAAAAGCATCAACTCTTTAAAAAGCAGCCCCCCAGCAGCACAAGGCTGGTCCCCGTGGTCAGAATCATCAGGGATTACAGAATCATGGAATCACTAGGGATTGGAAGGGACCCCGAAAGAGCATCCACTCCAATCCCTCTGCCACAGCAAGATCACTTCACTGGAGAAGTGATGGATTGGAAGGGACTTCAGAAGATCATCCAGTCCCATCCCCCCACCACAGCAGGATCACCTAGATCCAGTCTCACAGGGACACATCCAGGTGGGTCTCAAACATCTCCAGTGAAGGAGACTCCACAACCCCCCTGGGCAGCCCCTGCCAGGGCTCTGGCACCCTCACTGGGAACAAGGTCCTTCTCAGGTTGATGTGGAACCTCCTGTGTTCCAGCTCACACCCACTGCCCCTTGTCCTATCACTAGGTGACACCGAGAAGACCCTGGCTCCATCCTCCTGACACCCATCTCTCACATATTTATAGACACTAATGAGGTCACCCCTCAGTCTCCCCTTCTCCAGCTCCCTCAGCCTCTCCTCAGAAGGGAGGTGCTCCACCTCCTTCATCATCCTTGTTGCCCTGAGCTGGACTCCCTCCAGCAGCTCCACATCCCTCTTGAACTGAGGGGCCCACAGCTGGAATCAACACTCCAGATGTGGTCTCACCAGGGCAGAGCAGAGGCAGGGGGAGAAACCAGGAAGCAGAAGGTAGGGAGGGCAAAGCAGCCTCTCCCTGGTGACCAAAGCACCACATTCAGCTCGGGCAGACGCTCACCTCGATGTACGCCGGCTCGGTTCCTGCCGCGGAGATGTTGGGCTGCCAGTCCTTGGGAGATTTGGAGAGGTACTTGGAGTCTGTCACGACCCACTTGAGCCTGGGCCAGCCTAGAGCCAGAAGGAAGGGACCTGTTAATCTCAGCTGGACCCTCCTCGAAGCAGCCCAGAGCTCTGGCAACCATGTCCAGAGAGGTCAGTGGCACCAGAAGGAGGTGGCAGCTCTGATCCCACCTTTAAACTGCACGATCTCCCCATTCTGGGTTTTCGGAAGCCCCTTCAGACAGACTTCAGTGGTCAGGGCCAGGGCGACCCCACAGCTGCCCAGCAGGAACCCAATCTGCTGACCTCCAGCGTCCTGAGGGAAGAGGGAGAGGAACAGTCACTCCTGGGTAAAGGGGAGGCTTGACCAACCTTCCCCTTCCCCAAGCACCAGGTCTGGTTGATGCTCTGGTAACCGGTTGGTTAATCTTACAGATCCCATGGGGAGGACAAGGAAGCAGAGCAGCTCTTGGCCACCAACACCCCCCACTGTGGTTTGTCCTTGGCCTCTCAAGTTCAGGGGCTAATTGTGGTTTGAATCAGAGAAGTGCTGAGGCTGGAAAAGCCCTTTGAGCCCATCCAGTCCAACCCTGAACCCAGCTGGCCCAACCCACCCTAAACCCTGGCCCTGAGCTCCACATCTCCCTGACCAGGAAACCTGGCGGGGTTGGCAACTGAACCTCCTCCCTGGGCAGCTTCTGCCAAGGGCTGAGGGCCCTTTCCAGAGAGAAGTTTCTCCTCAGGGCCAACCTAAACTTCCCCTGGGACAACTTGAGGGTTAGGTTGGCTGTGAGGAAGGCTTTCCTCACAGAAAGGGGGATCAGAGCCTGGACTGGACTGCCCAGGGCAGTGGGAGGGTCCCCATTGCTGGAGGTGTTGAAGGACAGAGTGGAGGTGGCTCTCCATGAGGAAGGGCTTCCTGACATCCAACCTAACCCTCCCCTGGCAGCTTCAGGCCCTGCTCTCTCATCCTGGTGCTGGTTGCCTGGGAGAAGAGCCCGACCCCCACCTGACTCCAACCTCCCTTCAGGGAGTTGGAGAGAGGGAGAAGGTCCCCCCTGAGTCTCCTCTTGTCCAGGCTGAACCCCCCCAGCTCCCTCAGCCTCTCCCCATCAGCCTTCCCCTCCAGTCCCTTCCCCTCTCCAGCCCCTCAATCTCCTCCTTGCAGTCAGGGGCCTCTTCTGGAGGGGAGGCCTCCCCAGTGCCCAGCACACAGGGGTAATCCCAGCCCTTGTGGCCACCCCAGTGCTGATCCAAGCCAGAATGCTACTGGCCTTCTGGGCCACCTGGGCACCCTGCTGGCTCCTGTTCAGCCAGCTGTCACCCAGTGCTCCCAGCTCCCTCTCTGCCAGGTCTCCAGCAAAGTCAGAAGGCTGCAGACACTGAGCTCCCACCTCCTGAGTTCCCACCTCCATCGATTCACAGTCTGTGCCTCAACCTGCGATACCAGAGCGAAGACTAAAGCCTTGGAGTTGAATCTACCACTGGCAGCTGCTCAGCAGAGCTCTCTGGTCACCAGGTTTTGCCACCTTCAAACACCAATTCCAGGTTCTGTGCCCATCACGTTGACCCAGAGCTGCTCAGGCAGCAGCTGGATGCTGGCAGCACTCTGGGAGCTTGATGGTCTGACTTGGTTTCCATCCCAACACCAGCCCATCGCTCCTCTGCGTCCATCAACGTTACCTTTCTGGTAAGAGGTACCTCTATAGGCACTGGGATGACTTCTGCCAGGAGACAGCCATAAAATGCCACCATAAACATCACCGGGTCGTTGTTGGGGTAAACCAGGGCCACCTACCAGTCACAGAGATGTTCTGTTAGTTGAAGGAGAAGAACAAACCCCAAAAGCTGAGGTCCACAGGCAGAAAGCATTGTGCTGCCCCCCAGGCCACCCCAGTCTCTATGACAAGGTGCTTTAACAGCCACAGCCCCCCCTGTGCCCTCATAGGGCCAGGCACAGACATCTGAACCCCTGGATTGCTCTCAGAGGTGCAGGGCTGGTGCTGAGGTGGATTTCCAACTCCACAGAATCACAGAACATCAGGGATGGGAAGGGACCAGCCCAATCCCCTGCCAGAGCAGGATCATCTAGACCAAGGAACACGGCCAGGAGGGTTTTAAACATCTCCAGAGAAGGAGATTCCGAGCCCAGATGCTGCTCCCAGAGGAGCCAGCAGGACTGACAAGATCCCCAAAAGCCTGTCCCTGGGATTAGTTTTGCTGTTAAAAGATCCCAGAGCCTGTGGTGAGCTGCAGCCCCCCCAAAGCCCCCCTCTCTTCCTGGAGAGGGAGAAGCAGACAGTCCTAAGCTCATTACCCTGTCTCCAGGTTTTAAGACGGGCTCATTCTTGGTCCCCAGTTTATTAAGCAGAGTGTAGGCCAGCTTGAGGCTCCTGCTCCACAGCTTGCCTGGAACACGAAGCAGAGAGATCCGCTCGCCACTGCAGCCCCGCCGAGGCCACGAGAACATCCCAGCCCTTCTCTGCTTCCCCTGCCCAGCAGCACATCCCCAGCCCTGGACGTGCTGCGGAGCCCTCCACCCCCAGGAAGGGGTCTGCAGCCCAACAAGCCTCGTGCTCTGCTCCCCTGGAGCGGCTCCGCGTGGGGAGCCAGGGCTGCACTCACCGTACGTGAGGGTATAGACTGGTTTTCCTGTAACATCCAGTGCTGTCAGGCAGGGACACTTGGCCTGGGTGGTTCCCCAGCGCTGCAGGGCTGCTTCTAAGGCAGGAGGCCAGTTGCACACAACCCCCAGGGGCTCTCCCTTCACGGGGGTCATCTGCCGTCCCTCGGGCTTGGGCTGGTTCGGGTCGGGCTGTGGAACTGAAGGACAATCAGTCACACTTCCAGGTCAGCTCTGCCCGGGCACCACCGGAGAGCTGAGCTGGAAACACTTCCTGAATCACCACAACACCATCACAATATCATGGTGAACATCATCTTCAGCCTGGAGGAGAGGGAGCTCCACAGAGCCCACTTCCAGGAGCTGAAGGGGGTCCAAGATACCCGGGGGGGGTGGCTGCGTAGGGAGAGGCCAAGGGGAAAGGGGTCCAGACTGGAAGAGGGGAGGTGGAGGTTGGACAGGAGGAACAAATTCTGTCCTGGGAGGGTGGGGAGATGCTGGAACAGGCTGCCCAAGGAAGTGGTGGCTGCCCCATCCCTGCTGAACGCCAGGTTGGCTGGGGCCCAGAGGAACCTGAGCTGGTGAAGGTGGCCCTGCCTGTGCAGGAGGGTTGGGACTGGGAGATCTTTAAAGTCCCTTCTGATCCAACCCCGGCCGTTGTGAGATTCTATGACCCTAAGGCTCTGACTAAATTGGTTTTTCAGGGCAACAGAGAGGAAAGTTACACAGAATTAAGAAAAAAGGAACAATCTTGATGAATCACAGACATGAGGGACTGGAAGGGACCTCGACAGAGCATCCAGTCCAATCCCCCTGCCAGGGCAGGACCACCTAGAGCGAGGCGCACAGCGGGGTTTCACACGTCTCCAGAGAAGGAGACTCCACAACCCCCTCCTTGGGAAGCCCCTTCCAGAAGGTCTGTAATGAAATCACCAGGAAAGACAACTCCCCTTGGGAAGGTGATTGAAGCCAGTGGAAGGGGCTTAAAAATCCACTTCAATATTTTGGGGAAGAGCTTTTTGTCCTTTTAAGAAGTTTAACGTTGAGGAATCTGCTGCTTAATTCACTGCCCGAGGTTGTAAATGACTTTGCAGCAGGCGTTTGGCCTCAGAATATTCATGAAGGCTGCAGGGAGGGAATCCACCAGCTTCCAGAAGAGTGAATCCACCAGCTTCCAGAACAATGAGTCCATCGACTTCCGGGGCTGCTCTGGCACAAAGAGATCCACCCCGGCGGGTGCCAGGAACAAGCGCTGAATTCAACCGAGCTGTTACCTTCCACGATCTCCTCGAAGTCATCCACGAAAAACTCCTTCAGGGGCGGCCTTTTGGGTCTTTTCAAGGTGTTCAGCAGCTGCTGGATTTTCGTGGAGACTCTGCTGCTCACAGGAACACCTAGAGGGAAAGAGCTGGCCTGAGGACAAGCCTCTGACACCTCAATTCGGCACTGGCCCCGAACCTCCCTCCACTGCAGGACACTGGGGGCGGCGGCGGCGGCTTCGCGGGAGCTTAAGGAGAGCTAAGGATCACATCACTGCCTTCACCTCACCTTTGCTTTTGGGGCTGCCAGGACAAAAAGCTTTTAAGATCAGCTAGCCACCTGTGGCCTGTAGGGTTTCTCTCCTTACAAAGCACTAGGGATCGTCTCCATCCTGAATTTGTGAGGTGCTTAAACGGGGATCAGCTTCAACCAGACCCTCTGTTAGCCAGCTGGGTGCTGGGAATCATCACAGCATCATCAGGGACTGGAAGGGACCCCGAAAGATCATCCAGTCCCATCCCCCTGCCACAGCAGAACCACCTCACTGGAGAAGTTACGGAACCAGGATCACTCAGGGTTGGAAGGGACCAGCCGATCGTCCAGTTCCAACCCCCCAACAGGCTGGGACACCCCACCCTGGCCACAGCCCCATCCAGCCTGGCCTTAAACACCCCCAGGGATGTGGCCCCAACCACCTCCCTGGGCAACACACTCCAGGCTCTCACCACTCTCACGGTGAAGAACCTCCTCCTCACACCCAGTCTACATCTCCCCACAGAACCTCCTCCTCCTCACACCCAGTCTACATCTCCCCACACAACCTCCTCCTCACACCCAGTCTACATCTCCCCACAGAACCTCCTCCTCCTCAACACCCAGTCTACATCTCCCCACAGAACCTCCTCCTCACACCCAGTCTACATCTCCCCACAGAACCTCCTCTTCACACCCAGTCTACATCTCCCCACAGAACCTCCTCCTCCTCACACCCAGTCTACATCTCCCCACAGAACCTCCTCCTCTTCACACCCAGTCTACATCTCCCCACAGAACCTCCTCCTCCTCACACCCGTCCAAACCCACCCCACCAGCCCTCCCTACCGTCAGCCGTGTCCATGAGGCTCGAGCGGTTCGACCCCTTGTGCATGCCTTTGACGATGGGCGCGGGAGGGAGGTCGATGGCTGCTGGCCGTGCCGACGCCGCCGACGCCGAGGAGGTAGTTGCTGTGACATCTGGGGGGACTGAGACATTTTCTACATGGGAGCAAAAACAAGGGAGAAGATGGGAGGGGTGTTATGATGGGATGGAGCCAGCCTGGCTCCCAAACAAGCTCAGGGATTTCAGGGGTTGAGCTCGCGGCAGCTAAGCCCGGACCCCAAAGACTGAGGTGGAAACTTAAGGCACAAAGTGGGGGGGCTTTGCCAAAGCACCTCCCCAGAACCGAGCCCCTACCCTTGGGCTCTACCCTCCAACCCAGCCTCTGGACCTTCCGCTCTGTGAAAAGAGAAGTGTTGGGAAAAAAGAGACTAAAAAAAGGGTCTGAGACCCACGTGAGCTCTGAAACGTCGGAAGCCCCAGAACAAAACCCCAGAGCCACCTCTCCTGCTAGAGCTGTGCTCTTGACCTCCCTTTTTTGTCAGCCAAGGGCCTTCTGAAACAAAACCCTGCTGGTCAGGCTGCAGAGTGAAGCGGAGCAGCACCCACACGGAGATAAAAACCACGTTGGGTTTCACATCTCTTCCAGCTGGGCGCTCAAACCCTACAGCCAGCGCTAAACCCTGCGAGCGCAGCCAGAGGAGCAGGCTGGTCTGGTCTGAGGGTGGGTTTTGCTTTTCCAGAGGAGTCAGGGAGCTCTGAACAGGCAGCAAACCCAGTTACTGCAGGAGCATTCACCCGCTCGACGTCTCTGAGACGGGAGGAAGAAACCACCGGACGAGCGTGGCTCCTCCAGAGGGGCTGAGCGAAGGGAGACACCGAGTGATCCCCACAGAGGGGCTTCTGGGCTTGGGTTCCCAGGAGAAAGCAGCTACATCCATCTCTGCAGGCTGCTGCGAGCACAGGGATGAGGAGCATCTCTCACCTCTGGAGCTGCTGGGACAGCTAGGACAGACCCACAGCTTGTGCAGCTCTGGAGGCTGCAGGAGTTCTAGGTGCTTCCTAGAAAAACTGCTGATGTGAGGGCTCCTTCTCCTTTGACTTAGGGTGCTGATCCCTTCTCCTTTAACTCAGGGTGTTGATTCCTTCTCCTTTAACTTAGGGTGTTAATTCCTTTTCCTCTTCCTTTAACTTAGGGTGTTGATTCCTTCTCCTTTAACTTAGGGTGCTGATTCCTCTTCCTTTAACTTAGGGTGTCGATTCCTTTTCCTTTAACTCAGGGTGTTAATTCCTTTTCCTTTAACTTAGGATGTTAATTCCTTTTCCTTTAACTCAGGGTGTTAATTCCTTTTCCTTTTCCTTTAACTTAGGGTATTAATTCCTTTTCCTTTAACTCAGGGTGTTAATTCCTTTTCCTTTTCCTTTAACTTAGGGTATTAATTCCTTTTCCTTTAACTTAGGGTGTTAATTCATTTTCCTTTAACTCAGGGTGTTAATTCCTTTTCCTTTAACTTAGGGTGTTGATTCCTTTTCCTTTAACTCAGGGTGTTAATTCATTTTCCTTTAACTCAGGGTGTTAATTCCTTTTCCTTTAACTTAGGGTGTTGATTCCTTTTCCTTTAACTCAGGGTGTTAATTCATTTTCCTTTAACTCAGGGTGTTAATTCCTTTTCCTTTAACTCAGGGAGTTAATTCCTTTTCCTTTAACTTAGGGTGTTGACTCCTCTTCCTTTAACTTAGGGTGCTGATTCCTTTTCCTCTCAATTAGGATGTTAATCCCTTTTCCCTTTAACTTAGGGTGTTAAAACAGGCTGGATGTGGAATCCACGCAGCGATTCCTGCACAGACCTGGAGCTGCTGTGGGGCAGAAACACTCCCTCCATCAACTCCTAGCGATCGTGGAGGTAAAAGCCAGATCCCCTATGTCACCACCAAGAGGTCCCGAGGCTTTCGGGGATGCTCCCAGTTAAAAACCAGCCTCCTGCAGGTCTGATTCCATTTGATGGGCAATTTCCCTAGTGGATTTTTTCCATGTCAGAAGACAATCAGCAGCCCAGCAAATCAACAACAACAACAACAACAACAACAAAAAGCAAACCGGCAGCAATTCAAAAAGGAATCGAACTCAAAAACCAGACGGATGGAAACAGCCACAACCAGCCCCACGGGCCGGCGCTGCTCGCCCCAGCCCGGAGAAGCCAAAGCACAGAGCACACGCACGAGGCAGCAGGTTGCTCCTGAGGGGCAGCAACGCCCTGAACCAGCAGATTCCAAAAAAAAGGGGAGTAAGAGAAACTCAAAAACGAGACGAACAAACACAGAGCCCAAAACAAACGGTGCCATTTCCCACAGAAGCAGCAGCAGCGAGGAGCAGCTCAGAGCCTCAAAACCTGAGCCCGGGGTATCCAGATCTGTGGCTTTTGCTCTGTCGTCTCAGGACCTGGCCGCTGCGTTCAGCTCTGAGGGGTCAGGGGGGATCTGTGCTACCTCTGTCCTCTGCTGCAGCTCCCCAGTGATGCTCAGGTGTGGGGTGGGTCCTCTGGCTTGAGGTGACACAAACAGTAAAGCAGGAAGGCTGGCAGCAGAGTGAGCCTGGTGGACCCCAGCAGCTCCCCACCCTCGCCGTGGGTCCCAGGGGAGCTCACAGAGTCATTAGGGACTGGAAGGGACCTGGAGAGATCATCCAGCCCAATCCCCTGACCACAGCAGGATCCCCTAGGTCCAGTCACAGAGGAACCCAGGTGGGTTTGAAATGTCTCCAGAGAAGGAGACTCCACAACCCCCCTGGGCAGCCTGTTCCAGAACCCAGCAGGACCCAGCTCCAACCTGCTGCAGACCACAAGCAGGAAAAACTGAGCCTGTGGATCACGTCGTCAGAGCCCGGAGCCTTTTTCTACCTCCAGAAGCTCCTGCTCCCCGACTCTGACAGAATCACAGAACCACTCAGGGTGGAAAAGACCCTTGGGATCCCCCTTCCTCAGGGTGAAAAACCAAACCAAACCAAACCGTGGTGGTGGTGGTGCAGCAGCAGCAGCAAACCCTAGGAAGCTCCACCGACACCTGACTCAAGCTCTCGATCAGAACCTCCCTCAGGCAGCTTTATCAACACCAGTCTGAACTCGAAGGCGCTCGTGTGTCGGTGCCCATCTCCTACCTATTCGAGTATTGGCAAAAACATCAGCTAGTGACCCACTGGTCCCTTTGCCTTCTCCATGGGAAAGTGTAGAAGATGCTGATGAGGATGTGGATGACCCCTGAATAGATCGGTTGATCCAAGACTCAGCATTCTGTAAGCTCTGATGCAAGGCAGCAGAAAGAGCAGCTTGGCGCCTTAGCGAGCCCTCGTCCTCGGACGCGGAAGACGTGTCTGTGTGGAAGCAGAAAAGAAAATCTAGCTGCTTAGGGAAAAGCACATCTCACGCTGCACATGCTCGCGCCGGCTCGCGCCTCCACGGCTCCGGGGGCTGCCCAGCACACCGGGGGCTTCCGTTCTCCTCCCAGGGGCTGCGTCGAACCAGGCGGCATCGGCCAGACCACCAGCGGAGGCAGCAGATGTCTCCCCTCCGGGGTGGTATCTCCCCATCTGGGAGTGACATCTCCCCTCTGGGGGTGACATCTACCCCTCTGGGAGTGATATCTCCCCATCTGGGAGTGACATCTCCCCTCTGGGGGTGACATCTCCCCTCTGGGGGTGATATGTCCCTCTTTGGAAGCAACATCTCCCCCCTCTGGAAGTGACATCTCCCCTCTGGGGGTGATATCTCCCTTCTGAGAGGGACATCTCCTCCTCTGAGAGTGACATCTCCCCTCTGGGGGTGATATGTCCCTCTTTGGAAGCAACATCTCCTCCTCTGGGAGTGACATCTCTCGCTCTGGAAGTGACATCTCCCCCTCTGGAAGTGAAATCTCCCCTCTGGGGGTGATATCTCCCCTCTGAGAGGGACATCTCCTCCTCTGAGAGTGACATCTCCCCTCTGGGGGTGATATGTCCCTCTTTGGAAGCAACATCTCCCCTCTGGGAGAGACATCTTCTGCTCTGGGAGTGACATTTCCCTCTTTGGAAGCGACATCTCCCCTCTGGGAGAGACATCTCCCCCTCTGGAAGCGATGTCTCCCCAGCCACCGGGAGCAACATCTCCGTGGATGCCTTCACACAGCATCACAGAACATTAGGGACTGGCAGGGACCTGGAGAGATCCCCCAGTCCCATCCCCCTGCAACAGCAGGATCCCCTAGATCCAGTCGCACAGGAACAGCCCAGGAGGGTTTGAAATGTCTCCAGAGAAGGAGACTCCACAACCCCCCTGGGCAGCCCCTGCCAGGGCTCTGGCACCCTCACCATGAACAAGGTCCTTCTCACACGGATGTGGAACCTCCTCTGCTCCAGCTCACACCCGTTGCCCCTTGTTTTCCCCCCTGTTTAAAGCACATGGAAGGATCCACCTCCATTCCAGGGCCACACGCAGCCACCGCTTGGCTCAGGGCCGGGGAGGGGGGATCTAAATGGCTCCTTCCAACCAGGGGAAAACAACAAAGCAGAGATCACCAACCCCAACACAGAGGGAAAACTACAAGGAGCTGCTGCGTCCTGCAGCTTCTGAGGGAACAGGCCCCTAGAGCTGTGAACGAAGGGTTGGCTGATGGTGACTGAGCGTCGGGAAATCGCAGGGTGCTGCGCCCAAAGGCTCCCGGACGCTGCAGCCTGCGGTGGACTTCAGGCTTGCTCCAAGTGCCTGCCTGCAAATCAGACTGTTAAACCCTGCTCTGGCTCCTCGGGGAGTCAGAAGAGAGCGATGAGCTGAAGGAAAAGGTCGACTGCAGACACACAGCGTGTGGTAGCCACAGCTCCCGCGGTGCTGCGGCTGCGGATGAGTTAGCAGCAAGCTGAGCCCCAAGCAGACACCAGGACCAAGCACCAGCCCCCAGCAGAAAAGAACACACGGAAGCATGAGGCTAAAACAAAACCCAAGGAGGCAAAAGAATGGGTGAAGCAGCCCTGACAGAGCAGTGGCAGGAGGTATGAGTTAGGTTTGGCAGTACGGGATGCGCATGCACCAGAACAGACACCACGGCGCTGCTGGGAGGGGTGAGGAGAAAGTCCTGCCAGGCCTGGGATCCCACAGGACCCCCCTCCTCTCTCCTCCAAGGTTTTTGCCCAGAAATGAAAATCACTGCAAATCCTTTGGGTTCTTTTTGTTACCTGGGTGTTGAGTGTTAAAACCTTAAGGCACCTCTGAGCGATGCCACTGGACTAGGTGGGAGGGAAGTGAGAGGAGAAGCCCCAGCGCTCGGCTCCTGCCGGCTGGTTCTTTAGGAGCTCCCAGAAGAGGGGTCGTTCCCACGGGAGCTGCTCGAAGGCAGCAAGAGAACCGCAGGAGCCACCGAGTGGCACTGGAAAGGGGCTCCCTGGTAGCCCACCGTCCGCGCAGAACCTAACCTGGGGGGGTACAGGCGTCCGCCGGCGACTGGACGAAGGTGGAGCGGCGCTTGGTGGGCATCGGCAGGGCCATCTTCTGCTCCTTGTGCTTGGCCAGCGCCGCCTGCACCGCTTCCGTGTGGATATCTGCGGGAGTGGGAGCGCTCGGTGAGGCAACAGGAGAGGTTCTCACGGCCCCGGCCCAACGGCTGCGCTTTGCGGTCTCAGGAGTAACATTTCCTTTTGGGGGGGGTCAGGGAAACTAACTGGGGTTCCTCACGTCCAGCAGCTCACAGCAGAGACAGGGATTTGTAGTCTGGAACCTTCCAGGCCAGCCACTCTACTCCTGTTTCCCCATGGAGACCCCATCCACACCACATCGCTCCCCTCAACTCAAGACCATCCTCAAACAACCTGGCCTGGGATGGGTGACCTCATGGGGTCTGGGGAACTACAGGCTACCTACAGCTGCACGCACTTCTGCCCTGAAGAGGGGCACTCAGGGCAGGAACACTGAGCACAAAGTGACTTGTGTTTGGTAATGAACCTTCTCCTCGACCCAGCGGCCACAGCCCCAGGCATCTGAGGCTCCCGCGCTTGGAACCACCAAGGTAGGACTGTCCATCGCTGGAAAACCAGTTCAATCCTTTGAGAGGACACAGAACTGGGCACTGGGGAGGCCTCCCCACCAGTCCTGGCGGCAGTGCTGGGCTCCTCATTGCAAGGAAGAGATGGAGGGGCTGGAGAGGGGACAGAGGAGCAACGAGGCTGGGGAAGGGGCTGGAGGGAGAGGCTGATGGGGAGAGGCTGAGGGAGCTGGGGGGTTCAGCCTGGAGAAGAGGGGACTCACGGGGGGCCTTCTCCCTCTCTGCAAGGGAGGTTGTAGCCAGGGTGAGTTGGGTTCTTCTCCCCAGGCAACCAGAAGCCAGGGGAGGGTTAGGCTGGATGTTAGGAAGCCCTTCCTCACAGAAAGGAGGATCAGAGCCCGGACTGGACTTCCCAGGGCAGTGGGGAGTCCCCACTGCTGGAGGTGTTGAGGGACAGGCTGGAGGTAGCCCTGAGTGCCCTGCTCTGCCCAGTGGGTTGATGGAGGCTGGTCTGGATGAGCTCAGAGGGCTTCTCCAGCCTCAGTGACCCCCTCAGCCTGTAGGCTCCCGCTCTCTACCCGGAACCCCCGGCGGAGCGCCGCCCCGTCCTTACCCGACCGGTACCGCTCATCTCGGGCTCCCCCTGAGCGAGCCCGGTGAAACTTGGACGAGGACGCCGAGGCCGAGGACGCCGGGGCCGGGGTGGCGGACGGAGCGGGCATCTGAGGTCGGGCTTCCTTCTGCAGCGCCGGCTCGACCCCTGCAAAACAGCCCACGAGCCTCTGAGAGCAGGAAACGGGGAGACACGTCGCTGTGTGGACCAGAGCACTTCTCCTGCACCACAGGATGACAGGATTTCCCCCTTTCTTGCTGTCTGCAGTGAAGGGGATTTCATGAGGCTGTTAACAGACTCTCCAGTGAACAGCCCAGAGGGACTGGGAGGTACCTGGCTCTCACCCTCAGGAGGTTCTCCCAGCTTCTTTTCTTTCTAAGGACTTGCTGGGTGCTTCAAGTCACCTTCAAGAGCAAACCTGAAGCAGGTCAACGGGACAAACCATCCCCCGGAACTTCAGGAACCCACTGGGCAGTGAAGGGAGATGAAGACACCCCTGGGCACCAAAGCAGAGGTGATGGGAGCCTGATCACCCCCGAGAACTGAAGGGGAAGAGATGAGGCAGCTCAGTCCCAGGCTGCACACACTTAGTGGGGCTGTTTGCTGCTCACAGAAGCAAACAGAACCTAACCCTAACAGAAGTGTTCAGGCTGGAAAGGATCTCTGAGATCATCAAGTCCAACAGCTCCAGGACGGCCAGTCACTCCCTGCGTGGTTCAGGGTCTGCAGGGTTCATTCCCAGTGGGAACTGGGCTGGACCACGCTCATGGCTGCACTGAGATGGAAGAGAACCAGCAGATTAACCCTCACTGCAAGAGACTGAGGGGCTGCAGCGAGTCCAGAGCAGCAGTGAGGGTGGGGAAGGGACTGGAGGGAAAGGCTGAGGGACCAGAGGGTTTCTGCCTGGAGAAGGGGAGACTCAGCAGGGACCTTCTGCCTGTCTCCAGCTCCCTGAAGGGAAGCTGGAATCAGGGGTTGGGGGGGGACTCAGGCTCTTCTCCTGGGCAACCAGCACCAGGGTGAGAGGACAACCTGAGGCTGCCAGGGCAGGGTTAGGTTGGATGTTAGGAAGCCCTTCCTCACAGAAAGGAGATCAGACCCTGGACTGGACTGCGCAGGGCAGTGGGAGAACTGGGACCCTAGTAGGGACGATGGTACCCAACAGGGACGTCAAGGCTGACCTCCAGACCAGGGGGACACTCTGCTCTGCTGGAAGAAGACTTCTCTTGACCCCCTGCATGACCACTTGAGAACCTGTTCTAAGCTTCTCACCTCCTACTCCAACCTGAGGTGGCTTCGTTCGGGATGGGAGGGTTCCAGGGCCTCCAGCTGCTGCCAATCCCTAATGATTCTATGATTCCAAGTCTCAGTTTCTAGGCAAAAGGATGAGCACGTGGGCCCCCTCCCTGCCCTCCTGCAGCACCCCAGCTCCTCCACAGGACGGACGTCCCTCAGCCAACACAAAGGCTTCAAGCCAAGCTCGGAGCTCTCTGACCGACCGCTGCAGCTCCCGCTAGATGTCAGCAGCAGAACTAACACCCTCGTTAGGCTGCAGCTTCCTCTGCTCCCTTCCCATCCCACCGGAGGCGTGGAACCGGCTCCGCACAGCGAGCAGAGCCCGGCGGGGGACCGGGGACCTATTGATCGGCTCTGAGAACAGTCCTGCAGGTCCTGCTGCAGGAGCTGCACCCTCAGGGATGGGGGAATGAGTTCATGAGATCTGCTCTGGAAGGATGTTGGGGGGGGTGAAATTGTCCCCAAAAGCAGAAGAGGCTGCACTGGGAGGCCGGGGTTTTGCTGAAGAGGTTCAGTGCTTGGTGGTGGACGAGGAGCTCAGCGCGAGCTGTTAGTGGGTGAGAGCAGCACAGAGCCAGCGCTGTCCTGGGCTGGGTCTCCAGAGGAGACTCCCCTACCTCCCTGGGCAGCCCCTTCCAGGGCTCTCTGACCCTCACTGTAAAGAAGTGAAGCAGGGAAGTGACAGAATCCATCAACAAGGGTCACCAGCAGGGCCATGGAGGGGATTGTCCCCCTCTGCTCTGCCCTGCTGAGACCTCCCCCGCAGTCCTGTGGCCACTTCTGGAGCCCCCAGGACAAGAGGAAGCTGGAGCTGTTGGAGTGAGACCAGGGGAGGCCATGATCTGAGGGTTGGAGCCCCTCTGCTCTGGGGACAGGCTGAGGGAGCTGGGGCTGTTCAGCTGCAGAGGAGAAGGGTCAGGGAGGACCTCAGAGCAGCTTCCAGCATCTGAAGGGTCTCCAGGAAAGCTGGAGAGGGACTTTTTCCCCAAGGATCCAGTCTTAGGACAAGGGGGCTGGGTTCCAGCTCCAAGAGGGGAGATGGGAGGCAGAAATTGCTCCCTGGAGGGGGCTGAGGCCCTGGAACAGGCTGCCCAGGGAGGCTGTGGCTGCTCTGTCATCCCTGTCAGTGTCCAAGGGCCAGCTGGATGGGGCTGTGGGCACCCTGCTCTAGTGAAAGGTGTCACTGCCCCTGGCAGAAGGTTTGGGGCTGGAGGAGCTCCAAGCTCCCTCCCAGCCCAACCCAGCCCGTCACTCTGTGCCCGAAGAGATTCAGAGGCTTCAGTGCACAAGGCAGCTCCACAGCTGAGAAGAACCCCTCTGCTCAGCAGGCAGGACCAGGAGGGTCAGTGCTGGCACTAGAGCAGGGCCAGGCACTGCTCCACTCGTGGGACCTGTTGTTCTGCTGCTTTGCATGAGGAAGGGAAGGGCAGCGCCGAGCGCTGGACCGGCTGCTCCTCGCAGCAGGATCACAGACTCACACCAACCTCTCGGAGATGGAGGAACTGGATTTCCTAGAGCTGAGTGATAACTGCTCATTTGCAATTCTGATCCCCCCCTTCCCCTCCTCAGGATGGAAATAATCCCCCCCTCTGCGGCGGCTGCAAGTTGGGTCTTGTAAAGGGGTGAGACTGTGGAAGCGCCGCTGAGCCCCAGCACGTGCCCCTGATTTACAGGTTCAGGCAAAGCTGCTTTCTCACCGCTCTGCTCTTCCATGTTGGCTCCCCTTGGACACAACAGGATGTGGGGATGGAAAATCCTCGATGGCAGAGGTTTTCCTGGTGGCTTCTTGGCGGCTGGCACCACGCGGGGTGGCAGGAAGGACTTTGCTGTGGCAGGAAGTCACGGGATCACTGAGGCTGGAACAGAGCTCTGAGCTCATCCAGCCCAGCCCATGGTCCTCTATCGGCCAGACCAGGGCACTCAGAGACACCTCTAGTCTGTCCTTCAACACCTCCAGGGATGGGAACTCCTCTGCTGCCCTGGGAAGTCCATCCCAGTGGCTGAAATGTGGGAAGTGAAGAAGAAACTGGTTTTATTTCAATCACAGAACATGAGGGATTGGAAGAGACCTTGGAAGATCATCCAGTCCAATCCCCCTGCTGCTGCAGGATCCCCCAGATCCAGTCACACAGGAACACATTCTGTGGGTCTGAAATGTCTCCAGAGAAGGAGACTCCACAACCCCCCGGGCAGCCCCTGTCAGGGCTCTCTCACCTTCATTGTGAATCACAGAATCATTCAGGTTGGAAAAGACCTTTGGGATCATGGAGTCCAACCATCAACCCTACTCTACAAGGTCACCCCTAAACCAGATCCCCCAACACCACATCTAAGTGTCTTTTAAACTCATCCAGGGACGGGGACTCAACCACCACCCTGGGCAGCCCATCCCAGGGCCTGACCACTCTCTCCAGGAAGAATTTCTTCCTGATGTCCAGTCTAAACCTCCCCTGTTGGAGCCTGAAGCTCTTCTGCTTCTGTGACCTGTGAGAAGAGACCATCATAGAATCATTCAGGTTGGAAAAGACCTTTGGGATCACTGAGTCCAACCACCAACCCTACTCTACAAGGTCACCCCCGAAGAAGTGAAGCAGGGAAGTGACAGATCCATCAACACTCCCACCCTGAACCAGAATCCACCACCCTTCCAACACAGAGTGGAACAAAACCCCCAGCAAGCCCCCACCTGAACAGCTACAAGTCAACAACTAATGACCTTCATCTCCACTGCTCTACCAGCACCCTACTCGTGCTCTTCCAGCAGCTTTCCTTGATCTACTGGAACACAACCGCTGCTGGATCTGCGACTGGAACCGACGCAAAAAGGCTCCAGAATTCCTTCTGCCTCTTTAGGAGGGTTTTTGTCATCCCTGAGATTCATTTTTTTAGTGATTTGATCTTCACAAGAGTTAATTTTTAACACTTCTTTTCCTCAGTTATTCAATCTCTTTCACCACGAGAGCAGGAAAGAGGAGCGAGAGCGCTCGGCGCCGACCTCAGAAGGTTCTGACCGGTGCTGAACCAACGTCATTTCCTTCGCTCCCCTGCAGAAGCTCCTGCCCCCTCATTGTTTGAGCTCAACAGTTGCAACTGCTTTTCCAGACCTGCAGCCACCAGCAGGGCCAGGAGCTCTTTCCTCTGTGGAAAAATCCCAGTGAGGTGAAAGGGGCAGCCCTGTCCCCCCGCCTCGGGCTGGGTTCAGGCAACAGGGAAGCCCACGGTAGCAGCTGGGAGGCGGCTCTTCCTCACAAGAGAGGGTCTCTTCAGGTCCCTCACACCGTCGCCTCAGCTCTGCGATGAGGAGACCGGGCTCCCAGGGCTGATGTGGAGGGAGCCCAGCCCCAGCACTTCAACCACTGTCACGTCCTCAGACCTGCCTGCACCTCCCTGTGAAACAGAGGCAGAACCGGAGCCAACGGCAGGCTGGAGCTTCCCAGACACCCAGGGGAAAGGCTCTGGAGGACAACGTGGACGCTCTGCTGGTTCCCGAGGTGACCTGATTGCAGATCCCCTCACGTGGGACCTCAGCAGGCAGCTGATGCCGGGAGATTCTCACAGAACAGAAGGCAGGAGGGAGGGCTGAGCTCCCTTAATTGGTGACCCCCTCTCAGCCTCTTCTGAACTCTCAGAAGAGCCCCAGTTACAACAGCAGGGCCACGGGTGCTCTTGCCAAATCCTTCTCCTGTTTGTCTCCGCTCCTGTGCTAATTGAGCAGCAATTTCTGCTCCAGCCCGACCAAACGGGGCTGAGCGGCAGCGCCGGGCGTGAGGGGCAGGGCATCGCGGCGCCGGGGTCTTGTAGGGCTCTCCAGCCAACGGGTGACGAGGGAGCTGCAGTGCTGGTTGAACGGGAGCCAGCTGAGTGCCCAGGTGGCCCAGAAGGCAAACAGCATCCTGGCTTGGATCAGCACTAGGGTGGCCAGCAGGGCTGGGGATGGGATTACACCCCTGTACTGGGCACTGGGGAGGGCTCCCCTCCAGTACTGGGGGCAGCGCTGGGCCCCTCACTGCAAGGAAGAGGTGGAGGGGCTGGAGCAGGGACAGAGGAGCAGCAAAGCTGGGGAAGCCTGATGAAGAAAGGCTGAGGTAGATGTTGGGGTTCAGCCTGGAGGAGACTCAGAGAGGACCTTCTCCCTCTGTCCAAGTCCCTGAAGGGGGTTGCAGTCAGGTGGGGGTCAGGCTCTGCTCCCAGGCAACCAGCACCAGGATGAGAGGACAGAGCCTGCAGCTGCCAGGGGAAGGTGAGCTTGGATGTCAGGAAGCCCTTCCTCATAGAAAGGGGGATCAGAGCCTGGAATGGGCTGCCCAGGGCAGGGAGGGGGTCCCCATTGTTGGAGGTGTTGAAGGCCAGCCTGGAGGTGGCCCTGAGTGCCCTGCTCTGGCCGAGGGGGGCTGATGGGCTGGCTTGGATGAGCTCAGAGGGCTTCTCCAGCCTCAGTGACTCTGGGATCCTATGACAGCAGCACCTCTCCTTCTCACTCCATGAAGTGAATGGCTGTGACTTCAGCAGAAACCCCCCCGGTACGATCCCTCCCTGGCGGCCACAGTGCTGATGGCCAATAAAGGCCACTTTTAGCCTCTGCTCTCTCCTTAATTTCTCTTTTGGCAGCAGCTCTGTGTCAGTAAACTGCAGGAAGCCCAGCCAGAGCTGCCTGTCACAGCCAGTCACTCCCCACCCGCTGCGAGCCAGACGCGTCAGTGCGGGCCGGCTGAGCATCTCGGCGCTATCGGGGCTGCGACTGTTGGGGTCAGCAGCCCCACCACAACCACCAGGAACATCTTCTGCCACGTTTTAAGATGATTTCAAGAAGGGTTCTTGAGGGCTTCACACTTAATGATTGACTTGAAACTCCTGAGGTCCCAGGAGGATGGGATTTGTGGAGGGGGGAGGTAAAGACAGGGCAAAGCTGTAGAGAGACCCCTCCAACCACTCTGCAGCTACCTGGAGGGCAGCAGAAACAAGAGGCAAAGACACCTCAGCAGGATATGACTTGTGAAACTGGGGGATAAAGACAGAGCAGAGCCCTACACGACTCCCTAAACCACTCTGGAACTACCTGGAGCTCATGATGAATGAATCCCCTGCCCGTGACTCCACAGCACAGAGTAACTCCCAGCTAGGGAAACCTGCAGGCACTGGGACAGCTGGGAACTGGCAGATCCCAACAGGACATTCCAGAGCTGGCAGATCCCAACAGGACATTCCAGAGCTGGCAGATCCCATGAAGCCCACAGGCAACAGGACATTCCAGAGCTGGCAGATCCCAACAGGACATTCCAGAGCTGGCAGATCCCACCTCAGTGCTCCGTGGGTCCCTTTCACGTGGAGGTCAGGCAGAAACAAGGACCTACCTTGGGTTTGTGGAACGTAGGGAGCCAGCAGCTTTGCTCTCTTCTTCTCATACCCCTTCTGCGTGATGTCCCCTGAAACCAAGGGAAGAAAACTCAGTTAACCAGTGTCCTCGTGTCCCAGTTTCAGAGCCACCAAGGTTTGACTGAAGAAAACCTGCAGTCAGAGAAACGGGAGCACATTCTGATTTCAAAGGCTCCTCCGTGTCGCAGAACCTCTCGGGTCTCCCTCGGGATCCCCAGCTCGAGTTAAATGCAGCCACTTGAATCAGAACAGTTATCTAAAGGCGCTGTCAAAGCGCTGGAGTCCTGGGGAGGAGTGAGGGAAAATGTTCTGGAACCACGGGGGTAACAAAGCAGAACAATTCCCAAACACAGGAGGGAAACACGGAGCGAATGGAGAAGATGGGGAAGGGGCTGGAGGGACAGGCTGATGGGGAGAGGGTGAGGGAGCTGGGGGGGTTCAGCCTGGAGAACAGGAGGCTCACAGGGGGACCTTCTCCCTCTCTCCAAGTCCCTGAAGGGAGGCTGGAGTTGGTGGGGGTCAGGCAACCAGCTCCAGGACGAGAGGGCAGAGCCTGAAGCTGCCAGGGGAGGGTTGGGTTGGATGTTAGGAAGCCCTGCCCAGGGCAGTGGGGGGGTCCCCATCCCTGGAGGTGGCCCTGAGTGCCCTGCTCTGGCCGGTGGGGGGTGATGAGGGTGATGGGCTGGGCTGCATGAGCTCAGAGGGCTTCTCCAGACTCAGTGACTCTGTGAAACCCAGACCCCAGCACTGGAGCTGCTCAGGGCACCTCTGAAAAACGAGGGATGGACGAACAGAGCCAGGTGCTGTGTGGGATGGAAGTTCTAGGCTCCTGCCCAGCCAGCTGCAGTCAAATCAGACCTTTCCTGGTCTCTGACACCCAGAGTGACCCAGCTAGGGAGCTGTGGGGTTTGCAACCTGCTAGTAGCTGCAGTTCCCCTGGCTGGCCCTGCTAGGAGCCTGCAGAAGAGGCCTGAGCTCCACAGAAGCCCAAACTCCAGAAGAGAAGCAGGATTAGTAAACTTTTCCCTTCTTTTCATTCTTTAATCTGTCTGATCCTGGAGCTGAACCATCTGGCTGCCGTCTTCTGTTTTAATTTCTCACATTACATCAGAACCACAAGAAAGACTGAAACCTTGAAGGGATTAAAACACTCAATAAGAAAAAAGAAAAGCCCTGCAGCACGTCAAGCCCTTTTTCTTCCCCCCACTTCCTCGTAGCCTGCCCTGTGCTCCCAACCTGTTTATCTCTTGGGGCCCAAAGGGCTGCAAGGCGCTGGAATAAAGAGGAGAGAACGTTGGGAAGCACTTCCCAAGGTAAAACAAAGCCCAATATTTGGATTGAACCAGGACATTAGCCATGGCAAGCGATGCTGGGAGCCCCGGGACAGCCAGCAGTGGCCAGGCACTGCCTCTGCTGCTGCAGACACTTGCAGCCCCGTGGAAAAGGTGATTGAAGAGGTTGAGGATCTAGAGCCTCTCTCCAGCTGCAAGAGGTGGGTTTTGTGCTACTGGGAATGGGTTTCAGTGGGAGAAGGGTTTGGGAGCTGCAGTGGGCACTCAGGCTGCTCCTGTTTGCACAGGGGGTTGGATCTCCCTCCTCTGCCACCGTGACTGAGTCAGAGCTGACAAGTCCCAACAGCCCTGGAGACGAGGGGTGTCCACGAGGCAGCCAAACGCCAGCGGAATCATTAGCTCGGGCGCTCGATTGCGATACCCAGCTGGGTGAAGCAGCTCCAGCTCAGGAGAAAGGTATGTGCTGGGGAACAACCGCCTGGACAAGGGCAAGAACCACACTTCCAGCGAGGGCAGGAGCTGCAGGATCCACCCTGAGATCCTCCCTGTCCTCACAGCTGCTTTGGGAGCTGCAGGATCCACCCTGAGATCCTCCCTGTCCTCACAGCTGCTTTGGGAGCTGCAGGATCCACCCTGAGATCCTCCCTGTCCTCACAGCTGCTTTGGGTGCTGCAGGATCCACCCTGAGATCCTCCCTGTCCTCACAGCTGCTTTGGGAGCTGCAGGATCCACCCTGAGATCCTCCCTGTCCTCACAGCTGCTTTGGGTGCCCCACGCTGGCTCCGCTGGGTGCTGCCACCTCAGGACAAATGGACCTGCACCGCGGGGAGGGACCTTCTCCTGTGCAGCCAAACCACAGGTTTGTTTGGAGCTTGTTAGGTTGGGACTCATTTCTCCACGAGATTTAATTGGACTCCTGGCACCGGCGGTTACAAACTGCAGGGGATGGAACGTGCGGCGCAGGGAAGCGTTGGAACTGCTAGGGAACACCAGTACAAACCAACAGACACCAGTACGAGCCAACAGACACCAGTATGAACGAACACCACAACACTCCCCTCAATCACCAGGAGCATCCAGCTGAGGTTCACGGACTGGGAAGCGAAGGATCGTCTCTCATCACTTGCTCCACCAAAACCAACCATAAACCAAACCAGCCCCACGGCTCACGGGTCTGTGTTTGGAAATCACAGGCTGGGTTGGGCTGGAAGGGAGCTCGGAGCTCCCCCAGTGACACAACCCCTCTGCCAGGGGCATCGAGACCTCCCCCCAGGCCTGAGTGCCACCAGCACCATCCAACCGGCCCTTGGACACTGCCAGGGGTGAGGGAGCAGCCACAACCTCCCTGGGCAGCCTGTTCCAGGGCCTCAGTCCCCCCCCCAGGGAGCAATTTCTGCCTCCCAGCTCCCCTCTTGGAGCTGGAACCCAGCCCCCTGGTCCCAGCACTGGGAAAAGCCCCTCTCCAGCTTCCCTGGAGCCCCTGCAGGTGCTGGAAGCTGCTCTGAGGTCCCCCTGGAGCCTTCTCCTCTGCAGCTGAACAGCCCCAGCTCCCTCAGCCTGTCCCCAGAGCAGAGGGGCTGCAGCCCTCTGATCATCCTCATGGCCTCCTCTGGCCTTGCTCCAACAGCTCCAGCTCCTTCTTGTCCTGGGGACTCCCGAAGTGGCTGCAGGACTGTGCAGGAGCCTCAGCAGGGCAGAGCAGAGCAGAGGGGGACAATCCCCTCACTGACCCTTGTTGTGACCCAGCCCAGGTCACAGCTGGCTCTGGGCTGCTCTCAGCCCTCACCAGCTCACAGTGAGCTCCTGATCCACCAACACCCCCTAGTCCTTCCCCTCAGGGCTCCAGCAAGACCCAGAGCCTGCAGCTTGCAGACCGGGGACACGAGTCATCTCAATAAAACCATGACCCAGTCACTACAACCACAAAGGTCAGGGCCAAGCTGACGTCTCCAGCCTCAGAAGCAAAGTTCCCGTTAGCGGGCCGCACGAGGGGAAGGGATCTGCTGGCTCTTCTCTCTGCTCAGACTTGGAGCAAATCTAGTTCCAATCTGCTGAGACAGAAAAACCAGCAATTCAGAGACTCAAAGAGTCACCGAGGGTGGAAGGAAATCGCTCCGACTCATGGGATCGTAGAATCACAGCGCGGTTTTGGCTGGAAGAGACCTTCAGGATCAGCATGGGGTGGCCAGTAGGGCTGGGGATGGGATTGCCCCTCTGTACTGGGCACTGAGGAGGCCTCCCCTCCAGAACTGGGGGCAACACTGGGCCACTCACTGCAAGAAAGAGATGGAGGGGCTGGTGCGGGGACAGAGGAGCAATGAGGCTGGGGAAGGGACTGGAGGGAGAGGCTGATGAGGAGAGGCTGAGGGAGATGGGTGGTTCAGCCTGGAGAAGAGGGGACTCAGGGGGCACCTCCTCCCTCTCTCTAACTTCCTTCTCCCAGGCAACCAGCACCAGGACAAGAGGGCNGCCTCCCCTCCAGAACTGGGGGCAACACTGGGCCACTCACTGCAAGAAAGAGATGGAGGGGCTGGTGCGGGGACAGAGGAGCAATGAGGCTGGGGAAGGGACTGGAGGGAGAGGCTGATGAGGAGAGGCTGAGGGAGATGGGTGGTTCAGCCTGGAGAAGAGGGGACTCAGGGGGCACCTCCTCCCTCTCTCTAACTTCCTTCTCCCAGGCAACCAGCACCAGGACAAGAGGGCAGGACCTGGAGCTGCCAGGGGAGGGTTAGGTTGGATGTTAGGAAGTCCTTCCTCATGGAAATGGGGATCAGAGCCTGGAATGGACTGGAGTGGGGGAGTCCCCATCCCTGGAGGTGTTGAAGGCCAGACTGGAGGTGGCCCGGAGCACCCTGTTGGGTCCTGGGCTGGGCTGGATGAACTCAGAGGGCTTCTCCAGCCTCATTCCTTCTGGGATTCCAGGACTGTGTGATCATGGAGCCCACCTTCTCCCTAGCCCTGTCAGCACCAGCAGGAAACAGCCATGGCTGGATGGGAACAGAAAGGACAAGTTCCTCACCCAGCATCATGAATTACTGCGACAGGAAGAGAACCAAGACAATGGTGCTGCCCCTGGAGCCTCTTTCCCTCCTGGGAAAGCCATCAGCCACCAGCTCAAGGTCCTCTGCCATCTGGGCTGCTCGGTTCTTCCCCAGAACCACAACCCCTCTGCACACCGCCGTCAGCCCCGGCACTACAAGAGAAAACATCTGCAAAGCACTTGAGGGCCGATAAAACGGACTTGGAGATGGTTCTGGGGTTTGCTCGTTCCACTGCGTGCTGAGGTGGGGCTTTGGCCTTGTAGCTACGGCTGCTCCTGCTCATCTGCACCCTAAGCTCCACGTTCTGCTGCTCCCCTCGCTCTGCTGCCCCAGACTCACTGGTTTTGCACCCTAATACATTCAGCGCACCCCAACAGGGGCAAACGGCTCCTAAGAGGTGTTAACTCACTCATCCCAAAGTGGGTTAACTCATGGGATTATCTCTCTCCTTGCGATGAGGGTTGACTCATCCCAATGGGGGTCAATCCTCTCATCCCAAGGTGGGCGTCAACTCATCCCAACAGGGGTGAACAAGCTCCTCCCAATGGGGGTCAATCCCCTCATCTCAAATGCAGGGGGTCAACTCTCTCCTCCAAGAGGGGGTTAACTCTCGTCCTAACAGGGGTCAACTCAACCCAACACAGGGTTGAGTCATCCCAATGGGGGTCAAGCCTCTCATCCCAAAGGGGGTCAACTCATCTCAGTGAGGGTGAACTCATTGCTCCCAACGGGGGTTAACTCTCTCTCCCCATCAGGGGTTGACTCATCACAAGACAGGCCAACCCTCTTGTCCCAGCAGGGGTCAGTTCAACCCACCATGAGCCATTTTCTCCTGCAGGGCCACCAGCTTGGTTTCCCTGCTGGTTTTCAGAGCGGGATGGACCAGCTTCATGAGTCCAGGGAACCAGCTCCGATTCTTCCTCATTTGGGGCACCCAGGCAATAACCTCCGTGATGAAATCCAGGAGGCTCTGCTCACCCACAATTAAAAGTGTTCATGTTTCAGACCCACAACTCCCCAGGACAACGTGAAACCAAAACAAGGCTTCTGAGAGTCATTTTTCGGGTCGTTCTCCTCATTTCTTGAAGTCAAAACTCATCCTTCATCATGGAAACCCCATCAGGATGTTTCTGACCATTAAGAGCAGAAAAGACTCACAGAGTTGGTTGGGTTGGAAAAGAACCCTTTGAGCGCTGCCCCAGCACTGCTAGAGCCCCACTGCCCCCTGGCCCTCACCCCACAGATCCAGAGCTTGGAGATCCCAACAGGGATGGAGACTCCCCTCCTACCCTGGAGAACCAGGCCTGGGGAACCCTTGGTGGGTAGCAGAAATTGCTCCTCAGGACCAAGCTCCCCCTGAGGCCAGTTCCTTTCATCCTGGGCAGGATGAGACGACCATCCCTCAGCTCCAACCCCCTGAAGTTCAGGGGGTTGTGGAGAGCGAGAAGTTCTCCCCTGAGCCTCCTGCTCTCCAGCTCAATCCCCACCAGCTGCTCCTCACAGCACTGGTGCTCCAGCTCCGTTTCCAGTCTCTGGCCCCGCTGCAGCCCCCCAAGATCCTTCTCACTCGGCAGCGACAGAGAACAGAGGGGCCTGGGCTCACAGAGGGCACAAGGAAGCCCTGGGAAGCCGCTGTGCTGTCCCACCTGCACTGCAAGTGAAGCTCCAGGTCTCAGCACCGGGCGACGCCAGGCTGCTTTCCAGCAATTAAGAGCTGCCGACCCATTCTACCCAGTGGTGCTCAATCAGCGTAAGGTGGTAACACCAGCTAATCCTGCTAGGCTCAGACAATCCTCCTCTTTCAACATCCCTGCCTCCCCTTCCCCCCGCCCCTGGAATGAGAACACTGAATCATTTACTGTCTAACAAAACCATAATTACCAGAGTGGAGAGAAATTAAGGAACATGATCACGTAGGGCACAGCATCTCCCCAACAAAGGCTCCACACACTTCTCTGCGCTAAGGGCTGGGGTGGAGGGGAAAGAGAAGATGCACATTGTGACAGGGTTCTGTATGGATTCCAGACAGAAATCTGTGCTTCCAGTAGGATCCTGCAAATCAGCCCCAAAACACAGAGAGCTCCTCCTCTCCTGATTCAACAGCAAAGGGTGGAACTGGAAGATAACAAAAAATTAGGGAAAGGGATTCTATTGTCACTGTCTCATCTGCTCTGCAGGTTTCACCCCTATAAATGACCCCGGTGACTCTGCCTCTCCCCTGGCTGATCTCTCCTGTGGCCTCCCCACAGCTTTTTCCTCTCTGACTGGCTCTGCAGAGCTGGGGTTGGGAGCTCCTGTCCTGGAGGAGCAGGAGCAGCCTCTGGATCGGAGACAGTGACCCCCACGGGTGCAGCTCGTTCTTTCACCTCATGCCACCCCCGATAAGGTCTCTCCAGAAGTGCTGGGTGGCGGCTTGGAGAAGCCCAACGTGAGGAAGGAATGCACTTGGCGCTTCACTCCGTCTCGGCTAGGGCCTGGGCAGAAAACAGATCCCCAGCCAGACCAGTCCGTCAGCCAGAAATGCTGTCGCCACTCATGTAGTCAGTGTGCAGAGAGATCCTGTCGTTCCCCCGCTTCCCGGAGCGCTGGCAGCTTCCAGACGTCCCCCACTCGCTCCCAGCCGCTCAGAGCCGGGGTGTCCTCAGCCACCCAGAGGACAACACTTAATGGTTGGGCTGGGCGACCCTGTAGGTCTTTTCCAAGGTTGATGCCTCGAGTGAAGCAGGTGGGACCTGCTAACTGGTCCTGCGCTCCTGAGCTACAACCTGAGCACGAAGCTCTGCTGGAGACAAGTTTCAACAGTGGCCTCCTCCTGTCTGAGCCCCAGCGATGATGCAGCTCCAGAGATTCCCTCCTCCTTCCTTCTGCCGAAGCCGTTTATCAGGTTTCTTCCTCGCAGACGACACGCTGAGCTCTGCCCAGCCTTAGGTCACCGATTCCTTGGAGGAGGCAGAGGCTCCCTCACCCTGCCTGTCACCAAGACGTCCCACGGAGCCGGCTGGTGCTCTGCGGCGCAGCGCTGCTCCCGGCGAGGCCGTGAACGGGGTCCTGAAGGAAGCGGCGGCGCTCACAAAGCCGGCTCTGTTCGGCACGAGCACCAGCCGCTGCGGCCGAGGGCTCCGCGTTTCACAGCCAGATCAGCTCCAGATGATGTGACACTCACGGTACAAGGCTGCTTGGCTCGGGCTCTGTGGGACCTCTGTTCCCCACTTCAGATCTTCGCTCAGGGCCGACGAGCGCCGCTCTGTCGAACCAAAAGCTACTTTAAGCTCAGCGTCTCTTCGTTCAGAGGACTGCAGGTCCAGATCGTAGGATCATCAGGGATTGGAAGGGACCCCGAAAGATCATCTAGTCCAATCCCCTGCCACAGCAGGATCACCCAGACCAAGTCATAGAATCACTCAGGGGTGGAAGGGACCACCTGATCATCCAGTTCTAACCCCCTCACGATGGGCAGGGACAGCCCACCCTAGACCAGCCTGGCCTTAAACACCTCCAAGGATGGGGCCTCAACCACCTCCCTGGGCAACCCTTTCCAGGCTCTCACCACTCTCATGCTGAAGAACTTCCTCCTCACATCCACTCTAAATCTACCCATCTCCAGCTTTGCTCCATTCCCCCTAGTCCTGTGGCTACCTGACATCCTAAAAAGCCCCTCCCCAGCCTTTTTGTAGGCCCCCTTCAGATACTGGAAGGCCACAAGAAGGTCACCTCGGAGCCTCCTCTTCTCCAGACTGAACAGCCCCAATTCCCTCACTATCCTCACAGGAGAGCTGCTCCAGNCCAGGTCCCTCTGGATGGCATCCCTGCCTTCCAGCGTGTCTGCTGCACCACGCAGCTTGGTGTGCTCAGCAGACTGGCTGAGGGTGCACTCACTGCCTCTGTCCATGTCACCGACAAAGATGCTGAACAAGACTGGTCCCAGGACTGATCCCTTGTCACTGGCCTCCACCTGGACACGGACCCATCAACAACCACTCTGGGGTTCCTGCGGCAGAAGAGCGGGGTTGGGGGTGCTGCTGCGCGACTCGAGGTCACCGGGTGCTGGAGCCTTAACCCTTCAGAAGGATTGGGTTGCTGTTTTACCTCTCAGCAGTCAATTCAACGCTGCCAAAGCCTCTCTCGCCGATCCACCGTCCTCGATTCACCCCTCCAGGCCCGGCGGACTCTGGGGGGTAATCTCAGCTGCCATATGTGAGCAACCTGGGTGAGCTGAGGACAGAGGGCAGTCATCCACACGGACGTGGGCAGGGGGTGACCGAGGAGAAGGAGGGGCCACCGGATCAGTGGCAGCCAAAGACCCTCCTTCCCCCACATGTGATTAAAAAAGATGCAGAGGAACTTGTGATGGAATCACAGAGTCTCTTACAGCGCTGCAGCAGGTTGCCCAGGGAGGGTGAGCAGCTTCCAGCACCTGGAGGGGCTCCAGGAAAGATGGAGAGGGGGTTTTTCCCAGGGATTCATAGCTGGAACGCAGCCCCCTTGTTCCAGCACTAAGAGGGGAGGCAGAAATTGCTCCCCGGGAGGGGCCCGAGGCCCTGGAACAGGTTGCCCATGAGGGGCCATGGGCTGGGCTGGCTGAGCTCAGAGGGCTTCTCCAGCCTCAGTCCTTCTGGGATGCTGTGAAAGGCCAGAGGTGCCTTTTGGATCCTGAGCTGGGACAAAGGGCTGCTGTACATTCTCTTAACCCTGACAGCCCAATTAAACAGGGGCTCTGCTCCCTGCCGTCGCCACCATCAACTTTACATGAGATATTGAGCTGCAAAGCCCAGCCCTAGAAGTTTTACATAAATAAATAAACATAAATAACTTAATCCCATGCACAAAGAACAAATCTCACACAGAACCCCATCCTGGGAAAGAAAAACCAGAGTCTTTTAAATAGCTCCTGCTTGTCATGGGGAAAAAATGCATCTTCCCTTCTGACTGCTATAAAGGGCACAAACCAAGGGCTCTGTCAGAAATAGGGCTGTTGGGTTCTTTCGGATCTGTCTGGGAGAAGCATTTTCATCTATTTTTAAGAAGGAGTCAGTGAGAAGACTGTGCCTTTAGCTGCTCCTGAAGCCAGCGGGTTGAACTGAGGAGAAGGCATCACGTACGCCCGGCCACGCTCACCGGGGCCGAGCCGGGTACAGCACAGACACCTGACGATGCTCCGGCAAACCCCAGCTGGGGACCACTCAGCCATGAGCAATCCTGCTCCTGACTAACCTCCTGCTCACACACCCCAGCAGTTGCTCCCAGCAGCCTGAAAACCAGAGTTTCCCAGGAAGTGACTAAACTCAAGCGCCCCAACCCCGTGATTCAGCAGTGGGGAGCAGTGTGGGCTCCCTGCAGGTAGGACTGGGGTGACTGGGGCAGGGAGTGCTGATAACCTTCTCCCAGGAGCTGTTCATCCAGCCTGACTACCGACGATGCCGCACTGCTTACGCTCCCTGCTGCACTTTCTCCACGCTGGATTAGCCACATCAGGGCTGGTTCCAGTCCCAGAACAGAACCAGAGTCATCCAAGGACCCCTAAAGCTCTGGGTCTTGCTGCCAAATCCTTCAGACTCTGGTGGACAAATCACCACCAGCTTCCCGTGGGTCTACAACCTGCAGCAAACAGCGCTCAGGGCTCTGATGGGGTGGATCCACCTGGCAAAGGCTAGAAGAGACATTTGGGTGGGTTTAATCCCACAGGCAATCCCCACCCCCTGCCCTTTCCTGGCTCTGGGAAGCCAAGATTTGATAATTCTCCTTTTTACTGCCACAAGCCAACAGCCACAGCTCTCCCCTGTTGGCCACTCTCCTCCCGAGCCGACTCCAGGGCAACCCGTTGCCCTTGTTGTTTCAGATCAGGGTGATGAGTGGGATTAAATCAAGAAGGACCTTGGAGAGAGGATTAGGAAGTAAACAAACCACCACCCAAGCAAAACAAACCCCCCCCAAACAATAAGAGCTGATTTTTTCAAACCCAAAGAGGAGCAGCACCTCTCGTGGCACCGCTTCCCTCACCCCTCCTGCCCCGCTGCTCCCCAGATCCCCCTGCGCGGCGCTGGGCAAAGCAGCAGACGCAGCGGTGGCCGCCCCAGAGAACAAATCCCGTTGTTTCTCCCGAAGCCCTGGGATCTCCAGCACAAACCAGCGGGGTTTTCCAGCACTACCCAGCTCTCACCGCGGGCCAGCCAGCGATTCAATAGCCTTAGTCACCGCAGCAGGATTCCACTACTCGAAGGCGAAGCGATCCAGTTATTAATCTCTTCCCCAGCCTCCAATTAAGAGGGTGACACCAGTAATTTGAGTGCTGGGAACTCCCACCTGACTGCAGAAGGGGACCTGACACAGAGCAGGCTCCCAGAGCAGCAGGAGACTGTTCCAGGGCTGGCTCTTGGTTGCTTTTAACCCTGGCTAGAGGGAACCGAAGCACCTGCAGAAGCGACCTGAGAGCTGCTCTGCACGTCTCCACCCCAAGCACGACCCTCAGAAGCAGAGCTCAGCTCCGTTAGCAGGAGGAGCCCCTGAATGATCAGGAGTCTGAACAGGCTGCTCTACACTGAGTCCAGGCCACTTCCACAGGCTGGGCTGGGCTGGGAGGGAGCTGTGGGTTCTAGGTTGCCCTCACACAGCATCTCACACTCCACTGGTTTGATCTTCCCTGGTACTTCAGGGCTTCCCCACAGAAGGTCCCCGTCTCTCACGCTGCTCTCCGGCCCCTGCCCAAAGTGACTGTGAAGCAGAGCCCTGCACACAGGTCTCTCCCTGCCTGATCCCTCTCCTGACACACGCTGCAGCTGACAGAGCAATGGGCTTCCTCAGCCTCGCTGGGGAGCTGCCAGCGCGGTTTCCTTAGCAGTGAAATTCCTCCCGACGTGCTGGCTGCTGATGCAAACAGAACCGAGCTCTGCCCCTACGGAGCTCATGGCCTCACTTCTCCTCTTGGGCCCTGCTGGGCTCTGCATCTTCCTCCTGCTCTGCTTAATTCAGGCTTCCCCAGCCTGTGCTCCTCAACCTTCAGCCTGGAGAAGGCTACAGCGGGACCTGAGAGCAGCTTCCAGCACCTGAAAGGGCTGCAGGAAAACCAGAGAGGGACCTTGTCCCCGTGCTGGGACCAGGGGGCTGGGTTCCAGCTCCAAGAGGGGAGATGGGAGGCAGAAATTGCTCCCTGGGAGGGGACTAAGACCCTGGAACAGGCTGCCCAGGGAGGTCGTGGCTGCTCCCTCAGCCCTCACAGTGTCCGAGGGCCAGCTGGATGGGGCTGTGAGCACCCTGGTCTGGGGAGAGGTGTCGCTGCCCTGGCAGGGTGTTGTGGCTGAGGGAGCTCTGAGCTCCTTCCCCACCCAACCCAGCCTGTGATCCCATGATTTCTTTGTTCCACAGGACATTGAGGCATCAGCCAGTCCTTTTGTTCCAAACCAACCGGATCCCAACAGGCTGCATTTTCATCGCCTGGTACCGACACAACACCACCCTCCCTGCTCTGACACCGGGGGACCTGGCACCAAGACACCACCCTGCACAGGAAGAAAGCTCTTACTCAACAAGTGCTCTCCAAACCCACAATCACTAGGTCGAGCAAATCCTCCTGCTGCGGCCCCTCTCAGGCTGCAGCATCTCCTTGTCCAACTCAAATAAACCAGATTCTCAGATGTCCTGACTTGGAGAGGGAAGGAAGGAGGGTGAAATCAGCAGGATTCTTGCAGAGCACCGAGTCAGCAACTTGACGGAAGGAGAAGGGCTGCAACGTGAACAACTGGGCTGAAAAACCCAAGGGTTTGCAGTTTCAGGGCTGGTTCAGAGTCTGAAGAATTAAGCCTGAGAGCAAATCAATACAGAAACTATCTCCAGAAGGTTCCAAAACACCTCAGGACTGTGTTTATCGCAGCAGCTGTCTTTAAAAGCTGGTCTGGAGATCAAACTTCCTTGTCAGCCCTCAACTCGTCCACCCCTCCGTGAGGAAACATCTGTTTGTTAATTGTTCATCAGTGAACAACCACAGGAGCTAAGAAGAGAGCAGTGATCCCAACAAACAACTCCAGGACAAGTCACCTGGAGCTCTCTGAGGGAGGGGAATGGAGGTTCTAGATAGAAGAGAAGCCAGAGGGTGACACAAAGCTGCTGTTGGGACAGTAACAGCTTGGATGAAGAGGCTGAGAGATACCCCTGAACCCCTCCCTACCCCACCTGGACCAGCATTTCTGTAAAGCTGCTGCAGAACTCCCTGCTCCTCTCATGGAACCATCAGGGTTGGAAAAGTCCTTCAAGCTCCTTCAAGTCCAACCCTGAACCCAACTGGCCCAACCCACTGCTACACTCTGGCCCTCGGGTCCAGATCTTCCTGACTGGGAAATCTGGGCAGAGAGGGCAACTGAACCCTGTCCCGGAGCAGCCCCCACCAGGTCCCTCCACAGCCTGGTGGCCAGTTCTGCTGTGACTGCTCTCCACATCCCTGTCAGCAGAATGATGCTGTCACCACGAGACAGACCAAAGCCCTGGGATCTCACTGACAGCAGCCTCGTGAAGAGCCAACAGGGCAGCTTCCAGCAGCACCAGCTCTGCTTTAGGGGACAGCAAAACAGGGCCTGACCCAAACACAGTGGGGCTGGTCAGTCTGTAGAGGAAAGGGGTCAGGGGAGACCTCACTGCTGTCTGCAGGAGGGTGCAGAGAGGTGGGGATCGGTCTCTTCTCCCAGGGAACAAGGGACAGGACAAGAGGAGATGGCCTGAGGCTGCCCCAGGGGAGGGTGAGGTTGGCCCTGAGGAGAAACTTCTCCCTGGAAAGGGCCCTCAGCCCTTGGAACAGGCTGCCCAGGCTGAGAGCTCAGTAGCCATCTCCGGCTGGGGTTCCCAGTTGGGGGGATGTGGAGCTCAAGGCCACGGTTTAGCGGTGGGTTGGGCCAGCTGGGTTCAGGGTTGGACCAGATGAGCTCGAAGGGCTTTTCCAACCCCAACGATTCCATTCTGTGGTCCTGCAACTCCAGCAGATGCTGAGGAGCGATGAAAAGGGCAGCTGTGCTTCCCAGCTGGCACCTGCCGTATCAGAAGGGCCAAACACAGCCTGGCGGGGTGAGCAAACATCTCAGCACCCTCCAAACTCTTCTGTTCCACTGAGCCAGCAAACATGGGGCACCTGGAAAGAAACTGGAAAACAAACCCTGAGGCCAGGAGGGTGACCGTGAGTCCCCTCTGCTGCTGCCGTCTTCCATCAGGAAGGGCCGGAGTGGGATGGAGTGATGGCTCCGAGGGCTCTCGGCTCCACTGCAGAACCTCCTGCTTGGGCCTTGTCAAAGACTGGACAACCAGGAGCTGGGAGGCTGAAGGCAGCTGAACACCAGAGCAAACAGAAGCCACAGTCCAGCTCTAAACTGGTTCCAATGGTTTTTCAGGCCAAACGGTCTCCTGCACTGAAAGGCACCGACCTGCAGGTCTGCCCTCGTGTCCTGGGCTCCTCACTTCAACAAAACAGCTTCCATCTGGCAGAGAAGAAACTTTCTGTTGAGTAACAGGATAGAATCTCATGGGGTGTCTGCACCAATGAGCTGCTGCAACCTCTCTGAGAGCAAATTTATCACCAACAGTGAAATATCCCATCCCAACCAGATCCTGGGCTGCATCAGCAGAGCCAGAGAGGGGATTCTCCCCCTTGACGAAGGATGTGGAGCTGTTGGAGCAAAGCCAGAGGCCACCAAGTGCTGGAGCCCTTCTGCTCTGGGGACAGGCTGAGGGAGCTGGGGCTGTTCAGCTGGAGAAGAGAAGACTCTGAGGGGAACTTAGAGCTGCCTTCCAGAACCTGGAGGGAACCAAAGGGGATCCAATGACAGGACAAGGGGAGATGGTTTGGAACTGAAGCAGAGAAGGTTCAGACTGGATCTGAGGAAGAAGTTCTTCAGTGTCAGGGTGGAGAGACTCTGGAACTGACTGCTCAGAGAGGCTGTGGCTGCCCCTTCCCTCCCTGAAGGTGTTCAGGGCCAGGTTGGATGAGGCCTTGGGCAACCAAGTTGAGTTGAGAGGTGGCCCCACTGGCAGGGGTTTGGGGAGATGAGCTCTGAGCTCCCTGAGCCAGTCAGTGAAATGTCATTGCTATCAAACTTCAAGACCCAGAACAAAGAGCAACATAAACAACCACGAGAAAGCTCCGAGTTACCTACAAACTGACTAAGTCACTTGCAGAACAGGATGAGCTTCTCAAGAGCACCCCAGTCCTGACCCAAAGCAAAGCTCTGGCAGGGGGACTGGACTGGACGATCTTTCGAGGTCCCTTCCAATCCCTAATGTTCTGTGATTTAGTGGAACAAACTCACTTCCACACCAGGAGTTCATCAAGTTGTCCTCACCAGCCTGGGGAAGAAAGTCAGAGAAACCTGCTAAAAGCCTGAAGAAGGCCCAATGAAAAATTAATGTTCTGAAAACTGATGAAACCAGCACCTAAAAAACCAACACAAGGAGGTTCCTTGGCCACCCCAGTTCTCTCTCTTTGTAGCCCAGAGGAAGAGATGAAAAGGTTCCTTGCAAAGAGCGACTGCCTGGATGGAGTTAAGAGCGAAAGAGAAGAAGAAAAGCCAACCCAGAGCTCGAGCTGTGCAGGTTGGGAACTGCAGCCACCAGCGATTCACAGTAAAAACCAGTAACAACAGCAGATTGTTCTGACGCCAGCTCGTGAAAAGCAGAGCCAAAAGGTTATCCTGTTTAACAGGAGGAGAAGAACTTGTGCTGGAGATAGAAGTTTGAAACGCTCCCTTCTGAGTCCCACGGCTGGTGCCCGGGATCGTTCTGAGCCCTCAGCCTCCAGTGTGGCACCAGCCCAGCATGAGATTCAACACTGCTTCAGAGCTGGGTTTGGGGTCTAAACAAGAGGAGGTTCCACATCAGTGTGAGAAGGACCTTCTTCCCAGGGAGGGTGCCAGAGCCCTGGCAGGGGCTGCCCAAGGGGGTTGTGGAGTCTCCTTCTCCGGAGAAGTTTCAAACCCACCTGGACTGTTCCTGTGCGACAGGATCTAGGGGATCCTGCTGTGGCAGGGGGATGGCACTGGATGATCTTTGGAGGTCCCTTCCAATCCCTAATGATCTGTGATTCTGTGAAATGCCACTGCAAGAGGAACCATCAAGGTCTACTCATTCATCTAGTCTGGGGTCACTTGGAGAGACACAGAGTTCTGAGCTGTGAAGATTTACGATGATCGAGAGCGAAGCTGGATGACCACCACGATGTCAGAGAGAACTGTCTGCCATGAGGATGTTTTGGACACTTGATCTCAGTTTGGTGCAGGAGCAGCGTGATGAAACTCTGTCTCTCTGTGCCTTGTGTGGGGTTGGTGTCTTCCGACATGGGAGCGGGACGGTGAATTCAAATGTCGTGGAGTCAGTTGTTTCAGCGCCTGCGGATTTGTCAGCAGGTTGGTTCAACCCTCCCTCCATGCCTGATGCTTTAGCTAAAGGTTCTTGGTCGACAGCGTTAATGGTGATCCAGGTGGGATGTGTGGGGATCCAGAAAAGGACCCATTCCTTACTACTGACACCTCTAGAGTTGGTTGGGTTCTTTTCTTCGCTGGGTCTTTGGTTGAGAAGCTACTTTATCCCTCAGTCAGCTACAGAGAACTGACTTAACATCATCAAGGCTGGAAAAGCTCTTCAAGCTCGTCCAGTCCAACCCTGAACCCAACAGCCCCAATCCACTCAGGATTGTGCCCAGGAGCAATGGGATGGTTCTGCAGAGCAGCCAGGGCTGTCCAAGGAGACATCAAGACACCCTGGAGCTGAGCATCAGGGAATGGTTGAGGCTGGAAAAGCCCTTCAAGCTCATCCACTCCAACCCTGAATCCAACGCACCCTAAACCCTGGCCTAGAGGTGATGACTGAACCCCCTCTCTGTGCAGCCTGTTCCAAGGGCTGAGAGCCCCTTCCATGGAGAAGATTCTCCTAACAGCCAACGCAAACCTTCTTCCACTGCGTTCCTTCCCGATCAGAGGGTGCTCGGTCGGTCAGGTCCTAACAGCAACCTGGAATGACTTGCCCAACGCTCCCCAAAAAACCCATTTCACTGCATGATGACATCAATTGCTTCATTTTAATGGGAGTGAGATCATGTTTTCATTCTCCCTTCTGCAATAAATTCAAAGCGAAAGGTGACTGGGGAGTTTCTCCTAGCAATAGCCAACCTCCCTCCGAGTTGTAAGCAGAGTGACTTCAAACAGCAGGTTCATCTCCACGGTTCCACTTCTCATTAGCACTTAATTCTGACAGCGTCGGCCTGGGTGCAGAAAACACACGAAGCCTCCAACTTCCCCTTCGGAAACAGAGCCCAACACTGTGAACTCTGGTTCACGCAGGAAAAGAAGAGCCTGAAGTGTGAGGTAACTTCTCTGCTGGTGCAGACAGAGCAAGAGTTCAGAATCAACAGGATCCCAGAAGGACTGAGGCTGGAGAAGCCCTTTGAGCTCAGCCAGTCCAGCTCATGACCCCTCCATTACCCCATCAGCCAGAGCAGGGCACTCAGGGTTACCTACACTCTGTCCCTCAATCCTTCTAGGGATTGGGACTCCCCCACTGCCCTGGGAAGTCCAGTCCAGGCTCTGATCACCCTTTCCATGAAGAAGACCTTTCTAACATCCAGCCTAACCCTCCCCTGGCAGCTCCAGGCCCTGCCCTCTCATCCTGGCACTGGCTGCCTGGGAGAAGAGCCTGACTCCCACCTGACTACATCCTCTCTTGAGGAAGTTGGAGAGATGAAGAAGGTCCCTCCTGAGTCCCCTCTTCTCCAGGCTGAACCCTCTCAGCTCCCTCAGCCTCTCCCCATTAGCCTTTCCCTCCAGCCCCTTCCGCAGACTCGTTGTTCCTCTGTCCCCTCTCCAACCCTTCCATCTCTTTCTTGCAGTGAGGGGCCCAGTACTGGAGGGGAGGTCTCCTCAGTGCCCAGTACAGAGGGGCAATCCCATCCCCAGCCCTGTTGGCCACCCCAGTGCAGATCCAAGCCAGGATGCCATTGGCCTTCTGGGCCACCTGGGCAACCCACTGGCTCCTGTTCAGGCATCTGTCACCCAGTGCTCTCAGCTCCAAGACATCCAGAAAAACTAAGCCAACAATCCAAATCACACCCAAAAAAATCACCCCAAACACAACAAGTCCCCAAACCCAACCAACCCTGACGAAAGCGTCACCTGCAAAAGCAGGTGAAGGACTGCTGAGGGTGTTAAATTTGTTGGTGGGGACACAGAGACCTTTGATTCCACACCATCTCTGCTGAGAAAAGCCCCCATGGACGCCGCAAGGGCAGGCAGGTGCACAGGGCAACTGCTGATGTTTGGCAAAGCTGCTGCTTCAGCACCCCAGCATGACCTTGGCCAAGGGATCCAATCCCGTGGCCCAATTCCACCTCCGGCTGGGCTGCTAAAGGCAGGGACCTTCGGGTCTCACCTCTCACTCAGTAACTGCAGGAATCCTCTGCTAAGAGCTGCAACTCCTAGAGCACCCAGGGGCTGCCCCCACCAAACACCATCAGAGCTGCTGGCTCCCAACCCACTGCAGTCTCTGGGCTCTCCACTGTCTCACTCCAGTCCATGCTGCATCATACCGGGTAGTGGTTGAGTTCCCACTGCGTGGAGAGACCCTTCCCCATGGCAGAGAGACCACATCCCCTTGATAAAGAGACCCCCCTTCCCCTCGGCACAGGCTACCTGCCCCAGCCTTCCCCACATGGAGCTGAGAATCCACCTTCCCTTTAGTTCACAACAGCCCCGTGACCCAGCTGGATTGAGCTAATGGAGCCCTAATCACTCGATATCAAGCGATTCAAAGGATGCTGAAATGTTTAGAAAAGCAGTGTGAAAATGTAATAAAATTAACAGGGGGGGACTTGCCTCTTTTTTGATAAAATATTATAGTCCCAGCAGGCTCTGATTTCAACTCCAACCATAATGGGCCTGGTTAGAGCCATCTGAGGCACCGCAGGCGGCACTTTGGGGGTGGGGGGGGACGACAAGGAGTGTTGACAGCGGAAATTTAAGACAAGCTCCTCTGCCAAGAAAAGGCAAAGTGAAGAATTAGAGTCTAAAAGCTCTGAAAAATAGGAGGGCTGGAGACAACAGGCGTTGGTTTGGATCACTGCCTTCCTCAGTCTGGTGTGAGAGACTGGTCTGCTGACTCCATGTGAGGGAAGCTGGTGTCTCAGAATCACAGAACATTAGGGGTTGGAAAGGACCTCAAAAGATCATCCAGTCCAACCCCCCTGACACAGCAGGATCACCAAGACCCAGTTGCGCAGGAACATGGCCAGGTGGGTTTGAAACATCTCCAGAGAAGGAGACTCCACAGCCCCCTCTGGGCAGCCCCTGCCAGGGCTCTGGCACCCTCACCCTGAGGAAGGTCCTTCTCACACTGACGTGGAACCTCCTCTGCTCCAGCTCACACCCGCTGCCCCCTGTCCTGTCACTGGGTGCCCCTGAGCAGAGCCTGGCTCCAGCCTCCTGACACCTGTCCTTTCCATCCATGGGGTCACCCCTCAGTCTCCTCCAAGCTCCAGAGCCCCAGCTCCCTCAGCCTTTCCTCATGAGGGAGATGCTCCCCTCCTTTCACCATCCCTGGTCTCTCTCCAGCAGCTTTGTGTCCTTCTGGAGCTGAGGAGGGTTGGGAAAGAAAGGCTTCTCTCCTCTAGCCCTTGCATAACAGGATCTTTTCTCCTTTAAGCACTGGGCATTTGAGATGTGCAGCACAGAGCTGTGCAACAAATACAGAAACCCCAGTAATTCCTCGGGGAATGCCAGGAATTCAGTATCCCGTCAGATCCAACACTGACCTGGCCCTTCCAGCAGCAGCCAAGCTGGCGCAGCCACGCAGAACACCTCGTAGTTTGCAGAACCTCCTTGAGGAGCCCCAGAGAGCTGTTCTTTCACGCTCCAGCTAATTCTGCTGGAGGAAGACACTAGATTCCTCCTGAAAGCCCAAAGCCACAAGCAGGTAGCTCCCATCCCCATGCAAACCCACAGAGGAACAAGCTCAGAGGTGCTCACCACAACGCAGTGCCCTGAAGCATGAGACCTGTATCAATCAGGCTGTGCACCGAGAGGAACTGAATATTTCATGTTAAAAGCTCTAAAAGGGGATCAAACCAGCCCCCGGCCCCGTGTGTGACCAAGTCAAGCACCTAACCAGTCCTGATGGGACTGGGGTAGCAGCTACAGACCACTCCACAGAACCACTGAACTGCTGAGGTTGGAGAAGCCCTTCAAGCTCCTCAAGTCCAATCCTGAACCCAGCTCACCCAACCCTGTTCCTGAGCTCCAGATCTCCTCGGCCAGAGATGGCATCTGAACCCCCTCCTCCCGTAGGAGCAGAACAGAGTCCTGCCTGGGCTCTGCGTAGGTCAGGAAGGGGCCAGTTCCACCAGAGATCCTTTCCCTGCGGTTCAGCTCCAGCAGGAAGGTTCAGACCCACGGGCCGACGACCCTGAGAACTCAGCGTGAGATCTCAGCGCTCAAACACAACAACGGGGGCCTCAGGAGCTAATGCAGCCTGACATGCAAAAGTGCGCGATCATTTCCATGCGGCTGCCTTCATCTCCTTTTCAGGGGAGGCCCAGAAAGCCCCTGGGGCTGTCCTAGTGCCTAAATGGGCGCAGGCTTCCTTTGGTGTCGAACAAAGGCTCCGAGCCATTGGCACGCTGCCCCTGCAGAGCTGCCTTCTTCCTTCTCAGAGGTGCCTCTGCGCAGAGATAACGCCAGGGCGGCTTTCCCTTTGCACCGGCATGGTCAGAGGCGCAGGAAGCCCCAGTCAGCTCTTCCCTGCCATGAGGTCACTCCCTGGAACATCTCCGTACCCAAGAGCGTGTGACACTCGGCGGGCAGACAATGTGTTCAAAGGCCCAACGTCAACTGGTTTAGTGAGTTGAGAGGGAGATGCTGTCTGCAACTGCTCGGGGCAGAATGTGCTGAAGGAGCAGAAATCCACCTTTCAACTCCGGAGCTCTGAACCGGCTTCAAACGATCCCTTTACAAGGTGGAAACAGTCCAACAAGCTGCCACCTCACTGCAGAGGGACAGCAGCTCCAGGAGACTTCGTGCCACGTTCCACCCACAGAGAGCTGACACTGGTCTTAAACTGGTCTTCTTGAGAGCTGGCTGACGAAACAGCTCTTGCACAGAGTCATGGAAAAGACCCTCCAGATCAGGCTGGGAAAGACCCTTGAGATCAGGCTGGGAAAGACCCTTGAGATCAGGCTGGGAAAGACCCTTGAGATCAGGCTGGGAAAGATCCTTGAGATCAGGCTGGGAAAGATCCTTGAGATCAGGCTGGGAAAGATCCTTGAGATCAGGCTGGGAAAGACCCTTGAGATCACGTTGGAAAAGAGCCGCCAGATCAGCCTGGGGAAGACCCTCGAGATCAAAGTCCCAACTGCCTCAAGACCTTAACCCTAAACCCCAGATCTCCACGACCTCCAAACACATCCAGGGATGGCAATTCAACCCCCTCCGGAGCAGCCTGTTCCCAATGACCTTCTCAATAAAAAAGGTCACCCCATTGTCCAACCTGAACCTCCCTGATGCAACTCGAGGCTGTCTCCTCCCATCCACATCTCCCAGACCTCTCCACTTCAGCAGTTCCTTTCACTCCTGCTCTCCTGGACTGGTTTGCAGGCAATACCCTCTCAGGATGTCCAGTGTTTCCAGTGTCCAACAGTTCCCCTCATTTTTTAAGCCTTTCCAGCTCCTCACCTCCAGACCCACGAGCAGCCGCCGCGGCACAGCCGAGAGGCTGTCACTTTGCACAGCAAGAGCTGCAGGAAGCAGCAAACACGCTGAAAGCCGCTGCTGCCAGCTCTTTCGTGACCCGAAGCCAAGCTCAGCTCTAATGGGAGCCTGTTCACTCCTTCCCCAGCTCTCCACGCCAAGTCTTGCCTTTCATCCTCCTGCCCAAACAGTTGTGTCTCCGCCGGCAGCGCCGCACAGCGCGTCTGCGTCTCTCACACCGGTTTATTGTTCGCGGGTCCCTAATTCCAAACGAGGGAACAGAAGTGGTAATTATACCCCTGAGAGGAGAGGCCAAGCCGCGGCACCCCGCGTGCCGGGGGGAACGCTGTCTCCATCACCCGCCTGGCTGTGTGCCTCCGCTCCACGGCAGCTCCCACTTAAATCACTAGGATGTGAACGGGAAGGTCCTGCAGACTCAGAGGAGAATCAGCCTCCAAATAAGTCCCCAAAGAGCTGTTGGGTGAAGCAGCAGGTTCACCAGAAGAACATCCCTTCCCGTCGCAGGGGTTGGCCAGGTATCACGACACCGCCCTGATGCAGCTGAGGGCAGGTAACTGTGGGTAAAGCAACTCAGAGCAATCTCCACAACTCATTCTGAGCCCCAGGACCGCATCTCCCAGGCCACAGACAAAGCCCAACAGAACAATGAGAAGCAAACAGGACGTGTTTGGACAAGAACCAAACCCTCCCCTCTGCTAAAGCCCTTGGAGTCGGCGACAGCCACACTCCGATGGTGCTTCAGCCCCCGCTTCAGGGTCACTACCTAAATTCCAGTCAGAGGAGGCAGAGAGGCAGGAGAAGTGTCCAAACTGTGACAAAAATCACTCTGTTCAGGTTTATTAAACCGTGAGGGTCCAGCAGGGAGGAGGAGAGCCCTGCGGTGTGAGGTAAGGGATCACCTGGGAAGAGCTGTGATGGTCATCGCCATCCCCCACCGATGGATCCAAACGCCACCTTTAAGGCTTCCACCCTCTGCCAGGACTGTTTGGCCAAGGTACAACGACCAACATTTTGACAACTCAGAAGCCAAAGGGTAATGAAGCCTTCCTGTTTGCTCTGCTAGCCAGAGGGTTTTTTTCATTTAAAGGCCCTAGTGCAAACAAAAAAGCTTCGAAAGGCTCCTCGGGCAACCCCAAGGTTGAGGATTTCTCTGCTTTGGGGTTAGAAGGAGAACGTCATTCAAAGCTCCTCACACTGGTTGGCCTTCTCCATGATTCTTCACAGGCTGCAATTTTACAACAGGATTTGACAAGCAGAGTATCAGACAGAGGGATAACCAAACACAACGGCGATGTTTGCTCAAGGTTTCTAGGTGTGGCTGCAGCCAGGACATAATGGGATTATTTCTATCTGACTCATTTCACTTTGTCTTCATCCACAGTTCTCCCTGGTGGGGACTCTACTTGGGACCTTTTTCCAGCTCGTGGGATTTGTACTTTCCAGAAGGACTCGAGAACATAAAACAGAGAGGAGAAAGCCCACAAACGCGGTTGGTTTATAGAATCACAGAATCATTCCGGCTGGAATCAAGTCCAACCATCAACCCTACTCTACAAGTTCACCCCGAAACCAGATGTCCCAACACTACATCTAAGAGATTTTTAAACACATCCACGGATGGGGATTCAACCACCACCGTGGTCAGCCCATTCCACTGCCTGCCCATGTGAAGAATTTCTTCCTGTTGTTTCTATCAACGTGAGAATCACAGCAACACGGAGGTTGGGGAAGACCTTCAAGCTCACCAAGTCCAATCTTGAACCTAGCTGGTCGAACCTACTGCTAAAACCCTGGCCCCGAGCTCCAGATCTCCCTGGCTGTCAAACCCAGCCAGGGATGGCAACTGAACCTCCTAAATGACCAGGCACAGCCAAACCCCAACTCAACTGAACACGTGGAGGAACAGCCCAGCTCCCAGCACCCTGCACAGACACCAGTTTGCCAGAAGCAGGGGGCACAACTCAAAGTCTCTCCTGCTGAAGTGGTAAAATCCTTCTCTGTGGTGCTGAGCACCAAACCACCCCAGCTCTGCTGCTGCTGAGCTGCTCACCTCACCGCTGGGCACCTCAGCGAGCTGACAGGACCCACACTCCCCCACCATTCACCACTTCCACACAGACAGCACTGTTCTGGGGGTTGTTTCAAAGACACAAGGGAGCCCTTTGTTTCTACCCTAAGAACAAACAGGGTTCTCAGTCCCAAGGAACATCTCCACGAGCACTTTGCTGCTATGAGACCTCCTTGGTGCTACCACAGACCAGGTTTCGGTGTCGCGGGGTTAGGATTGCCCCAAAAGCGGAGGAAGACGGTATCAAAGCCCCGGAGGCTCTGGTTCCCTGCCGGCGAAATGAGGCAGATGGTTGGGTATTTCTTAAGAAGCAAAGGCTTTGCATTCCTACAGGTTTACTCACCTGCCCTCTCCGCTTTGGCAGAGCTCGCGGCTCTGTGATCGCAGCGCCCAGGCCTCGCCTGAGCTCTTCAAGATAGAGAGGAGCAAAGTGCTGAGAGGGGAGAGGCTCCTGAGCCAACGCTGCTGCCGGAGGCGGCGTTCCGACAGCAGGGCTGCAGCTCCCTGGGCCACCCCCTAGGAACACAAAAGCTTCTCCCCAGCTCTGAGAATCTGAAGGAGTTTTCCAGCGACACCTTTCTTCCTCTGCTCTGCAGAGAGCCGCTGGCACCTTGCTAGAACCACCCCATGGGGCATGACACCAGCTTCCTTTTCTCAATCCAGAAACACAGAGAATCCCAGAACATTAGGGACTGGAAGGGACCTCAAAAGACCACCGAGTCCAATCCCCCTGCCACAGCAGGACCCCACAGACCCAGTCGCACAGGAGCACATCCAGGCAGGTTTTAAACATCTCCAGAGACGACATCCCCACAACCCACCCCAGGCAGAATGGATTAGGTTGGAAGGGGCCTTGGAGATCATCAGGATCCAACCCTCCATCACAGACAGGGACACTTCTCACCAGACCAAGCTGCCCAGAGTCCCAGTCCAACCTGGCACTTCTAAGGAAGAAGCATCCACAACTTCTCTGAGCAACCTGTTCCAGTGCCGCAGCACCCTCACAGTGAGGAATGTCTTCCTAGAATTGTTCAGGCTGGAAAAGCCCTTTGAGCCCATCCAGTCCAACCCTGAACCCAGCTGGCTCAATCCGTCGCTAAACCCTGGCCCTGAGCTCCACATCTCCCCAATGAGGAAACCCGGCCAGGGATGGCAACTGAACTCTGTCCCTGGGCAGCCCGTTCCAAGGGCTGAGGGCCCTTTCCAAGGAGAAGTTTCTCCTCAGGGCCAACCTCACCATCCCCTTGAGGCTGTTTCCTCTTGTCCTATCCCTCGTTCCTTGGAGAAGAGACCAACCAGCACCTTCACAAAGCATTTTCTGCTTAGAGTCAATGAAGGAAAACAGATCAGTCGAGGCCGGAGCAGTTCAACGAGCTGCAGATCTGTTTACTCCTCTCCCAGAACCGCTGAGAACCAAGGACCTTTTCTCTCGTGCTCAGCTCGCCTGACTCTGCTCCCCCATCGCCCAGGCCACTGCTTGCCAGCTCCCTTCCAGCTCCTCCTCTCCGCAGCGCAGCGCTGCAGTGACAAAGCGCTGCGAGCGGGCGGGAGGCGATGAGTGACCTTTTCCAGCCGTCTGGACCTCCTTTTCTAGAAAGTAAGCAGAACACTTCAAAGGCTCCTTCTCCTCGCCGGCTTTCTCCTGCCTGGTCAGTTTATCTCTGCCATCGCTGCTTCCAGAGGAGCACCCAGAGCTTCCACAGAGGGTTAATCACAGCGAGAGGTGACGAGGCCAACCACCAGGCAAAGAAAACATCCTTATCAGGACACCCCATCTCCAGAGAGCAAACTGCAGCATCTCCAGAGGAGCTGCTTTGTGCTGCGACGGCTCCTCGCGTCGAGGGTTCATCAAGAGTTGATGGACTCAAGCAAAGGTGGGACAGCAGCAATGCAAAACCCTCTTCAACACATCCTCAACCAACTAATCCTTGTGGAGCTACAGAGTGAAGTCGCATGGAGGGACAGGACCTGAAACCAAACCTTCCAGCTCTCCACCTGCTTCCTTCCTGTTTATGGTCGTCCTAACGCCCCATCACACTGTATCTTACTGGTACAGACTCAGGCCTTCTGCAGTCTCCTTGGGTTTGTCCCACACACAGCTCATCTCTTGCTTCCCATTCCCCAACCCCTGCAGCTCGACACCCTCCCAGTCACTCCTCTGGAGACTCAGACTCACAGAATGGCTCCAGGGATGGGGCCTCCACCCCCTCTCTGGGCAGCTTGTTCCAGGGATCTCCCACCCTCAATTCCACAACCTTCTCCTGTCCAGCCTCACTCTGTCCTTTCCAATTTCAAACCAGGACCCGTCATCCTGTTGTTCCCTGTCCTTGGCAACTGCCTTCCCCAGCCTTCTGAAAGCCCCTGTCTGGAGTCAGAAAGTCATGAGAGGGTCCCCCCCAGAGCCTTCTCCTCTCCAGCTAAAAACAGGCCCAACTCTCTCAGCCTGTCCCCAGAGCTCCAGTGCTCTGAGCATTTTCATGGCCTCCTCTGGAGCTGCTCCAACAGCTCCAAATCCTGCTCCAACACTCCTGACTGACCTGCCCTCTCCTCTTCAGGCTGAGCTCATTCTAGGCTGAGCACTGAAGGAGGAACTGGAAGCATCACATGATGGTCAGTTCCCCACAGAGCACAGGGCTGCGCGGCGGCCGTGACCGCAGGCCCCTCACTCTGCACGGGGGAGCAGAACTTCCTCCAGCAAGTTACCTACTCAGCTCTCAGAGCCACAGAACAGGAACTCTGACCAGAGGGCACCAGTATGGCTGCTCCTACAGGAATCACCCCAATGCCAGGGCAGGAGGTTGGAGCTCAACCTCTTTGCCCTGGTGCCCAGTGACAGGACCAGGGCAAACGGCTGCAGCGGCACCTGGGGAGGGTCAGGCTGGATGTTGGGAAGAATTTCTTCATCCAAAGGGTTACCAAAACTTGGCACAGGCTGCCCAGGGCAGTGGGCCTGGACCTGGATTAGGGGTGACCTGGCAGTGCTGGATCAAAAGATGGGCACGATCATAGACTCAGGCTGGACGAGACCTTCAGGATCTAGGTGATCCTGCTCTGGCAGGGGGATTGGCTCTTTCGAGGTCCCTTCCAAACCCTAACGCTCTGTGATTCTGCGACCAGCAAGTCCAACCTTTTCCCAGCCCCGTCATCACCACTGAATGATGATCTTCATCCTTTCCACCCAAAGGGAGTCTCTGAGCGACGCTCTAGGAACACAGGCACTCACTCCTCTTCCTCCCAACCCCAGGACATGCTGTAGGTTTCAAACCCCTTCAGGACCAAGGTAAAGGAAACCAGCGTCTCCGTGTCAAGAGCCACAGGCAGGGAAAACCCTCTCGAGCAAGCCCTCCGCACCGCTGCACTCCAGACCCCGGAGGCAAGACGGGAGCGTTTCATCCACCGAGTCCGCGGCTGCGGCCGTTCTCAATGGAACGCATTATTCCTGCATTAAAACATATGTTTTTGGAGGCAGCTGGCCATCCGTCCGGCTGTTGCGAGCGCGATTGCCGAAGACCTAATTTTATCAGGCAGGGCTACAATTCTCCTGGTTGTTTCTTCGCTCCCTGGGGACACAGGGCTGGTGAAAAGGAGGCTGCCTGCCAGGGAACAATTCCGAGAGGCTCCTTTGCTGATCACCGAGGCAGCAACTCGCACCCTGGGTTCACAAGATGTGTATTAATGTGTGGCCCGCGGGCCCTGTGGGCTGCTGGCCCCGTGGGATTGAAAGCCCAGAAAGACCCAGTTGGAAGCAGCAGTTCTCAACTCAACGAGAAATCGGGAGATGTTGATGTTGGCAGCAAAGCGCTGAAGCTTTAAAAGAAGGTTGTGTTTTCCTCCTTCTCTTTTAAACAGCTTAAGTTCCACTAAATCAAACAAGGTGTTTGCTCACGAGAGCAGCAAGGGAAGTTATTGCTGCATTGATGATCTTCGCTGTAAAAACAAGCCCCCTCCCGCCTCTGTTTATTTCTAAGGGCTGTTGTAGAAACTCTCGGCTTTGAAGGCTGAAAACAAGCAGCAAGTTGAGAGAAAGAAGAGGTTTTTCCTCCAAAATACCCTGGTGAATGGTCTTCACAATGAGAAGTGCAGGTGGGAGCCTCTTCCCAAGAGTCTAAGGCCACAGTATAACGGGAGAGCTCTTGGAGCGGGTGGACCGCTGCTGCCGGCAGAGCATCCGCGAGCCGTGAATCAGCGGCTCCTCACACACGGTGCAGATCTCAAGAGCCTTCCACTCTCATGAATCAAACCAGACATCCCGGCCCCGATGACTCTTCCTCGATGTCGTAAGCTCCAAGAAGCATTCTGGATTGAATCAACCTCGACAAAGGAACCCTGCGATTCCTCCCGCTGCTCTAATCCACAGGATCAGAGAACACCAGGGACTGGAAGGGACCTTGAAAGATCATCCAGGCCAATCCCCCCGACACAGCAGGACCACCTAGATCCAGTTGCACAGGAACACGCCAAGTCAGGTTTTGAAGGAGACTCCACAACCCCTCTGGGCAGTCCCTTCCAGGGCTCTGGCACTCTCAGTGGGTGGAAGTTCCTTCTCAGATTGATGTGGAACCTCCTCTGCTCCAGCTCACACCCACTGCCCCTTGTCCCACCACTGGGTGCCCCTGAGCAGAGCCTGGCTCCATTCTCCTGACACCCACCCTTCACATCTTGATCAACACTCATGGGGTCACCCCTCAGGCTCCTTTCTTCCCAGCTCCCTCAGCCTTTCCTCAGCAGGGAGATGCTCTACTCTTTGTGGCTCCTCATCCAGGTCCAACTGGAGCTGAGCAGCTCCCCAAGAGGTCCAGGAAATGCTTTTAGTAACTGAGATATGTGGCTTAAAGAAAAAAACCCAACATTTTAAAGAAACTATCTGAAAACAGGAAACTTATTCAGCTTCTGCCTGCACCTCTGGGACTTCTCAACCATGAGTTCACGCGCTGGGCCTCCGAAAGCTGTCACTGAATAAACACGATAAACCCAGTGAATAGAAAGCTTCACGACAAACCTCATCAGACAGAGGGAACCAGGAAGGAACCCATCGCCCTCCGCACGGCGACACCAGGGCTCCTCCGCACGCGGAGCTCCGAGCCTCGAACTAGTGAGAGCAGCACCCCAGCTCCGCGCGGTTCTGCCCGCGCCCGTCGCGTTCGCTGCTGAATATTTCATGGCACAGCATTTAAAATAGAAAACTGGAGATCAGCTATCTAGGACAGCACAAAAAGAACAGGGAACGCGGCTCCGGTGCAGGGCTCCGAGCCCACACGGCCAATCTCAGCCGCAGCACCACGGGGAGGAATCACAGCCCCAGCCAGATGTCCCCTCTGCTCAGTCCCACTCCAGTCATCAACTGCTTCGCTGCAGCCCTCACAGAGGAGGTGGAGGACTCTAAAGCCTCTAATTTCCTCCTCTCCCCAAGGCAAAAAAAGGTCAAAGCTGCAGCTTTTAAAAATAGCCCCAAAGTTGCTCATTTCCTAAATGTAAAAAGGACAACACAGAAGCACCCCCTCCCCGGTTCTGAAGCTCCCCTGCTTCAGCAGCCTGGATGCTCCGAGAAATTTCCTGTTCCTCACCGTATTTACTGCCTCAATCACAGATCTACAGTAAAACCTACTCCCACTCACAGAACCCAAAATACTCCCTTCGGTGTTTGCGTTTCACTCGCTCTGAGCCACTAACGATGTCAATCACTGCTGTGACTGTGTGAGGAGTGAAAACCTGGGATCACCTTCCGGACCCGCTGCGAGATGCCTCGCTGACTGATCTGTCCCCTCTGCTCCTCTCCACAGTGACTTGAGCTGTAGTTTCTCTTCCTGTGAGGAGCCAGAGGCGCTGGCATTACTTTTTCCTGCACTGGGAGGCTTCAGAAAACACAGAACTGGAATCTTTACGAAGCCTGATGAGGCCGGAGCGATCATCTTGGGATCTCTCTGCCTCAGGAGTGTCCCTTTGTTGGCTGCACACAGGGCCACCAACGGATTTCTCAGCAGGCCAGGCACCCAGCAGCTGTCAGTCCTGCAGGGAAATGAAGGAAGCAACAGAAAAGCCTTCGCAGCGCTAGCTCTGCCTGGTGGGTGAGATGCTGCACAGAAACCACCTGCAAGTCCTGCTGGCTGCAGGATGGATCCGACCTGAACCCGTTCCCAAGCTCCTTCCTGTGCTCCAGCCAGAACTGAAGCGAAGCCTTCCTGCTCACTCAGCAAAATCCAGCCCTTACCCTGGACAACCACTGCCTCCAACTCTTGCTCTAATCCCTTGGAATTCTGTGCTTCAGCTACTGGACTCTGCAGGGAAGATCCTCCCTCACCTGCTTTTCAAAGGAAACCAAAGGGATTTTCTTCTCTTTCTGAAAGACTGTGATTCCACAGGAGACTCTCGGGCTGAACAAAACACAGGGCTCGACCCACTTGCTCGAGTCAACCTGTTTTGTTCCAGTAAGGTTCCAGTACGGTTCCATCTCATCCAGTGCCCAGGTTTCTAGGGGTTTGCTTTTTCCACACAAGAGCCACCAGCTCCGCTACTGCCTCAGCTGCTCAAAGTTCCTCGATGGGGAGCAGCCAGAGCCTCAATTCTCCCCATGAGATGATGGGTTTTGGAAGGAACCAACGTGGGAGGACAGAGCCGAACACAGAGCCACCCCCATCAAATCACAAACCCCACAGCCCGGTGGATGTTTAACTGGGAAAGTAAACAGAAACCAGCTACCTCTGTCCTAGGCAAGAGGAGCGATGCGGCACCGCTAGGGCTCAGCCAGGATCCCTCTCCCCTTCCCTCACCCTTTCACACATCTCACAAACTGAAGTTACAGGATCACAGAATCATTTGGGGTTGGAGAAACCCTTCAAGCAACTTGAAGAGGTCCAGCACTGCCAGGCCCCCACTAAAGCAGGTCCCTCCCACATCTCTATGGCTTTACAATCCCTCCAGACACAGGGACTCCAGCCCCTCCGTGGGCAGCCTGGGCCCACGTCCAGTAACCCTTTCAGAGAAGGAATTCCTCCTAACACCCAAACTGAAGCTGCCCTGGTTCAGCTTGCAGCCACCTCCTCTCATCCTAAGGGGAAGAGTCCAACTCCCACCCCACTCCAACCTCCTTCCAGGTAGTTGTGATCAGGTCTCCCCTGAGCTCCTGTCAGCTCACCCCACAGACACCCCTTTACTGGTTAAACACACCAGGCAGGACAGAAGTCAAAGTCAAACAAAACCCAGCAGCTAAATAAGCTCTTTATGAGCTCACTTAACCCTCTCAGAGACAAGCTGGCCCACGAGAGCAGCCTGGGAGACATCTGTCCAACGTCCAGAGCCAAAGCACCACCAGTCATCTCTGATGCCTCAGGAGAATAAACTTCACTGCATGAAACAAACCCAGTGAACACCCTTCCCTAGAACCTGGGGGTCTGGCTGGTTCTGTCCCTCAGCTCTGAGCCAGACATAGATCACTGGGGGTTGGAAGGGACCTCCAGAGGTCATTGAGTCCAACCCCCTGCTCAAGCAGGACCACAGAACCTAGGGCAGGTCACACAGGAACCCATCCAGGTCCTCAAAGTCTCCAGAGAAGGAGAAGACTCCACACCCTCCATGGACAGCCCCTTCCAGTGCTCTGTTACCCTCACAGTGAAGAAGGTCTTCCTCAGGTTGAGGTGGAACCTCCTGTGCTCCAACTAACGCCCAGTGCTCCTTGTCCTATCAACAGGGCACATGGGAAAAGTGATTGTCTCTCCCTTCCCGACACCCAGCCCTCACGGATTTACAGACAGGAATTAAATCCCCCCATAGTCTTCTCTCTCCAGACTGAAAATCCTCAGGTCTCTCAATCTCTCCTCATGAGGCAGCTGTTCCAGGCCCTTCATCACCCTAATAGCCCTCTGGTGGACTCTCAGTCAGATCTCTGCCCCTCTTGAACTGATGCGATAATCCAGATGTGGTGTCACCAGGGCAGAGCAGAGGGGAAAGAGAACCCTTGATCTGCTGGACCCCAGGACTCCATCAGCCTTCTTGGCCACCAGAGCCAGGATGAGGTTAAGAGAAGCTGATTCAAAGCTTCCCCCACGCTCAAGCACCTCGATTTCCCCAAGCTGAGCCCTGGGTCCCTTCAATATTGACGTTTTCAGCTGAATATGGGATGAATGCAGAGCTTTACCTCTTTCTGTGAACCTTTGGAGACACAGGATCCTACCAGAGGGGCCAAAATCACCCTCCCTGCAGCTGCAGCTCAACCCCAGAGGCGTCAAACTGAGCTCCCACACTTAAGAGAAATGTGAAAACGGGGGCAAAAGTCTCCTCTTTCAAGTTCATCTCCCTGGCACTTCCACTCATGAAGCAGCAGCAGATGCAAATAGCAAGCCAGCCCTTCCCATCATTAGTGATGCAGAATGTGGGTGGCACTGACAGAGGAGGAAAAAGTCCAAAAAAACCCCAAAAGTGTTAAAATATGGGAAACCTGAGCAGCGAGCAGGCTCCCTTCACACCGGCCCACGACCCCAGTCGCTGCTGTGGGAACTCAGATGCTTTAGTGTCCAGACAGTGACACAGATCCCTCCTGCAAGGGGATGCCTCTGCTTCACCTTGGGAGATGACAACTGGATTCCTGTCTACGCTCAGAAATGAGTGAGGGAATTCAAATCAATTGGTGGGGCCAAATAAAGAGACAGTAAGAAGTGAAGGCAGGCAGTTTCTGTGGATGAGCAAATCATCACCATTTGCTGCAGCACTTCCCCCTCGTTCAGACACTGGCAGTGACCTCAGCTGCAGGACTGCAGCTCCCTCCAACCCGGGGGACGGCAGAGGTGTAATTAGTCCTGTTGCTCCGTCCGCAGGCATCGCTCCTGGCTCATCGTGGCCAACTCCGACTTCTATTTAAAGCACTGAACTAACCCTGCTCCACTTTGCATCCTGCTTGCTGACGCAGCACCTTCCCCCAGCGAAACCACGGGGATTTCAGTTCTGTAGTATCCCCCCTGCGTCGTGGCCAATGGGATCTTGGCTTGGATCAGCACTGGGGTGACCAGCAGGACTAGGGATGGGACTGCCCCCCTGGACTGGGCACTGGGGAGGCCTCCCATCCAGTACTGGGGGCAGTGCTGGGCACCTCACTGCAAGAAAGAGGTTGAAGGGCTGCAGTGGGTCCAGAGGAGATGAGGCTGGGGAAGGGACTGGAGGGAAAGACTGACAGGGAGAGGCTGAGGGAGCTGGGAGTGTTCAGCCTGGAGAAGAGGAGACTCAGAGGGAACCTTCTCCCTCTCTCCAGCTCCCTGAAAGGAGGCTGCAGTTAGGTGGGGGTCAGGGTCTTCTCCTAGGCAACCAGTGCTAGGATGAGAGGGCAGGGCCTGAAGATGCCAGGGGAGGGTTAGGTTGGATGTTAGGAAGCCCTTCCTCATGGAAAGGGGGATCAGAGCCTGGAATGGACTGCCCAGGGCAGTGGGAGAGTCCCCATTGCTGGAGGTGTTGAAGGACAGACTGGAGGTGGCAATTAGTGCCCTGGTCTAGGTTGTGGTGATGTTCAGTCACAGGCTCAGCTGGATGAGCTCAGAGAGCTGTTCCAGCCCCAATCATTCTGGGATTCTCTGTGCTGTGGGGGTCACCATCACACCAGGGGCAGATCGATCGCTCCGCTGCTGCCGTCAGGGGCCCCAGGTTACTCAGATGAACCCTCTGCAGCCGCTCTCCTGTTCCAGGAGATGTTCTCAGGCAGAAAACCCAACAGAACAGATCGCAGGATGTTCTCAGGCAGAAAACCCAACAGAACCATTTCCGCAGAGACAAATCAAACTGCAACAAGGGGGTGGCAGGGGAAGAAAAAGGATGGAGTGTTCCCAGGGGAGCAGCAGCTAATCAGTTAAACACAAAGCAGCGCTGCCATTTCTAATCAAAAGCTTCTATTCAATATTGTTTACTATCAACAGGCCGTGGCTCTATCCCGTGGAACAATGCACACAGGCGCCTTGGAACTGAAGCTTGAGCCTCACGCCAGGGTGGGCTTTATAAGAGCTCCAGCACCACCACTACCTCAGCTCCTTCACTGCTCAGACCTCAGCTATCTCAGCCACAAGGCACCACGAAGAACGCTGCCCAGCACGAAGAACACTTCTCAGCTCCCAGGGACACCATCACCCCAAACCCTTGTGGGGTTTCTGACAGCAAAAGCACAAAGAAATGCAGAAGGTGACCGTCGAGAAAGCCAAGTATTCAATCCACAAAGGGTCTGCAGGAGAGTTACTTACGTAACACCGAAAACTTCTCTCTGCAGTGGGGAAGTTGAAGCCGTTTGAGAGGCTTGTTGGAGATTAGTGTGATGTCACAGCTCGAGCCCAAAGGATTTAATTCCTTTTCAAGTCTGCAGCCCCTATCTATCGCGGAGGTCGGGCTGTCACGGCGCTTCCGAAAAGACAAGCAAACGCTCGAGAGACTCAGCAAAACCTTTTAAAAACCATTAAAGCCTCTCTGACGCGACGCAGGGAGAACGAGCTTCGGCTCCTGGTTATCAGGCAGGACACAAACCCCAGCAGCAGATAACTGTTATCACCCCAGTTAAACGTTGATCTGAAAAACACTCGACAATGAAACCCACAAACTACCTACAAAAACCCAACTGAGATTATAAATTTCACAACAAACAAGTTAGGAAAGCGCTGCCATGGGTCTTTTATCCGGCAAAACATCAACCCTCAGCCAGGGGTGTCAGTGGGAGCTGACACCAACCAGTCCAGCGAAGAAACTCCTGATCTTCCCAATAATTAATTGGTTTCCTTTAGTTGAACCATCTCTCCCCCCAGAGGAGCCTGACATCAGTGTGAGAAGGATGTTCTTCCCAGGGAGGGTGACAGAGCACTGGAAGGGGCTGCCCATGGGGGTTGTGGAGTCTCCTTCTCTGGAGATGTTTAAAATCCTCCTGACATGCTCCTGTGTGACTGGGTCTAGGTGATCCTGCTGTGGCAGGGGGATTGGACTGGATGATCTTTCAAGGTCCCTTCCAATCCCTAATGTTCTGTGATACTACAGTTTTTAATGATGATCTTAGAGCTCTTTTCCAGCCTCAATAGTTCTGTGATTCTTTAATACTTGGAAGATGATTCCAGTGAAGCCTGAAGAAGCCACTAAATCCTGGCACCGAGTTCCAGACCCTGATGGAGGGAGGAATTTTATACACAAAAAAAAATACCCAAAAGAGAAACTACCTGTTCTGCAACCTTCACCCTTCTCCCTCTGCCAGGGATTCAGCCCTCTGGCTTCACCAGGGAAACTTTTAACAACAAAGCTACAGGGAGAGGAGCATTTGAAGGGCTGGGAAACAAAGACAAAACCCATGAAATACAACAAAATTAGAAAGGAAACGACAAAAAAAAAGAGAAAAGCAAAGCCCAGCCCAGCCAGGCGCATGCTCCGTCCCCACGGTGCCCCCACAAAAGAACCCAGAAAGTGAAGAAAACACCCTGGGTTCTGTCGTCATTAGGGACCCCAGAGAAGCTACTTCATCTCCCTCAGACCAGCAGCACTGGTTGTTCCCAGGGTTCCCCCCTCCTTCCCCTATTTCATGGCACAGAAGGAAAACCCAGCTGCCAGGGGAGGGAAATGTCACCCCCATGAGCGAAGGGGTCCCCTGCACACATTAAACTGCCAACACTCACTGCCCCCCTCCCCACAGACAGAACTGCAGTGTGGGCAGAGCCCACCGTGAACCCCCAATACCCCCTAACACCCCCAATCTCCTCACACAGAGCCTTTCAGAGGCCTTCACAGGCACAGAGACCCCCTCAGAGACACTCTGAGACCCCTCTCTGAGCCTCCCAACAGCCACCTCAGAGACTCTCCCAGCCCCTAAGAGCATCTCAGAGACCACTCACGCCTCCTCAAGACCCCCTGGAGCCCCCCCTGGAGCCCCCTCAGAAACCCTCTGAGGGCTCCTCACAGACCTGCCTGAGACCCCTCACACCTGCCCCAGAGCACTCAAAGACCTTCACAACCCGCTAAAAGCTCCTCAGAGACCACTCAGATCTCCTCAAGGCCCCTTGCAGATCCATCAGAGCCCTCACAGCCGCCCCAGAGCTCCTCAGAGGCCCTCACACACCAATCAGAGCCCCCTCACAGACCCAACACAGCCCCCTTAGAGCTCCCCACAGGCCTTCAGAGCCCCCTCAGAGACCTCCGAGCTCCACCAACGGCCCCTCAGAGCCGCCTGAGCTTCTCGGAGACCCTCAACGAGCCGTCAGACACCCCTCAGAGCCCCTCACAGACTCATCAGAGCTCACGGGCCCTCAGAGCCCCTCAGAGCCACCTAAGAGCTCCTCACAGGCCTTCAGAGCTCCATCGGAGACCCGCCGAACCCCCTCAGAGCCCCATCCCAGACCGTCGCAGCCACATAAGTGCTCCTCAGAGAACGAACAGAAACCCCTCAGAGAACGAACAGAAACCCCTCACAGACGTCTCAGAGCCCCTTCAAAACTCCTCCCGGGCCCCCTCCCCAACACCCGACCCCCAGCCCGGGCCTCCCCTCCCGCCAGAAGGCCCCCCCGCCCGGGCCGCAGGAGGCCGCAGCGGCCGTGCCGGAGCCCCGGGGTAGGGTCGCGCCAGGCCGGGCTGCGGGATGGCGGCCGCTCCT
>VXBP01004361.1:313748-344290 GCA_013400115.1 Rhinopomastus cyanomelas
GGACCTCACGGGGCAGCGAGGAAACCCCCGCGGCCACCGGTTCGGCCATGGCGGGCGACAGAAGGGGGGAGGGGGAGAGGATAAAAAGGGGGAAAGGGGAAGGGGGAAGCGGCGGCTCCGGCCGCCGGTTGAGCTCCGGCTCCGGCTCAGCGCCGGGGGCTGCGGAGCGCGGGGTGGGGGGGGCGGGGAGCGGCCGCCGCCTCCGCCATGCCGGGCCCCAGCGCCGCCAGCGTCACGTGACGGGGCGGGGCCGCGCCGCGGCGCCCCCTTCCCGGCGCCCTTGCGGCGCCACCCAGCGGCGCGGAGCCGCGCTGCAGCCGCCCCGCAGCCGCGGGTCACCCCGCTACAGACCCCAGCGCGGGGGGAGCTGGAGACCCCCCGCAAGCGAAACGAAAGACCCACAAAAGCGGCAGGTTCGGGGCTGTTTGGGCTAAGCAGGGCGCTCACCTCGAATTCGGCTGCTCCTGTGGCCACAGAGGCTGCGGGACAAGACGAGACCCCACACCCCGCCTGACCCCAGCGCTCCAGGGGGTGGGGGAAGGACCATCAAACACCGGGTCAGGTTGCCAAGGGAGAGGGTTCAGTCGCCAGCCCCGGCTGGGTTTCCCAGTTGGGGAGATCTGGAGCTGGGGGGCAGGTTTTAAGGTGGGTTTGGCCAGTCAGGTTCAGGGTTGGGTTTCCCAGTTGGGGAGCTTGAAGGGCTTTTCCAGCCACAACCGTTCCCTGCTGCTCAGCTCCAGGGTGTCTCGATGTCCCCTCGGACAGCCCTGGCTGCTCTGCAGAACCACCCCACTGCTCTTGGGACGCTTCCCAGCTCCCGGGGGCAGGAATGAGCCCAGGAGCCACCCCAGTGATGCTCCCACCACCAGTGTCCTGCTGGTGCAACCAGCGGCCAGCCTGGAGGACGCCAGTTGCTCTCAACAGACCTGGAGCAGCTCCCCGTGCAGGCGTCCTGCCCCGATGCAGTCAGCCTCCAGGGACCCCATCCTGGTTCCAGGAGCTGCTGGAATGCCCAGGTTTTCATTCTCTGATGACAAACTTTGCTCCAAGAAGGAGGAAATGAGGGTGAGGTTGGCCCTGAGGAGAAACTTCTTCCTGGAAAGGACCATCAAACACCAGGTCAGGTTGCCCCCAGGGAAAGGGGTTCAGTCACCATCCCTGGGTGGGTTTCCCAGTCAGGGAGATCTGAAGCTCAGGGCCAGGGTTTAGGGTGGTTTGGGGCAGTTGGTCCTAGAGAGACCTCAGACTGGCTGGAGCAGGTCCAGAGGAGCAACAAGGCTGCGGAAGGGACTGGAGGGAAAGACTAATGGGGAGAGGCTGAGAGAGCTGGGGGGGTTCAGCCTGGAGGAGACTCAGCGGGGACCTTCTCCCTCTCTCCAGCTCCCTGAAGGGAGGTTGCAGTCAGGGGGGACTCGGCTCTTCTCCCAGGTAACCAGCAGCAGGGCTTGGAGGAGCTGCAAGGGGAGGGTTAGGTTGGATGTCAGGAAGCCCTTCCTCACAGACAGGGGGAATCAGCCCCTGGAATGGACTGTCCAGGGCAGTGGGGCAGTCCCCATCCCTGGAGCAGTTGAAGGACAGACTGGAGGTGGCCCTGAGCACCCTGCTTTGGCCGATGGGGGGGCCATGGACTGGGCTGGATGAGCTCAGAGGGCTTCTCCAGCCTCAAGCAATCAGTCTGGGATCCTCTCATCACAGAACATGAGGGATGGGAAGGGACCTCGAAAGATCACCCAGTCCAATCCCCCTGCCCACAGCAGGATCTTAGTGCTGTTCACACACCGAAAACCTGATCCATGCAGAAGCAGCCCTGAACCCCCCAGCCCCCAGGAGGGGGCCAGCACTCACCCAGGCACCAGTAAAACCACCGGAGGATGACCCTCAAGACAACGAAGCTCCTACTGACAAAGGCCATGGTTATCCAACTACAGGAAAGCATCGATTAAGTCATTTATTTGCTACTGATCTGCCACAGGATCAATCTTTCTCGTGTGGTTAATAAAGTGGGTTCTTTATTTATTTCATTTTTAACTCTTTTTTTGTTGTTTGTTTGTTTTTAAACTTTTATTTTTTTTTAAACTCTTTTTATTCATCCTACGGCTAAAACTGCACCGGCCTAAGATTTGTCTTTAAAAAAAACAAAACCAAAAGGAAACCCAAGGAAACGAGAAGAGAAGCAGGAATGTAAGAGCCTAAATCCAACTAAAACTCCCAACAGAAGGTCAGAAACCGAAAGGGAAAAGTAAAAACCAACCAACCTTTTTTGCACTTTAATTTTTCCACTATCACATGCAAATCATTGACTTCTCTTTTCACTCCCCAAAAGCAGGATGGGGGGAGAGAGAGAGAGAGAGAGAGAGAGGAGAGGGGGGACCCTCCATCCCGTCGCCTCCCTGATCCTTTTTTCTTTGGCAAAGGTCTTCCTTCCCTCCCCACCCCATCTCCCGTCACACTCGGACCTCTGCGGCCGATAAAAGTCAAGAACTCCAAAACAAGTTAAACAACCCCCCCCAAAAAAAAGTCCAATCACAGTTCATAAGAAACTGAAGGTAAGAAGTTGGGGGTGATCGGCACCTCCTGCGACCATCTCACTGTCGGCGCGAGGAAGGGACCACGGAGAGCTGGGTCCTGCCGCTGAGCGAGGGGCAGCTTCCCCACCCCGAAGCCAGGACTTCATGGGACCAGTGGCTTTGGCCCAGTATCCCCCAGCCCAGTCGGGGGGGGCTAGTGGGGATGAGGAAGGGCAAAGCGACAGACCCTCTGGAATCAAGAATCGGGGAGCCCTGATCCCCAGCGGGTGGAATCGGCTGGGAAGAGCTCAGCAGCCCTTCCCTGCTCTGCAAACCTGCCGCAGCGGGGTGCAGGGACCCCCCTGCCACGGGGCCACCCTCTGGTCCTCCCCAGAAGGGCTGAGCTGCAGCTGCTATTAATTAGAAGGAACTAATCAGCCACTAATAAATGAAGCTACCCTCCACGACCGTCCCCTGTCCAGCACTGCGGGGCTCCGCGACCCCACAGGATCCACTCCTGCCCTCAACAAGCCTCTGGGTCCCCGAACAGCAGTGACCACACGTTTTGGGGGGCTGAAGCTGATTAACAATTCAAAAGCCCAAATCACCCCATTTCTTCAGGACTTCCAGAACTAACTTCTCCAACTGCTCTGACTCCAAGCTCCAGCGGGATGGAAACCGAGCAGCAACGGGCTCCCTACGGCAGAGAAGCGACTGACTTGGAGCTCAGTCACCCCCAAAAGCACCCCCAAAACCCCTCCAGGTAGTGAGAAGTGAAGAGTTTTGGTTGGGTTGTTGTTTTTAGGAGTTTTTATATATATTTATAGATTTCTCTCTATATAATCTGTCTCTATATCACATGCGTGGGAAAGGAACAGGTAACTGCATAAATACGGGGGGCTCGGCGCCAGGACCCGAACGGGAGCAGTCGGCAAGCGGAGGGAGAAGGAGTGAGAGAGAGAGAAGGGGGAGAGCTCTGGCTTCGCGTAGAAAATGTACAAAAATAGAGATCTGAGCGCTCGCAGAGCTGTCGGGAGACGGGAGGGATCGAACGGGGACGGGGAAAGGGAGTCAGGAGGAGGGAGGGACGGAGGGAGGGATGGTGGAGAAAANGTTATTACCCGGCCAAGCCAACGGCCACCGCAAAGCCCAGGCTCCCAGTCAGTCCAGCCGCACTCCGCAGCCCCTCGAGCCCTTGGCCAGCGCTGGCCCTCGCCCACAGCCACGTCTCCAGTTGTCACAACGGCCACCTGCCCAGCCGGACCCCGGCCAGCAGCTACAGACACACACAAGCCACGAGACCTTGAAATTGTGACGGCTGGAAGCTGCCTCCCCCCACACCCCCTCCAGTCCTTCTTCCTCCGTTCTACTCCCTCCCGCAAAGGGGTCACCCAGAGCTCCGAACCCTGGGCGCTGGTTTTGGCAGATTGATGCCCCCAGTCCTGCTCTGGGAACTGAACCCCTTCCTGCACAGGGGGTGGAGGGAAGATGCCACCTCCAGTGGCTTCTCCCAGCACCAGGGGTTTGAGCTCTTGGCCGTAAGTTCTGCAGAATCCAAATGAATCCCCACAACAGTCAGTCGCTGTGAACAGGGAGCTCCCAGTCCACGACCTCCGCTCTCCAGCCCTTCCCTGCTCCTCACCACAACAGGGCAGGTCCAGGGGAACCCCAAACCGGCTGTGGCAAGTTCAAGCCCTTTGGAGAGCACCCAGAGCTCCCAACGGCTACCGGCACCGTCCTGGTGACAACCAGTCACCGTGCAGCCGCCCTCCGTCCGTCCTGCACTGGGCCCTGCCTGAGGAAAACACCCCGAGAGAGAAACGCACCAACCAAACCCCTAACAAAGAGATCAGAGGAAAGTAAAAGCAACAAAAGAAACCCCCAAACCTCGAGAAACTTGGCCTCGAACGGAGGCTGAGGAACAAGAAACCTCGCGACGCTCCCCGCTCCTTCCCGCTCTCCACACGCCCCGGCCTACAGTCCAAACACCCAGCGAAACTCTCGCCGAGCGGTTCGTTAGGTCAAGAGATCTAGACCCTCCGAGCTGGCAGCACAAGGTTTACTACAGCAGTACATTCAGTTTACTCCTCAGTGACTAAGGGCACGACAACAGTCTCTGGGCTGCACTCGCTCCGCTCGCTCGAGGGGCCGAGGGCAGCTCCGCAGCGCCGGCCGCGGCAGACGCCTCATCGTCGGCATCACCCAGCAAACCCAAACGTTAAATAGGTTAAAAAAAGGTTCTAGCTTTACAGAAACGCTCTCGTTTGTTGTGTTTTGTTTCCAAAAATAATAATAACTCTCTTATCCTCTTGCCTCTTCCGTCGAGGGAACAAGCCGGCGAGTCCTTTCGCTTCATTCAAACTCTACTCTCACAACCACCCCAAGCCCTCTGCCCACCCCCTCCCGCAGCTTCATCCCAATCCCCAAAGAACAAACTGATCTCAAGCAGGAAAACCAACCCCCCCCAAATTAAAAACAACCTCCCCCCACCCCACCCCAATTACAAAAATTATAATCTCTATATTTATAGTGATTGGAATCCTCCAGCATCTGTGAAATCACTTTTGAGAGATGAATCTTGGGACCCTCCATCGCTTCTCCACAGCAAAGCCGCTCCTCCAGTTCCGGATTCCCCCCGTTCCCCCCAGAGCCTTCTCTGCTCCCGCGTCTCTCCTCTTCCTCGCTGCTTCCGAAGTCCCACAGCTCGAGCGAAAGGGAGAAGAAGCGGCCCGGAGCCGGCGTTACTTGGGCGAGCGGGGCGGCACGCACTGCTCCTTGTACTGCTCCCTGCCCGCCCGCCGCGGCGCTCCCTGAGGCGATGCTCTGCGCCCAAACTGGCGCCTCTGTTCCCTGATTTTGCCAGCGGCTCCCCTGGGAGGCCCGGCGCCTCGGAAGCCGGAATAATCCTTCACTCGCCCTTCCGCCCTGTCGTGGGGCTTCTCCGGCGCCTTCTCGGGGCTGCCGCTGCTCTCCTCGGCTTTGGCAGGGGGCACGATGTTGGCGCGGTGCTCCCGCAGAGGCTGCACGGCGGCGGGAGGAGGCGGCAGCTCCCGGGGGGGCTTCTGGCACACCTCGGCGTAGCTCAGCTTGCGGGGCTCCTTCGGGACAGGGGAGAGGGGGTTCAGGGAATCGTTGGGGGTCAGAGGGGACCTCAGAAGGTCATCCAGGCCAACCCCCCTGCCACAGCAGGACCACCTAGACCAGGTCACACAGGAACACATCCAGGTGGGTCTGAAACACCTGCAGAGGAGACTCCAAAACCTCCTGGGCAGCCCCTGCCAGGGCTCTGGCACCCTCACTGGGAAGAAGGTCCTTCTCACACTGATGTGGAACCTCCTCTGATCCAGCTCGCACCCACTGCCCCTTGTTCTATCACTAGATGCCCCTGAGAAGAGCCTGGCTCCATCCTCCTGACACCCATCCTTCACATATTTGTAGACATGAATGAGGTCACCCCTCAGTCTCCCCTTCTCCAGCTCCCTCAGCCTCTCCTCAGAAGGGAGGTGCTCCACCTCCTTCATCATCCTCGTTGCCCTGAGCTGGACTCCCTCCAGCAGCTCCACATCCCTCTTGAACTGAGGGGCCCACAACACTCCAGATGTGGTCTCACCAGGGCAGAGTAGAGGGGGAGAAGAACCTCTCTTGATCTGCTAGTCACCCCCCTTCTGATCCACCCCAGGATGTGTTGGCCCTCTTGGCCACAAGAGCACATTGCTGGCTCATGGTCATCCTGCTGGCCACCAAGGCCCCCAGGTCCCTTTCTCCTCCACTGCTCTCCAACAGGTCAGTCCCCAGCCTATACTGGGGTGGTTCTTGCCCAGATGCCAGACCCTACACTTATCCTGAATAGACTTCACCCCACACTGCTCCAGGCTACCCCAAGGGACAACAGGGAACAGTAGGATGAGATCAGGTTCTTCCCAGTGGGACAATGGGCAGAAACTGGAGATGAGGAGGTTCAGTCTAACAGAAGGAGAAGCCTTTTCAGGGCGAGGGGCCCAGAGGCCTGCTCCAGGCTGCCCAGAGAGGACGAAGACTCATTTGCTCTGGAGAGACTCCAAACTTGCCTGGATGTGCTCCTGTGGGCTCTGCTCTAGGGGATCCTGCTCTACAGAGACCCCAGACCCTCCTGAACGTCCCTGTGGGATCTGCTCTGCAGACCCCAGACCCTCCTGAACGTCCCTGTGGGATCTGCTCTTGGGGATCCTGCTCTAGCAGGGGAGTTCAGACTAGATGATCCCAGAGATCCCTTCCAACCCCACCGGTGTGGGAATTCTCACACAACAGCAGGCAGCTACCCCGCAGCGGTGGTGAACAGCACGAGAAGGTCCCGACCAGGGGAGCTCCCTGCTCACTCGCAGGCCTCACCTGCACCGACGCCGCGGGCGCTGGGCTCACGCTGGCAGGGGGTGAAGCGGGGTTCGTCCTCGGCGGCTTCGCAGCGCTGACAGGGGAGACCGACGCCGGCGGGGAAGTGTGGCTGGGGGGGGCCTCCTTCTGAGCAGACACTTCTTCTGCTCTGCTGTCTGGCTGAACCACGCTGCTGCAGCAAGAGCAACTGAACGTTAACACGGAAATTGAAGGGCTGGACAGAGTCTTTTCTGTCTCTGAGCGACTACTGCAGAGGATGGTGCTGCCATTAGCACCACGAGCTGGGGCTTCCATGCAGAGGCCTCTGGAGAAGCTGCCCAGCCTCGAGAACTTACCTCAACTCCACAGCTTCAGGCTGGCTGGGGGAGCTCACGTTCGTCACAGGCTGGGGGACGCTGCTGTGGGTCTGTTCTTCCTGAGCAGGAGCCGGGCAGCTGGGCAGAGACTCTTTGCTGTCCTGTGTGGGATCACCAGAGGTTGGCTTTAAACTGCCCCTCGTGTGCTAGCCCTGGGCATTCAACAAGCAGGAGACTTCCACGGGCTGCTCAGGTCCTCAGTTTTAGGAAGGGCTTAGGAATTCTACCTCTTCTGGAGCTAAATCCATTGCCCTGTTGCATCACCCACATTACGGGTGCTCAGTGCCAGCAGCTCTACTAGGAGGATACTCATTGGGGAAAACAGAACGTCTTGGGTTGGAAGGGACACCCCAAAGTTTGTCTAGTTCAACCCCCCTACGACAAGTAAGGCCATCGCTCGCCAGAGCAGGGTGCCCACAGCCCCAGGACACTGCCAGGGATGAGGGAGCAGCCACAACCTCCCTGGGCAACCTGTTCCAGAGCCTCAGCCCCCTCCCAGGGAGCAATTCCTGCCTCCCATCTTCCCTTCATCTCCCCTCTTGTCCCAGCACTGCATCCCTGGGAAAACAGTCCCTCTCCAGCCTTCCTGGAGCCCCTTCAGGTTCTGGAAGCTGCTCTAAGGTGCCCCCAGAGCCTTCTCTTCTCCAGCTGGAACTCAGCCCCTTTGTCCTAGGATATTAGAATCATGGGTTTGGAAGGGACCTCCAAAAGGCGTCCAGTCCAACCCCCCCACACCAAGCAGGGCCAGCACTCCTCAGGCTAGGTTGCCCAGAGCCCCAGCCGGCCTGACCTTGAATGGTTCCAGGGATGGGGCCTTCATCTCCTCTCCAGACAGCCTGTTCCAGGGGTCCCCGACCCTCAGAGCCCAGGACTTTCTCCTCCTGTCCAGCCTCACACCAGGACCTCTCATCCTACTGTTCCCTGCCCTTGTGAACAGCCTTCCCCAGCCTTCTGACAGCCCCTTCCAGGGACTGGGAGGTCGCTAGAAGGTTCCCCCAGAGCCTTCACAGCTGAACAGCCCCAGCTCGCTCAGCCTGTCCCCAGAGCAGAGGGGGTCCAGCCCTCTGCTCATCCCTGCAGCCTCCTCTGGCCTTGCTCCAGGGGCTCCAATGAACTTCCATCCTGACGAGGGCCGGTGAAGTCTGGGATTAACCAGTTCCAAGGCGCGGCTCTAACAAAACCCAACTGTCTGAACTGGAAGGGAGAGGGGAGAGGCAGCACAAACACCCCCCCAAGCACCCCCAGCGTGCTGGTACCTTCTCCTTGCAGACGCCCTTAACCACGTCGGCCATCCTGCTCTCCAGCACCGGCTCTCCCGGAACCTTGGCCGTGCTGCCAGGCAAGGGTGGGAAATTTGATGCTAGCAAGTCAAACTTTGGTGTCTGAGTCTTTGTTTCTGCTGAAGGCTGAGGTCTCTAGAGCAGGAAAAGAAAGGAGCGACACCACGGGTTAAGAAAAGGCATCGAGCTGAGTGTCTGGTGCCCTAGAAACACCGAAGCCCCCCGGTATCACCCCAGAATCTCGGGGCTCAGCAGCGCAGAGCCACGGCACTGCCCTCTGCACCGAGCCCTCGCAAGAAGGGAAGTGGAACTTACTGGAACCCGGTCGTCTTCCCGTCGCCGCCGCCCGCGGAAGACATTCCTCCTTTAAAGGCAAGAACACCCCAGTAAGTGGAAGGAGAGCCCGTGGTGGGGGTCCTCAGCAGCCTACAGGTACCCTCTGGGGATGTTCTTCGTCCTCAGGAGGGGTCAGAGCTCTCACATGAGCAGGGGCATCTCCAAGAGGAGGCTGCTCAGAGCCCCAAGGGCCAGCCTGACCTGGGATGGTGCCAGGGAGGGGGCTTCTCTGGGCAACCTGGGTCAGAGTCTCACCAACTTCAGCGTAAAAAGTGTCCTCATATCCAGTGTCCATCCCCCTCTTCTAGTTCAGACTATCACCCCTCATCCTGTCACAGCAGCCCCTGCTCACAGTTTGGCCCCTTCAAGCCCTGAAAGGCTGAAGGAGGGTCCCCCCAGGCTGAAGCCCCCCCAACTCTCTCAGCTCACTCTCAAAGCAGAGGGGTTCCAGCTCTCTGACCATCTCGGTGGCCTCCTCTGGTCCCACCCCTGCAGGTTCACTCCTCCCATCTGCCTCAGTCACTGATTTTTAAGTGTCCAGACAGAGAGGGGATAAAACCAGTTGATCCTCCACTGATTTTTATTTTTATCCCAGTGTTACAGACTGGGGGATGAGCAGCTGGACAACAGCCCTGCAGAGAGGGCCTTGGCAGTGCTGCTTGACAGCAAGCTGAACGGGAGCCAGTAGGGCGCTCAGGTAGCCAAGAAAGCCAACGATACCCTGGCTTGCATCAGCACTGGTGTGGCCAGCAGGACTAGGGATGTGATCACCCCCTGTACTGGGCACTGGGGAGGCCTCCCCTTGAGTACTGGGGCATCTCAATACAAGAAAGATCTCGAGGTGCTGGAGCAGGGGCAGAGGGGCAACAAAGCTGGTGAAGGGCCAGCAGAATAAATCTTGTGAGGAGCAACCGGAAGGGCTGAAGGGCAAGAGGATGAGGGAAGACCTCACTGCTCTCTACAACTACCTGAGAGGACAGTGCTGGTCTCCTCTCACGGGTGATTAACGACAGAACAAGAGGGAAGGGCCCCAGGCTGCAGCAGGGGAGGGTTCGGCTGGGCATCAGCAAGACCAGCCAGACACTGGAACAGGCTGCCCAGGGAGGGGGGTGCTTCAAGGTCGTTTAGATGTGGGGTTGGGGGATCTGGATTGGGGTGAACTGAGTAGAGCAGGGTTGATGGTTGGGGTCAGTGACCCCAGCAGCCACAGCTCCTTACCTGCCCCGGCCGACGCCGTACTCGCCGTTCTGCTCCATCGGGGCGGCGGGAGAATCCTTCGGGGAGTAGCCCTGCTCTTGGTGGCCGGCGCCGGCGCCGCTGTGGCGCTCCATGACAAAGTTCCTCGAGCTGCTCCTGCTCAGGGATCCGTCCCCCGTGGACACGGTGCCGACGGCAGCGGGCCCCTCCGCCGCGTGCTCGGAGCTGCTGGACGATCGGAAATGGGGCTTCACGCTGCGGGGGGGACGCAGAGCAGCAGCTGGGTCATCCAGAGCTTGGGGACGATGGAGACCTGCCCACCAGCTACGGGGACTCGAGAACACCCCTACAAATACTTCAAGCACCAAGAGACTGCCTTTCCCTACCTCCAGATGTTTGTTAAGACTTTCCTTGCAACCCACAGTCAAGTGGGTTTTGGTACCTAAAAGGTACCAGAGAGAGGGAAACACCCCCAAAAAAACCCGTAAGAAAGAACCTTCAACTTCACCCCAGTAGCTCGGGGGGTACAAGACCTGTTTTCCATTTCTGCACCCCTTCCACCCAGCACCAAGCAGTCTGGGCAAGCGAGGAGAGAGCCCAAAACTCCCTCTCTCTGTCCTTGGGGTCAACGCGGTGCCTCCAGGAGAAATCAAGGAGCAGTCCCTTCTTGAGGCAGCCCATCAATCAGGCAGCTTTCGGGTTCTGGGAGCTCAGCAAATATGGAAAGGCATGTGGTGGATGCCACAGGCCCTGGGCTGCCTAACAGACAGGTCACTGCCTTCCAGCTGCCACCAGTGAGGTTGTTCCTCCTGCCTGGCTTTAAGTTAGGAGGTAAGGAAGGTAAAACAGGAGAATTCAGCAAAGGGCCAGCTGTTCTAAACAAGAGCAGCAACAGCAGTGTGGCTGTTCCTCCTCCTGCTCAGCCTTAATCCTGCTGGATTTGAAAAACCAGCTGCGCTGTTACCCGAGTGACTTCTCCACAGCCTGGAAGTTACCAGAAAGAGACTAAAAATCACCTTTAACAGCCCTAATTTTGAGTGATTAAGTCAATCCGTTTCAGCAGAGACCTTTCAAGTTACCTTAGTTGTCTGTCCAGCCATCTCAATCAGTTCAACCAACACTACCCCCGAGGATTCTCTGTTACAGAGAGACTCAGTCTTCCTCTCCAAGGAGGATGTTGCAATAAATGGGGGCAAAATAAACACAACAGGTTTAACCAAGAGCTTAGCTACAGACAAAAACCCAGTATTTAACTATCAACTGCCTGCAGGACAGAACAAACGGAGTCTAATGGGCCAGCAGCAGCCCAAAAGCTGGGTGAAGGTCTCCCAGGGAGCTCAAGGTGCTGCTGAGCACAGTGAACTCAGGCTGAACAGTTCACAGAGCAGCAAGAACCAGCTCGAAGGGCAAGTTTTCCACCAGCAAAGAGCACAGGGAGGAGACAAAGGAACCAAATTCCTCTGTTTGAGTCGTTCTGTTCTCAACACAGCAGAGCCCCGAGTGTTCACGCAGCCCTCAGATCTCATAATCTTACCCGTCATCGAGACGGCCACAGCCTGGTCTGGGCAGAAGAGCGAAGCAGAAAGGATGAGCAAAGGGAGGAAGGGGGGAAATAAAGAGCAGAGAGAAGGAGAGGCGAGGGGAGAGAGGAAGGAGGAGGAAAAGCATGAGGTGCAGGCTGCCCAGACGCCCGACTGACGGACCTGTTCTCTCTTAGCGCGATACTTGATCATCACTGGGCCCACGGCTCGAGGCTGCGGCTAGCTGCCACCTCCAGGGTCTAGCTGCCACCTCCAGGGTCTAGCTGCCACCTCCAGGGTCTAGCTGCCACCTCCAGGGTCTAGCTGCCACCTCCAGGGTCTAGCTGCCACCTCCTCCTGAAGGTAAAGACTTATCACCACAGAACAATCCTGGCAAGATCAGCAGCACAGATAAGACAGCCCGGGCAGAGCAGCAGAACCTGACCGTGGCTTCACCCTACAGCCAGGGCTTCACAACTGAAGCCTCATTTGGCAAACTTTAGGATCTGAAGAAGTCCTGACACAACCAGGAGAGCTCTGAAGGCTGCAGGACCACGCAGGTGGGATCCACACAGCAGCATGGTCACTCCCACGTGGATGTAGGAGGGTACAGGCACCTCCCACACGGATCTCAGAGAGGACCCAGACATCAGCTTTTAAACATCTGGGCACAGTTTCGGGGGGAAGAAGGAAAAGCCCCCCAGAAACAGTTAAAGAAGAGGTTAGTTGGGAGCTGAACAGCTCTAAGTGGAGCAGCTTCCCCAAGCAGAGCCACAACCAGTTTCTCAGGCTCTGTTAAGACTCTGCTGAGTCACTGCCGAGCAGATTCTGAAGTTCACCTTGTACCAACAGCCACGAGCCCACAAACCAAGTCCCCCAGCAGGCAGTGAGCTCTCAGGGGGTCAGAACAGCCTCGGTTCTCAGGAAGCAAGGAGCTGACAGAGCTGTCTTACCGATTCCTATGGAAGGGGCGACCGATGCTCAGCGAAGCAGCGCTTGCTTTGTAGGATCCCGGCGTGCTGAAGCCGTTCACAAACCCGCCGTTCGGGAAGGGGGCCTGAAACAGACACAACAGGCTCTCAGAGGCTGCAGAGGAACTGGTTTGCAGCTGGAGAACATCAGCTTCAGCAGCTGTTCCTCGAGGCTGGGAGCACTTGCACCCTGGGCGATGGATCTACAGCGAAACCCCACCAGGGTAACTTCTGCTGGAGCCCTGCTGTTGCTGCAAGGGCTGCAAAGCTCCCCCAGTACCTTCTGCTGGAGCCCTGCTGTTGCTGCAAGGGCTGCAAAGCTCCCCCAGTACCTTCTGCTGGAGCCCTGCTGTTGCTGCAAGGGCTGCAAAGCTCCCCCAGTACCTTCTGCTGGAGCCCTCCTGTTGCTGCAAGAGCTGCAAAGCTTTTCCAACAGCTACGGAGCTCTTCCAGTACTTTCTACTTGAGTCCTCCTGTTGCTGCAAGAGCTACAAAGCTCCTCCAAGAGCCACAAAGCTCCCCCAGTACCTTCTACTCAAGTCCTCCTGTTGCTGCAAGAGCTACAAAGCTCCTCCAAGAGCTCTGAAGCTCCTCCAGAAACTTCTCCTGGAGCCCTCCTGTTGCACAAACCCCCGGCTGTCAACCCTCCCAAGCTCTGCTTTAGCAGCTGAGCAGAAGCTCCAGGTTTGTCTGTTTTCTGCAGTGAAGTTTGAGGCTGAAAAGTTTCTGCCCCCTCTCTCCCTCTTCTTCCCCACCTGGTGACTTCCACCATCTGATCTGATCTCAGTTCAGTGGAGGAGACCTGGGAGGAACCTCCCTGCCTCTGGGGCTGGTGGTGAATCAAACCCTCCTGTGGCCTCTGTTCCCCACAAACGGAGTCGGTTGTTTCAGTGCCTGCAGATTCCCCAGCGGGTCTGTTCACCCCTCCCTCTGTGTCTGACACCTGAGCTCCAAGTTCTTGGCTCAAACAGAGCTGGGGTCTCTAACCCCCAACACTGTTGATTCCCAGGGGACAAGGAGGGGATCCAAAGTGACCCCATGGGAAGCCAACGTGGCCCCACTACACAGTGGTGACCCCACGGAGATCCAGCCAAGGACCAAACTATCCCTCAGGATGCTTAGGGCCACCTGCCCCGACTCCCACCAGCTACTACTCACCAGGGGTGTTTCGAAGTAAGGTGCAGGATTTGGAGACCACGTCTGAGGCACGATGCTGTAGATGGAGTACTGCTGGGGGCTGTACACAGGCTGCATGAACACGGGCGAGGCAAACTGGGCTTGGGTCTGCACCGGCTGCGAGTAGACACTGGAATCCACCACCCGGTAGCCATTCTTGGCAAAAAAGGTGTTGATGGCTTTGATCCTGGCCTGCAACACAGCAGAGCAACCCCGGTCAGGGGAAGTGGGCAAGCAGAGCCTCAGCTCTGTTCTGTCCACCCGAAGGGATGGGAAGAGGAAGGACGTTGTGACTGCAGCCCTACAGGCTAGGGGATGAGTGCTGGAGAGCAGCCCAGCAGAGAGGGACCAGCCAGTACTGGTTGGCAACAGGAGCCAGTGTGGGGCCCAAGTGGCCTGGAAGGTCAGTGGCATGCTGGCTTAGATCAGCACTGCGATGGCCAGCAGGGCTGGGGATGGAACTGCCCCCCTGTACACAGGGGAGGGCTCCCCTCCAGTACTGGGCCCCTCACTGCAAGAGAGGGACTGAGGGGCTGCAGCGGGTCCAGAGGAGCAACGAGGCTGGGGAAGGGACTGGAGGGAAAGGCTGAGGGGGCTGGGGGGGTTCAGCCTGGAGAAGAGGAGTCTCAGCAGGGACCTTCTCCTTTTCTCCAACTCCCCAAAGGGAGGTTGTAGTTGAGGTGGGTTGAGCTCTTCTCCCAGGCAACCTGCATCAGGATGAGAGGGCAGGGCCTGAGGCTGCCAGGGGAGGGTTAGGCTGGGTGTTAGGGAGCCCTTCCTCATGGAAAGGGGGATCAGAGCCTGGGCTGGGCTGCCCAGGGCAGCTGGGGAGTCTCCATCCCTGGAGGTGTTGAAGGAAAAGAGTGGAGGTGGCTCTGAGTGCCCTGCTCTGGCTAATGGGGCACCATTGGCTGGGCTGGATGAGCTCAGAGGGCTTCTCCAGCCTCAATCACTCTGGGATTCTGTGATTGCTGCTTACAAATAAACACTGATAACAATCCCCAGGGATGACTTTCTGAGGGAAGGGAGATGCTGCTCCAGGCAGAGAACTGCCCAGGGTGAGGAGAGAGCTGCTTTCTACCATGGTCTGGGAACAAGCAGCTTCCTCCTGCAGGGAGGTTATGACTCAAGCAAGAGACTCCCAATGGCAAGAGCCCCTCTCTTCAGAGCCAGGGAAGGAGGAGAGGGGAAGGCCAAACAGGAACGTGCTTCACACCTCGGGGGAAGCAGCACTGGGAACAAACCAGCAGCCACTGAGCTGGGACTTCCTCAAAGCTGCCCATGACCTCCTCCAAGTCAACAGGTTGTGGAGCAAAGTGCTGGGAATCTCCCACTGCTGGTTCCCAGGCTCCTAACCCCCCAGTACCCTCCAGGTGGGAGCAGTACCTCCTGTAACTCAAACAGAAGCCTCACACAGAGCCACTTACCATTACTGGCTTGCCCTGAAAGGTTTTCACTTCTTCCCTTAAGTATTTGAACGCCTGCAGATACAAGGAGAAAGGATTAAATGAGAGTATCAGGATGAAATTGTCCTTCCTAAGGGACATCAGAGCTCTTAACCTCAAGGTGCTGCCCTACTAGCCCAGCTAAATCCATTTACACGGAGGCTTTGAGAGATGAGATGTCAGTTATGGCCAGAGAGGACTGAGGCAAGTGACACACAAGGGTTTACGAGCCCACAGCTCTATTAATTTGATTCTAATAGAATAAATTCATTAGAACTCACCACTAATCACTTCAAATAAAAGGGGGGAGAGCAAATGAGCATCTCTTCTAGCTGCAGGAAGCAGGGAGGCAGCTCTCTGGAGCAGGGGAAGCAGGGGTGACGGAGAGCTGAAGGCAGCCTTACCTGCTGCGCGTCCGTGTCCGACTGGAATGTCACGTACCAGTTGTTGTTGTGAGCAAACTCACAGCTGATCACTTTGGGGCAGTTCTCGTTTTTAAACAGAGCTTTAACCTCCTGGGGAAGGGGAGACACGACGTCAGAGGGGACATGAGCAAAGGGAACAAGAAATCAGACTGCCCACTTCAGCTCCTCCATGGCTGCAGGTTTTTTTCCCCCCTTGATCAGGGACATCAAGAAATACTTTGAAGTCAAGGATGATGCTAAGAAATGCTTCCAAGTCAAGGATTCAAAGAAATGCTGTGTGAAGAGTGGCTGAGGGACCTGGGGTGATTGAGTCTGGAGAAGAGAAGGCTGAGGAGAGACCTCACTGCTCTCTACAGCTGCCTAACAAGAGGGTGGAGCAAGGCTGCTGCTGGTCTCTTCTCCCAAATTCCTGATGCTAGGATGAGGGGAAATGGCCTCAAATTGGGTGAGGTGAGGGGGTTAGATTGGATCTGAGGAAGAAGTTCTTGACTCAGGGAGGGGTTGGGCACTGGAACAGGCTGCCCAGGGAGGTGATGGAGCCCCCATCCCTGGAGGGGTTTGAAAAACGAGCGGCTGGAGTACTTGAGGCTGCGGTCTGGGAGCTGTTGGGATGAGGGCTGGACTTGGTGGTCCTGGAGGTCTTCCTCAGCCATAATGATTCTGTGATTCTCTGCTCTGCACTGGTGAGACCCTACTGAAGTCCTGGGTCCACTTCTAGAGTCACAGAACATTAGGGATTGGAAGGGACCTCCAAAGATCACCCAGTCCAACCTCCTGCCACAGCAGGATCCCCTAGATCCAGTCGCACGGGGACACGGCCAGGAGGGTTTGCAACGTCTCCAGAGGAGGAGGCTCCACAAGCCCCCTGGGCAGCCCCCTGCAGTCACCCTCACCGTGAGGAAGGTCCCTCTCAGGCTGACGCAGAACCTCCTCTGCTCCAGCTCACACCCGCTGCCCCTTGTCCTGCGATGACTCCTGGTTTCCAACTCAAGCACGACGCTGAGAACTGCTTCTAAGCCAGGGCAGCCCACGAGCTCTGCAATAACCAGGTTTCCAAGAGAGGCCGAGGCAGCTGCTCGGCGCTTGCGGTCAGAGAACTAATTAAAACCAGCAGCAGACAAGCAGCCTGTGTTACGGCCTGAGAAAGCACAAAGAAGCGAGCGGCCCCCGGTGCCAAGTGTCAGCAGGAATTTGATTGTCCTCCCTCCTAACGAGCTCAGCTCACGCCGGCTTCACAACCAGCGAGGAACCTCCGGCCACGCTGGGTTCCCTGGCTGCCACAACGGCCGTCTGACTTCGAGCAGAAGTTACCGCTGGGACAAACATCCAGCCCCAGTTCCAAGCCCTGACCTCGCACTGGGGTTATTTCTGGAACTCAGAAGAGATTCCTTCCAGAAAAGAGCTTGGATTTTGCTCAGCTTCTGGTGGAAAAGAGGAAGTTGAACCCAAAGAATTGGAACCTGTTGGCGGATAATGGGAAGGGATGATGTCGGCGACTGATTGAGGGGCTCTTCTCACTAGGAGTCCAAGCAGGTACAACCCAAACCACTTCTGTGGCTCCAGAGAACAGGATCTGTGTTTAATCACAGCTGACCTTTTCCAAGCAGTGTTTCCTGGTGCTGTGTGAAGCAGCTCCAAGCACACAGCCAGGTCTGAGCTCTCTCCCTCTCGTGTTTATTTACCTCTATGGGTGTCGTCTCAGGGATCTCGCGCAGGATGATGATGCACCGCTTGTGGTTTGGTCTCACCTTCTCCCCTCTCTCGTCCACTTGGACCATAGGAGAGGCTGGAATGCAGACAGAAGGGTTGGGTTAATGTTGGATGCTGGGCAGGGCACAGCAGCTCCGCAGCACTGGACTCCAGTAGCCAACTTGGGATCTAAAGGGCTGCTTGAGAAACTAGGCTTCGTCAGTTCTGGTTCTCTCCCAGGATACAACTGGAAGTGGCAGAGAGGAGCTTCTCCCTGGGCCAGGTTTAGCCAGAGCATTCTAAAGCACAGCCAGAGATCAGGAGATCTCTGGAACTGCCACTTATGCAAGTGTTTCTGCCACCATTTACTGGAACAAGACAACAAACCAGGTCAGATCAAGTTTCCCCAACGCAAGGGAGGATGTGGAGCTTTAGGAAACGGTTTAGTAGAGATAGGGAACGGCTGGACTCAAGTCTTGAAGGTGTTTTCACAGAACCCCAATCGTTTGAGGATAGAGAAGCCCTCTGAGGTCCTCCAGCCCAGCCCATGGCACCCCATTAGCCAGAGCAGGGAACTCAGGGCCATCTCCAGGCCGGCCTTCAACATCTCCAGCAACGAGGACTCTCCCACTGCCCTGGCAGCCCAGCTCAGGGTCTTAAACTTTCCAGGAGGAAGGGCTTCCTAACATCCAGCCTAACCCTCCCCTGGCAGCTTCAAGCCCTGCCCTCTCATCCTGCTGCTGGTTGCCTGGGAGGAGAGTCTGATCCCCAACAACTGCAACCTCCCTTCAGGGAGCTGGAGAGAGGGAAGTCTCCTCTTCTCCAGGCTGAACTCCCCCAGCTCCCTCAGCCTCTCCCCATCAGCCTTCCCCTCCAGTCCCTTCCCCAGCCTCCTTGCTCCTCTGGACCCACTCCAGCCCCTCCAGCTCTTTCCTGCAGCGAGGGGCCCAGCACTGTCCCCAGGACTCAAAAGGAGGCCTCTCCAGTGTCCCCAGTACAGGGGGGGCAATTTCATCCCCAGCCCTGCTGGCCACCTCAGCGCTGATCCAAGCCAGGATGCCCCTGGCCACGATTCTGACTCTTTGTTTCCCTAACAGAGACCCCCAACAGGCCAGACTCACATCTCAGAACTTCCAGAATCAGGTCCATATCGGTGGTCAGCTTCTTAATTCCTTCCATGTTGGCAATTGTCCATATGGGAACAAACTGGTCGCTGTCCATCTGAGACATCAGGTAGAGATCCTTCGAAAGATTCTCACTGCAGAGACACAAGGTCACTGCTTTACCAAAACTCCTGCACTTTAAACCCACAGTTACGCTGTTGGGAGGCTTCTGGGAATGAAGATTCACTGGCCACCTTCCTAGGCAGCTCTAGGCAAAGGCCACTGTGACTTCCTCTCCTGGAACAAGTCCTTCCAGGACTTAATGGAAGTGAAGTTGCTCTGCTGCTCTCTTGGGGTGCAGCAGGAATGCTGCCAAAGAGACATCTCGGGGTGACACTCAGCTAACTCACCCCGACGCAGCACCACTGTGAAGTGCAGGGGTCGTCCTCAACTCCCCTAGAAGGACAGGGAGGTGCAGACAGGGCTCAAAGGCAGCCCGTGGTCGCAGAAGGGACCCAAGTGTCTCCCTTGCAGGGCCCATGTTGATGAAGAGGGCAGGGAAAGCCTCGCTAGTAATTTTACTGAAGGGTTTCTGTGAAGTGGAATTCAGGACTGTACCGGGAGAAGCAGAACTCCAGCTGTTTCCTCAAACATTCTCTGATGTCTTCTGTGGACACTGCAGAGCTGCCTTCACCTGGAAGCGACCACAATCACAGGACATTAGGGATTGGAAGAGACCTGGAAGGATCAGCCAGTCCAATTCCTCCTGACACAGCAGCATCCCCTACAGCCAGTCACACACGAACAGGGCCAGGCGGGTATAAAACGGCTCCAGAGAAGGAGACTCCACAACCCCCCTGGGCAGCCCCTGCCAGGGCTCTGGCACCCTCACCAAGAACAAGGTCCTTCTCACACTGATGTGGAACCTCCTCTGCTCCAGCTCACACCCGCTGCCCCTTGTCCTGTCACTGGGTGACCCTGAGCAGAGCCTGGCTCCATCCTCCTCACACCCACCCTTCACATCTTGATCAACACCCATGGGGTCACCCCTCAGTCTCCTTCTCCCAAAGCTCAAAAGCCCCAGCTCCCTCAGCAGGGAGATGTTCTACTCCCTTCCTCATCTCTGTGGCTCTGCACTGGGCTCTCTCCAGAAGCTCTGGGTCCTTCTGGAACTGAAGGGCCCAGAACTGGACACAATCACCGTCAGCTCTCAGGTTCGGGGTAACAACAACAGAATGAAACCTCCAGGGTGAGACCAAGGGGACAAGGTCATCCAAGACCTGCTCCACGACCACCACAGCTGGGATCCTACCCTCTGGATTTGCCTCCGGGGCCAAGATCCTGAGCAGCCCCGCCATTCCAACCCGGACACTCACCAGACACCTCATAGATCTGGTAGCCAAGATCCTCGGTTGCCAGGACGATCCCATTTGCAGACGCTTCATCGATTGCCGTGCCGTTCCGCGCGGCTTCGCACGCCGGGGCGTACATCACTTCATAGTGCTTGCAGCCGTCCTCGGGGATCTCTGCAGGACCTGGCAGAGCAGCACAACATCAACACAAACCCCGCTACAGCTGCACGCTGGCTTCCATTGGAGTAACAATGGCTACCAAGATTAAAAGAGCCCAGACTGCTGTCCCTCTGGGCTTGTCAGCATTTCAGCATCTCCTCTGTGCTGGATGACAACTGGTACCTCTCTGCTGTCGGAAAGATCTTCTGGTTTGCATCAGGGGCCGTGAGGAGGGAGGTGATGGTGCCCTTGTGCTCTGCACCTTGAGCGCTGGGTCCAGGACATGGAGGGGCTGGAGCGGGGCCAGAGAAGGGCAACGAGGCTGGGGAGAGGGCTGGACAACACGATGAGTGGCTGAGGGAACTGGGGTTAGTGAGTCTGGAGAAGGGGAGGCCGAGAGGAAACCTCTCTGCTCTCTATAGCTACTAACAGGAGGCTGTCGTGAGGCTGCTGCTGGTCTCTTCTCCCAAATTCCTGGTGATAAGAGGAGGGGAAATGACCTCGAGTTGGGTCAGGGGAGGGTTAAATTGGATCTGAGGAAGAAGCTCTTTCCTTGGAGAGTGGTTGGGCCCTGGAACTGGCTGCCCAGGGATGGGGAGGAGCCCCCATCCACGGAGGGGTTTGAAAACCAAGCAGCTGGAGCCCTTGAGGCCGTGGTCTGGGGCTTAGGGAGCTGTTGGGGTGAGGGCTGGGCTGGATGATCCTGGAGGCCCTCTCCAGCCATCAGGATCCGATGATCCTATGAAATCCCAGAATACCAAGGACTGGAAGGGACCTCCAAAGATCATCTAGAAATAATAGGATTGTGAAGCTTTAAGACCTCCAAAAGGGGCAGAAGATCTTACAAACAGGCTCCCCTCCCTGCAAATTGAATTGAAATGAGGTTCTTAAAGAGTGGAGGGAGCTTTCCTTTGTGTAAAGGATTGGGGAGCAGCCTGGGAACACTACAAGTCCCAGCAGAGTGACTCTGCATTGGCCAATCTCTGCCTCGGGGCACCTCAGTCGAGCCCTCACCACAGCAGCTTGAGAAACAAGAGGACCTCACTCCCCCAAACCCACGGCTCTGCTGGATGGTTTCCACGTGCACGATGACTCTGCTAGAAGCACATTTGGAGAGGAGCTACTGTTGGGCTACTCCGCAGCAGTTTCGCTGCTTTAAAGCCAGAAGAGGGTGTTTGGGGGAAGAAAAGCAGCACCAGTGGGTCTGGGGAGGCTGCCTCTCGTGTGCCAGCAGCGTTGCACGGCCGCGACAGCGCCGCTTTGTTCTGTCAGCCACAGCACAAACTCAGTCCTGCCTCCTCACTTCTGCTGACGGACCAGAAACTTCTCACAGGCCCACACTAACTGAACCCCCATCCCCTTCTCTGTCCCTCACCCCTTTTTTTTTCCCTCCAGGGAATCTTGTCCTTCCTAACTAACAGGACCTCCCCTATTCTGAGCACCCTCAGCTCCGTATCAGTTCTCAGCTAAATCACAAGAGTTAAACCTCCTGAACGTTGAGCTCTGGACAGACCCCACGATAAGGGTGGAAAATGGGGGTATTCTGCAGCTCCTTCCCCAGTCCAGGGGCTCTCAGCAGGACCTAAAGGATTGAGGGGGCCCTCAGACCTTATCTTCCTGTTCACAGGGCCAAGCGAACACTAAAGTGCAGCCGTGGGGAAGCCACTTCCACACGTTTAGCATCTCGTTTCCCTCTTAGCGCGTTACTCAGTCATCACCGGGCCCCTCGCAGCCTGCCGAAGGGTTCTGTCCTCTAGAGAGCTGGTCTGCTGAGGGGTGACCCTGCCCATGGCACGGGGTGGGGAGTGGGTGATCTTTGACAGAGGGGGTTCTGCCCCTCTGCTCTGCCCTGCTCAGACCCACCCCTGCAGCCACTTCTGGAGCCCCCAGGACAAGCAGGAGCTGGAGCTGGTGGAGCAAGGCCAGAGGAGGCCACGAGGATGATCAGAGGGCTGGAGCCCCTCTGCTCTGGGGACAGGCTGAGGGAGCTGGGGCTGTTCAGTTGCAGAGGAGAAGGCTCTGGGGGACAACCTGATAGTGACCTTCCAGTCCCTGAAGGGGGCTACAAGAAGGCTGCAGAGGGGCTGCTTATGAAGGCCTGGAGTGACAGGACCAAGGGCACTGGTTTCACATTGGAGAAGGGCAGACTGCAACGGGCTGTTGGGTGGAAGTTCTTCAGCAGGAGGAGGGTTCAACAGTGGAACAGGCTGCCCAGGAACACCTTGTTGAGGCCCCATCCCTGGAGACACTCAACGGGAGGTTCCACAAGGCTCTGGGCACCCTGATCTGGCTGAGGCTGTCCCTGCAAGGGGGGTTGGACTGGATGCCCTTTGCAGGTCCCTTTCAATGACTCTACCCTATGATCTCTGAGGTCCCTTCCAACTCAAAACACTCAGAGATTCGATGATCTGGAATCCCCAAAGCTCACTGGGGAGACCTAGAATCTCCACAAACGCTGCCTACTGCCTCCTCACACCCCTGTCACACCTGCCTCAGCGTCAGGACTCGAGGACAAGAGCAAGAGGCTGCATCTCACAGGCCAGCTCCTGCAGAGAGCCCCCAGCAGCAGCTGGGAAGGGACACACGCGGCGCCGCGACACCTCACCCTCGCCGGGAGCCCCGTGCGCAGCCGTCGTCTCCTGCCACGCGTGCTCCGCGCCATTGGTGGGGGGCACAGCCTCTCCGCTGCCCTGGGGTACCTCTTGCCACACTTTTGCGTTGGGGTTCAAGCCAGCGCCCTTCGATGTTACCTGCTGGAGACACCAGAGCAGCTCCCGTGAGGGGGAAATCACCCGCAGGCGGGAGAAGACGCGGGAGAATTTGGTGATTTCTCTCTAGAGCTCCACATCTCCAAGAGCCTAAAGCAGCTAGCAAGCCCCTAGGTGATTTGGGTTTTGGTCATTAATTAGGAAGAGGAAAATCCTTGGTATTCTCCAAGTATTTCGTTTCTACCTCCATGAGAAGTGTTGCCTTCAACCTCTCTCTATTGGCATCCGACAACAGCAGCGGAGGCAGCGGCTAGCCGGCGGGGACTCTGGGGATCATAAGCTTTTAAAGACTCGACTGCCATAATGCTCCAGGCCCCCTTTCACCAGAAAGGGACATTTGCCCTCCTCCAGACCCCTTCCTGGAAAGGAAGGTAGAAAAACACATTTCAAGGAGAGGAAACTTGCCGAGTTAGCGACGTCTCGACTAGGCGAAGCTACACACCCAGGGCTCCTCGGGAACTTACCTAGGTGCCACCCCATCTCCCCACGGATTTACACCAGCTCGCCCCGGCACCGATGTCCTTTGGTCCTGCATCAGAAAGGTTCTGAGGGGCCAGGACACACACACACACAGACACCACAGCTCCCTTGGGGACTGAGGGACAAGGACCGGCGTCGGAGGATTCCCATCTCCATCGACAGACCTGGCCTCCTGCAGTGTCTCCCCCTCTCCAGGTCCCTTTTCCCATTGGAGCAGAGAGCCCAATAATCCAGCTGAGCAGCAGCATTTTAGCAGCTCTTGCTCTCCTGTGATAAAATTCTGACCCAAACCCCAGGACTGTGGAAAAAGTCTCCTCCCAGGAGCTTCCAACACCTGACAGAGAGTTTACTAAAAGCAGGTTCTTGGGGCACCAAGTGACACCAGCCAGCTTCCTTCCACCTCGAGCTAGAGTTGAAAAGGTGAACTTTGTTAATGGCAGCTAACTCACACATGAGGAAGTTGGGTGGCCAGGGCTCCTGGCACCCAAAGGCGAGGAGTGGCCAGTGCCAGGTGAAAAGGATAAGGAAGCCGTTGCTTCAGAGATAATTCCCCTGCCAAGGTCACACCTAGTTCCACAGCTATTTGCAGCAAGGACAAGCCCAAACCCGGCAACACACCACCTCCAAAACACCCAGGAGGGCTGCAACAACCCTGGGGAGGGTCATGACAACCTCAAGGAAGGCCACGACAACCTCAAGGAGGGCCGGGACCACTCCACAGAGGCCACCACCATCCCCACAACCCCAGGGAGAACCACTACCACCTCACGGAGCGTACAACCACCATGAGAGAAGTCCAACCGTCACTCTTGGGGTTGGAATCTCTCAGGCACAACTGGTTTAACCCCACTCAGCATCAGCTTCCCCAACCACCAGCCCTCCCCTTAATCTCAGCAGAAGGCTGGAGGCAGAAGGACGAAGCAGATCCCATTTCTTGGAATTTTGCATCAAAAAAGCAGCTGAGCTGCGTGGAGGAGGTGATTCATTCTTTTAAAAATACAAACACTGCCTCAGCCCCTTACGTCTTCGAGGTTGGCATTTAGCTCAAGCTGAAAGGAATTTTAAGGAACCAGGGTGACAAAGTGAAACTGAAACCCTCGGAGGGAGCTGACGGAGCTTCTGGAAGCGCCCAGGAGTGCAGAAGCAGCACTGAGAGCAGCAGCTGAGCTCAGAAAACACCCCCAAAAGTGACCCAGAAGTTCAGACACGCTGGGTCTGAGGGAAAAGTGCTCCAGAGGTGATGAGATTAAGGCTGATAAAAGCCAGGAATGGGGCTACTGATGCCCAGGGCTGAAGCCACGCACCTGGAACAGCACATGGGCCGCCGCCTCTTTGTTCCAGAAACACTTAACACGATGGAGCGACCCAGCGCCGACGTCGTGCGGCTTCACGGCACAACCGGGGCTCCCAGAGTGGGGGAAAGGCCCCAGTCTGCATGAACTCCGTTCACCCCCACCCCGCGCTCTGCTCCAGGAGCGGCCGCCCATGCCGGCACGCGGAGAGAAGGGCCAAAGCCTCAGTCCCCGCCGATCTCCCGGAGGCCGGTGAGCGCGGAGCCGGTGCGATTGGCCGCGGGACCAACCCTCCCAGTGGCCAGCGGGAGCTTTTGTGCCGAGGTTAAAGCTTTACAGAGTTCCAAAGGTTAGGAGCTCTCGCTGGCAGCCCCGCACCGCTGCGCAGCCCACGGCGAGCAGAGAGGCTCCTCCGCAACCGGCTCCTCTTGGGGCAAAGAGGAGGATTCTTGTGCTTCTTGCAGCGGTTGTTAACGCTCAGTTGTTCAAGGGATTGGATTACAGGCAACACCAGAGGAAGAGCGGAGCTTGGGGCTGTTTTAAGAGTGATTTAAATTATCCCACAATCACATTACTCACACGAATTCAAATGACCCCGCAGCCAACAACCCTAATGTTCAATCAAATCATCCCACAGCCAGACCTTCACACCGATTCAAATCATCCTACAGCCAAAACCTCAACAGTCATTCAAATCACAATCGAGACGTTGACGCTAATTCAAACCATCCTACCACCAAAAACCTCAACGTTAAATCAAATGATCCCACAAGCAAAATCTTGACAGTAATTGGAATCATCCTACAACCGAAACCTTTTCACTACCAGGAATTCAAGTGATCCTACAACCAAACTCTTTACAGTCCTTCAGATCACCCTACAACTGAAACCTTTTCACTACTGGTTAACTGATCCTACAACCAGCAATCTCAACATTAAATCAAAGTATCCTACAACCAAAATCTTCACAGTAATTCAAATAATCCTACAACTGAAACTTCAACACTAACAGTCATCCAAATTATCCTACAACCGACAAACAGTCGTTCAAATCATCCTACAACCCAAACCTTAATGCTACCAGTAATTCAAATCCTACAACCAAACCCTTTACACTAATTCAAATGTTCCTACAAGCAAAACCTTTAAACTACGAGTAATTCAAATGATCCTACAAGCAAACCCTTTCTGCTAATGTGGAATCAAATCATCCTACAACCCAAACTTTAACAGTCATCCAAATTATTCTACAACCAACAATTTTAACACTAAACCAAAGCATCCTACAACTGAAACGTTTACACCACCAGTAATCCAAACGATTCTACGATCAAAACCCTTCGCACTAATTCAAACCAACCTACAACCAAAATGCTGTCAGTATCAACGATTCAACTGATCCTACAACCAAAATCCTGTCACTGCCAGTGATTCAAAGGACCTTAACACGAAATCCAAATGTCCTACAACCAAAACCTTTTCACTAGTCCAAGTCACCCTACAACCCAAACCTCAGTGCTGAGCTAGGGATGGATTTCCAGAGTCTCTGAAAGGGGGAACACTTCCCCCCACCCCAATCTAGAAAAGATGGTTCAGCCCGGTGAAGGGAGAACCCTCCTTTTTCCCAGAAGGGGAAATGGAAGCAGAAAGGGGGAGGAGAAAAAAACCAGCCCCAAAGGTCAGCAAACCAGCGGGGTTTTGGCAAAGAGAAGCCTCGTGCTGGCTGGGGATGGTGTTGGGGAGGGACAACGTGTCTGCAGCGGCCTCGGCTGCAGGCCAGAGGTTACCTGTCACGTTCCCAAAGTTATCCCAGCCGTGGGGTAAAGGAAGGAGAGAGCGCTGGTGGCAATCAGCAAACAAGAAGTAGATCTGCTCTGGGGTAACTAACTCCAGTCCAGAATCACGGGCTGCCCAGTAAGTCTCAAATACTGTAATGAACCTGGATGGTCACCAGAGTCACCTGCACTGACACTGAGGGGCTCAGGGAGAACAAGGGGCACCTCCAGCGGTGCTGCAGCACCAGTGTCTGTCACTTTTTGCACGCAAGGATGAGCCATAGGGAAGAAGCAGCCTCTCCCGCTGGGTAAAAACAGCCAGAAACACTCAGCACCTCACCCAGCCCTGGTTTTCTATCAAGGAAACATCACTGGCTACAGCTGGGGTAACCAAAACACCCCAATTTCAGTCTTCCCAATAAATACATTGCTTATTTATTGAGTTAGCAGCGAAACCTAGAGCAGGATCAATCACCACAACGTCCTAACAATGCACTTCAACTATCATTAAGCAAGAGGAAAAAAACCCTGATGATTTAACAGAGCAAAGCAGCACGAGGTGATTCAGACCATCCCCTCACTGCAGAGTGTTTGGAGCTAAAAGATAGCGAAGGGAAACAGAAGGGAAGTTGGGAAGAATCGATTCCCAAGCCCCACCTGCTTGCTGAAGTCTAAAGTATAACCCTGGTGGCTAGAGCTCGTCAGCTAATCCTCCCAAAAAGCTTCAGGACTTGTGACACAACCTCCCTTCTGGGTTTTATTCTTCAGGCAAAGATCCCAAGAGGAAAGCCAGGGACTACAGCATTTTGGAACTCAAAGAGCTTGAGTTGACTGTCCTGGCAGGGAAAAGGCACCTTCAGACTGTCCTCAAGAACTCAGAATTCAATGCTAACAATGAACAAACACCGTGGAAGTTAAATGGAAGAAAAGAACAACCCAAGAAACCCAAAACAGGTCTGTGCTGTGAACGGATCCACTGAGCAGCCAGCCGGGCGCTGCCTTGTTTCGCAGGCTCCTGATCCACTCCAGCTCCCTTTCAGCAGCCCAGGCCCCACATCCACAACCCAACAGCAGGTTCGAGAACAGCAGGTTGACCGCTCCAATGAGCCAGAACAGATCCTTTCTGAGTTAAACACTCTACCACCAAGTCCTTAGACCCTGTCGGTTGCTGCAGGGCATCTTTTCCCCTCAAATCTCAGTGCAATTAACACTCTGTTCAGAGCTGAGAATAACTAATTTGAGGAACACAAGGTTTATTCCTAGTGCCAGGGTCTAGCTGATTGTGGTGGATGTTAGGTCATAGGCTGGGCTGGATGATCTTAGAGGTCTTTTCCAGCCTCAGTAACTCTTCGATTCTATTTATTTAGAGGTGCTTAACTGCAAAATAGACGTGAGTGCCCACATAAAAGACCCCCAACCTACCAGCCCCCACCCTGAACTGAGCCTGCTGCAAGCAACCAACTGCCTTCTCTTCTTCTTGTCTCCTCCATTAACTCGACAGCTCTCCGTTTCAGCCACTTCAGGAAGAAAACTTAGTGCAAAGTTGAAAGCAGCAACGCAGTAGCCTGGTTTGATCCAGGAATCGCTAAAACAGCTTCCCCGAACCCCACGAAACGCTGGAAATGGCCGAAACGCCTCTGCGGGCAGCGGCTGCCGACCCAGGCCCGGGCCACCGGGGCAGAAAAGGCCAGGAGGGACAGAGGGACACGTCCGTCCACCCCCCTCCCCCAGGTCACCTCCAGGTCTGGGGAGGGACGAACCGGCCCCCGGCGCTGAGGATCGGTGGAGCCGCTGAATGGGCTGAGCCCTTCCCCTCCCTCCCCCACTCCGCCGCCATAAATCACCCCCCTNCCCGGGCTCCGCCTCCTGCCGCCGCCGCCGCCGCCGCTGCCACTGCCGCCGCCGACAGGGCCCGGCCCCCGCCTGCCCGCCCGCCCCCGCCTCTTCCGGGGCCACCAACANATTAATTAACGTAATTACGGCAACCAACACCGCTCCGTTCTCCAAGCCCCCTCGCCTTCCCGCTTGCGGGAGGCCCCGCACGCTGCGGTCGAGGCCGTAACCTTCAGCAGAGGCCGCGGTGCGGCGGCTCGCCCGGAAGGTCAACGCGGTGCCTTNTGGCGGCCGGGAGGGGAATGGCAGTAGGGATGGGGGAGCTCAGTCATTTGACGAGGTTCGGTTTCACCGACAGAAACCCCACTAGGGACTTTTTTTACCACAAATACTGTATTTTTAGCTAAATGTTTTCTTGCCCGGGCCTGTTTTCTTGCTTAAGTCTATTTTTCCTGCCCAATTAGTCACTTCTTGTGCAATAGTTTATCTTTTCTTTGCCACCACCACCACGGAATCGCGGAATCGCTGGGGTTGGAAAAGACCTTTAGGATCGAGCCCAGCACTGCCAGGCCCCCCACTACTCCTGGCCCTCACCCCACAGCTCCAGAGCTTGGAGACCTCAACAGGGACAGGGACTCCCCCTTGCCTTGGGCAGCCTGGCCCAGGCCTGGGGTTCCCTTGTGGGGAAGACATTGGTCCTCAGGGCCAATCTCCCCCTCTTCTGAGGCAGCTGAGGCCGGTTCCTCTCATCCTGAGGGTGAGAAGAGAGCAACTTCCCCAGCTCCAACCTCGTGAAGTTCATGGAGCCTTCAGTTCTCCAGTTCAACACCTTCAGTTGCTCCTCACATCAGTGATCCCCGTAAGCCTCCTGTTCTGCAGTTCAGTCCCCACCCCAAGTTTCCCCAGTTCCCCCTGGTGCTCCAGCCCCTTCCCTAGCTCTGTTGCCCTTCTCTGCCCCCACTGCACCACTCAATGCCCTTCTGGCTGGGAAAGGCTCAGACCTGACCCCAGGAGTTGAGGAGGGCACTCCCCAGTGCCCCCAGTCCAGGTGGGTGATCCCTTCTCTGGTCCCAATGGCCACCCCAGTGCTGACAGCAGCCAGGAGGCTTTTGGCCACATGGGCACCCCTTGGCTCCATTTCTAACAGCCAGCTTTCCAGTCACTGCACCCCAGCTGCAGAACCTTCCACGGGGATGTTGTGGGCCAAGCCAGCACTTCCATCCCCTCTAACTGGTTTGGTGAACTGGGTGAAGGTTGGTGGCTCCAGCAAAGTCCTGAGCCCAAGGTCCCCATTCCCTCCCTGAGTGGTCCCAGTGTCCACACTACTTACCCCAGTGTCCCCATTCTCCTCTCCCATACTGGTCCCCTGCCCTGTGTCCCCAGCTCTATGGTGGTGTGAGATGGGGAGATACTAGGGTAAATAGAAAGATAGTGAGGTTGATAGGAGGATATTGGGGTCAGGACAGGTTTAGAGACCCCTTTTGGACCAGGGGCACAACCAGAGAGCAGTAGAGACCCCACCTGGGGGTAGCACCGGCTGGGTGGGGTCACCAAGGAGCACTCTGAAACTGGAGCAGACTGGGAGGAACTGGAGAGACTGGGAGGGAATGTGGTGGACTAAGCAGACTAGGGGTATCTGGAAGGGACTAACAGGACAGAGGTGCTAAGGGATAGAGTGTTCACAAGATGTAGTGAGATGCTACTGGGATAAGAGCAGTGAAGTTAATGGTGTGGGAAGGGGGTTGCTACTGGGGAGAGTTCCTGATAGGGGTGGGAATAATGGGGGATAATTGCAGGGGGCTCTCCTAGTTGAGGTTAACTGGGTTGGACTTAGTGGAGGGGGAGAGCTACTGGGGGAGGTTAATGGGACAAAGGCTCTTGACTGCAGTAACAGGGTGTTGGGGCTTTGGGTGCTGACAAGGTGGGGGCCTACCAGTGTCAGGGTGGAGGATAATGGGGTGACGCAGGTCCCTGATAGCATCAGCAACCCTGGGGACATCACAATGGGGACAAACAAACCGAGAAACTCTGGGTTTGCCCCCTGCCCTGGTGGCATAGGGCTGGGAGGACACGATCTGTGTCCCTAAGTGCCTCCAAATGCCAGTTGTGGGGCATGAGGGGAAACAGAGGCACGAGGGTGAGTAGAAACAACCTCCCTGTTGGCAAGAGCCACAAAGCCACCTCTCCATTGGGCAGCAAGAGGACAATGGGCAGCACCTTGTCCCCATCCCACTGCTAGGGTTTCAGAGAAGAGGCTGAGGAATCACCCCCAAAACCTTTCAGCTGTAGAGTGAGAGCTTGGATTGAAACCACCTCCCTGGGGGGGGTCTCTGCTCTTCATCCACCGCTGGTTTAATGACTCCAGAGGCTCCAGATGCCAGGAATAGCCAAAACAAACCAGTTCCGCTGGCAGCAACAGGAGGTCATGGCCATCATCAGTGATTTTCCAGCTGCGGGCTAGAGGGAATCAGGCCAAAAATCATGTTAAAACCATAAAATTCAACAGC
>VXBP01004361.1:345690-362354 GCA_013400115.1 Rhinopomastus cyanomelas
TGCGGGGGTGGATGCGGGACCGGGGGGCCCTGGGGGTGAGAGGAAACTTTTGGGCAGGGGGGGTCACGACATGGTTCGGTGGGGTGAGAGAGGTCCTGGCGGGGGTGGGATGTAAGAACTGATGGGGAGGGTGGGGGGACCCGATTGAGGTTACTGGGAGGGTGGGCTCAGCTCCTGGGAGGAGGAGATGGAGGTTCCTGAGCGGTGGATTTGGGGAGGTGGGGGGTGGAGCTGGGAGTCCCCGGCCGGGGCCATCCCTGAGGGGAGGTCTGTGGGCCGGACCCACGGCGGGGAATCCCGTGGGCAGGGAGAACGACCAGGGTGGATCCCGGGGAGGACCTCGGGGCGGGGAGGGGGAGCAGGGAGTGTCCCCAGCCGCTGGGGAGGAGCTGGAGCCTGGAGCAGGGCCGGGTCCTCCTTCCCCTGACCCGCTGCCAGCAACCCCTTGGCAGCTCCATGTGCTCCCCAACCCCGTGGTGCCGGTGTCTGAGTAGCACCCGGTTCACCCCACACACCCCCTAAAATGTCGGCAACACGGCCCCCGTCTCTGCCTCCAGCCCTCCCACATGGGGCACCCTCAGTGTCCTCACCATGCTCTCCCACCCAGAAATGTCTCTTAACTGGTTTCCCGCCCGCACAGACCAAGAGAGTTCCGAGGAGATGGTGGCAGTCAAGCCTGAGAAGGGCGAAGGTGACGCCAACAGTAACAGCAGTGCGGGCAGTGGGGAGGGACAGGTGAGTGTGGAGAGGAAGGGAACCCAGGAACAGCCCCACGAGGGCAGTCTTCTGCCTCCGCTCACCCCATCGTCTCTGTGACAAAGTCCAGGGTTGGGCTGAGGTGTTTGTTTGGCACAGCCAAGCGTTACTGGCAGCAGCTCTTCTCCCCCAGGGAGGGGAAGAGGAGGGCGAGTGAGTGCTCACAGTGTTGTCGGGGCTGCCAAACACTCAGACCCGCAGCACTCGGGACTTCCCCTCCTCCCTCAGTGCCACAGTTCCTCTGCTCACAGTCAGCACCACAATCCCCACTGCCCCTTGAAACAACTCTTTTTTTCCCCCCGAGGTGTTCTCCTGTGGGGTGACCCACCCGCTTTGGAGTGGAGGAGACATGTCTCTTTGCCTTTTCAGTGCAGATTCCCTCCCCTTTCCTCCCTCCCAGAGGGTTTTTCTCTTGTGGGTTCAGTCTGTCCCGGCCTGACAGCCCTGTGCGTCTGGCGGTTGTATTTTTCCGGCTGTGGGTGGGTTTTCTCAGGAAGGAGTGTTTATCTTTTCCAAGTACGCTCCTCCCTGCTTTAATGTTGTTTTTTTTCCCCTCTCCCTCCCTCTTTTTTTTTTCTTCTTATTTAATTATTTTTGGCCGGCCCATTCAAGCCACCTCCTCCCTCTTCCTTAACTCCTCCTTCTTCTTCCCAAGGAATCGCAGCCTTCCCCGCTGGCTCTGCTGGCAGCCACCTGCAGCAGGATCGAGTCTCCCAATGAGAATTCCAACAGCTCCCAGGGCCAGCAAGGTGGCAACGGGGAGCTGGACCTCACGGCCGCAGCTGCTCAGATCGCCCAGTCCGCCAACGGCTGGCAGATCATCTCCACCAGCTCCACCGCACCGACTTCCAAGGAACAAGGCAGCAATGGCAGCAACGGCGGCGACGGCTCCAAGAGCCGACCCGTGAGCGCGGGGCAGTACGTGGTCACCACCGCGTCCAACCTGCAGAACCAGCAGGTGCTCACGGGGCTGCCAGGAGTTATCCCCAATATCCAGTACCAGGTCATTCCCCAGTTCCAAACCATCGACGGGCAGCAGCTCCAGTTTGCCACCACCCCCGCCCAAGTCAACGTTCAGCAGGATGCCTCTGGGCAGCTCCAGATCATCCCGGGCACCAACCAGCAGATCATCACGAGCCGAGCAGGGACGAGTAACCTTATCGCCATGCCAAACCTGCTGCAGCAGGCTGTCCCCATCCAGGGCGTGGGCCTGGCCAACAACACCCTCTCGGGGCAAACCCAGTACGTAGCCAACGTCCCCGTGGCCCTCAACGGCAACATCACCTTGTTGCCCGTCAACAGCGTGGCCGCCAGCCTGGCTCCCACCTCACAGACGGTCACCATGAGCAGCTCCGGCTCTCCGGACAGCAGCTCCCAGCCAGTCACCTCGGGCGCTGCCGTCAGTTCCAGTAACACGGCGACGTCTCACGCCGGCTCGGGCGCCTTTTTCACCAACGCCAACAGTTACTCCACCACCACCACCACCAGTAACTTGGGGGTCATGAATTTTTCCACCAGCGCCACGGTGGGAAGCAACGTCCAGGCACAGACGCCCCAGAGGGTCAGCAGCGTCCAGAGCTCAGACTCTCTGCAGAGCCCGGTTTCTGGGGTGGCTTTGCAAGCGGGGCAGCAGAAAGAGGGAGAGCAGGGCCAGCAGTCACAGCAGCAGCAGATCCTGATCCAACCGCAGCTCGTGCAGGGCGGGCAGACGATCCAGACCCTGCAGACCACACCGATCTCCGGGCAGACCTTCACCACTCAAGCCATCTCGCAGGATGCCCTGCAGAACCTGCAGCTCCAGGCTGTCCCCAACTCGGGGCCGATCATCATCCGAACGCCCACAGTGGGTCCCAACGGCCAGGTGAGCTGGCAAACCATCCAGCTCCAAAACCTCCAAGTTCAGAACCCCCAGGCCCAGACAATCACCTTGGCCCCCATGCAGGGAGTTTCGCTGGGACAAACGGGCAGCACCAGCACCACGCTCACCCCCATCGCCTCCCTCCCCAGTGGCACCGTCACTGTCAACGCCGCCCAGCTCTCGTCCGTGCCAGGCCTCCAGACTATTAACCTCAGTGCCTTGGGAGCGTCTGGGATCCAGGTTCACCAGCTTCAAGGGCTGCCACTGGCCATAGCCAACACCACCGGTGAGTTTGTCTTCGCTTCCTGTCACTGGGTAGTGGAGATGGAAGGCAAAATGATGTCGCTCAGCCACGGCTCTGCAGGGGTCGGGGCGCTGGAGCTGGGTGGGTGGTCGATGCCAAACAGAGTTGGCAAAGGTCTGTTCTGGGGAGGAGGTGCTGAGGCTCTGCCTGGACCTCATCTTCAGGGAGCTTCTGGTCTTGTGGTCCAGGAAAAGAAGGGGCTGTGTGTGGAGAGGGGAGGTTGTGCTGCGTGAGGGGTTGAGGGTGCAGAGTGGGGCTGCCCCTTGCCCCAACAGGTGCCTGTGAGGGGGTTTGGGTTGGGACTGGGGCACAAACCTGACTCCAGCTCAGCTGTGGGACCCAGCAGAGAGAGTCGTGTCTTCATCAAACCCCCAAATCCCCCTGGAAAACAAGCACAAGCAGAGCCCTGAGGAGAATTTCCTTGCAGGGGCGGAAGAACGGGCTCTTTAAGGGTATATTTAGCTCGAAGCCTGGTGCCAGCGTGGGCCGCCGTGAGCTCACCAAGGCGGCCCAGCGCTCACACTGGCCACAGGGCACCCCACCCCGCTCAGCTCCCCGAAGCCCCGGGGGCACGAGGTGAGGGTCAGCTCCTTCCACGGAACAACTCGACCCTTTGCTTTTTCCGGTTTCTCTTCTTTATTTCTTGTTCTGCTGAAGAAGGTGGCGGCTGGGTTTAGTCACAGCCCCAAAAACTGTTGCTCAATCCGCCCCCGTGGCTTCCTTCTCGCGAGAGGAACTGGCCGCCCTCCCCGGTCGGGTTGTTTCGCAGCAGTGTTTTGGGTTGTTGCTACAGCAGCTGGGCTCTGCGAGGGCCGCTCGGGATTAGCCTGAGCCTTGGGTTTTCCCCAGCAGAGAGACCCGCTCGAGACCCCCTCTTGGGGAGCTGAGGGAGCAGCGGTGCCTCTTCCCTCCTCGTGGTGGAGGATCCCCTTGGCTTGTGGTCGGGGTTTGGAGGCAGCGTGGGCAGCTCTTAGTTCCTGTATTGGTGCCTGGCTCTGCCCTCGGAGGTGGGACAGGGAGGAACGTTCCAGAGACCACCCATCCAGGCTGGGCTGCCGCTGCCTCCTCCTCCTCCTCTTCGTCCTCCTCCTCCCATTTTTTTTTTTTAGCTCAGCAGCCTCTTGAGCTCTGGGTTCAGTGACGAATTCCCCAGCTCATGAATTCCCCAGCTCACGCTCCCTCCCTCCCAGGAGGTGACTTTCTGGCGACACTTTGGTGCCCTTTAGGTTTGAAAAACCCCGAGGTTCAGGTTTCAAAGGGCTTTGTGGGGTCCTACTGAGACCCCCCAGCTCGGCTCGGAGGGTGAAGTCACAGAGGCCATGGCTGGTTTCACATCCCACAGTCCAGATGGATTAACTCAGGCTGGGGGAGCTTTTCCCTAGAGGGTCCATTTGCACCCCTCAGCCCCTCTCTGGTGGGTGCCAAGTGCCCCTTTCTCTGGGTGCCACGAGCTGTGCTCTGCTGGTCTGGGGGGCTGTGAGGTAACTCCAGCCCTGGGGACTGTTCGGGGAGCGATTTGTTAGCCCCTCTCCACTTCATCCAAATGCATTTCCCACAAGCAGGATCGTTCTGTTCTGGGTTGGGGGAGTTATTTGTTGTTTCATAGCACAAAAAACTCTTCAGCTTCCGAGGGAGGGGACTGGGAAACCCAGCCCAGGTTTGCTTTGAGGGGAGACCAGCCGCTGGGGTTTCGTCTCGATGTGGTGGGGAAAAGGGGGTCGCACAGTGGGCTGGATGTGATGATCTCAGAGGTCTTCTTCAGCCTCAATAATTCTGGGAGGCTGGGTTTGGGGTTGGCAGAGGGAGCTCGTGTCTCCTCTTCTGACCCTCATGCCCAGCCATGGGGGTAGCTGGGAGGGAGCTGCTAAGATCTCCCTCTTTTCCTGTGAAGTGAGAAGCAGGAGGGGGAAAATCCCCCTCCCCTCCACCCCAGAGAAAGTAACACGTGAAAAATAGGGGTTTTTTTAACTCCTGAGAGCCCGATGCTCTGTGCAGATGGGGCTCAGGCTGTGTTTGTGCTAATGAGGTGCTTGGAAGCTGCTTCATCCTCCTCCTCCTCAGAGCCATGAGTAGGTTGGTGACCTGCCTGGGCTGGTATGTGGGTGAACTGGCCTCGCAGGCGGAGCTGGGGAGAGGATTTCCTGGGCTGGCCCTGCCTCAAAAACCCACCTCTGGGCATGGGGTGAAGGTCAGAGGGGTTGGATGCTCGTTGGATACCTCAGCAGGGTCATCATCCCGCTGTCACCCGGCGCTGGCCTGTGCAGGGAGGGGGCATCCGGTGGGGTGGGGGCGATTTTGAAGCCGGGGTTTCTCTTCCCCTTTTGCCTGAACTTTAAGGAGGAGGAGAAGGGACTGCTTCTGGCCCTGAGGTGTTTATGGGGCATCCAAGACCCCTGGTTTTGTCCTGGTGGGACTGAGGAGATGTTACAGCCCTTTTCCCCGGGTTGTTTTGGGCTCCTTGGTTGAACCAAGATGTGGGCTCTTGCAAGAAGATCCTTCTGAAAGGGTGGAAACCCCCCTTGGTGGGGGGAATAACCCTTTGGAATCTGTTTGCCAGCCGCATCCCCAGCTCTGCGCCACCACTTTGTTCCTGCAGGGCTCTTCCCCCGGCCGTCGGCCCCGACACAAAGCCCCGATTGTCTCCTGTTCTCTGTTTTTAAGGGCAGCTCTGTCGCAGGGCCTCGAGGAGGCATCTGCAGGGAGGAGGGGGCCGGCATCGGGACCGATGTGGGGCCAGCAAGCCCCGACAGGATCTGCCCCAAACACGCCTGGTTGGTTCCACCCGTGACATCCCGTCACAAATTCACTGTATTGGGAGAGTTCCTCAGCTGAACTCGAGCTGGGCTGCACTTTGAATCCTCTTCCCAACTTCCTCTGCTTGACCCCATGATCCTGGGGACAGGCTGTGGAAGGAATGACCCAAATCCCAGGAGACCCCAGTGTCTACTTGGGAAAAGGGGGCGATGTCGGCGTAGGCTCTGTGTTGCTGCAGCGCCGCTGTCGGTCTGAGGCTCTGGGGCAGCCCTGCTGCTCCTCCTCATCCTCAAGGCCGAGCTTGGCAGTCGTGCTGGTCGGACTGGTTGGGCGCCGTTCACCCCAGTGACTCCTCACCAAAGATTTTCCTCTCGTGGCTCCGCACCGTCTCGCCGGTCCCTGATCTTTCCTTGTTTCTTTTATCTGCGCCGAGCTCAGCCCTCCGGAGGTGCCTGGGGCTTTATCATCCCCCCCACAGGACCCTGAGCTCCAGGGCTGGCTCCTGTCACTTGGGGCACCTCAGAGAGGCTCCCAGTATCCAGCTGGGACATAGGGCCGTCCCCATCCTGCTGTGAGACCTCTCAGTTTGAAGCTGTGGTGCAAATTCCCCATCTCCACACAGGGATGTGATTAAAACCACCAGCTTGGAAGAAGCCTCTGCCCTTGGCAGTGGTGGAACAGAGGGATGTAGAGCTTCAGGAGTTGTGGGGGTTTCCCCACCTCAACCCACAGCCCTCCCAGTGATCATGGGATGGCCCTTCCCCATCCTAGCTGGCTGTTTTCCTCCCTCTATGCTCATCAGGCACCACTAATGAATGCAGTGGGTCGGTGGGCCTGAGGGAGCTGCCGAAGGGCTCGTTTAGGCCACCCCAGTGAAGGCTTTGGCAGCACTAGAGGCTCCATCCCAGTTTTCAGGACAATCCAGACTGGAATGTAAAGGCTAAAGGAGCTCAGAGGTAGTTTACAGCATCATCAGGGTGTTTGGAGAGGTCAGGGATCCTACAAAATGGCCAAGGTGACATCCCAGCCCATGGCAGGGAGTTCTGATTCCCTCACCCCGCAGCTCCATCCCTCTGTTTCCTCTCCCACTTCTCTCAGTTACTGCGATGCAGAAGCCCCCATCCATCCAGGGGGTTTGGGTCCTTCAAACTCCTGATCCAGCCACAACTCCTCAACATTCTCTCTCCAAAACTGCTCTATGATCCCTGCTCTGCCCTCTGCCCCAGAGACGGACCCGTTTTGCAAACAAGGGAGGGATTTGGGGTCAAACTCAAACATTGAAACCTCCCCCAAACCCCACTGCCGTCCCCCTGCCGGGGCTGTTGTGGAGCAGGCTGCTGTGTGGTGGGGAGAACAGCTTGTGCCCTCGAGAATTAGGGGAGGAAATAAGGAGAACTTGACTCTTTGAGGCGGCAAGGATTGATTTGAGGGGGAGGTTTGGAGACCCCCCAGGCTGTGTCGTGGAGTTTCGTTGCCCCTTTCACCTCCCTCTTGCTGTTCCAGGGTGCTGACGTGGGTCAGCCCAGCGTGGTGACGACTTGCGCCCTCCTTACCCTCCCTCTTCGTCCCTGCAGAGCTGCAGCAGCTGCAGAATTTGCACAAGGAACTCGTTTTTTGGGTTCTTTTCTGCTTGTTTGGTTGATTGAGGTTTTTTTCTGCCTAGATCCTCCCTAAAAATGAACATCGAGGCTGTTTGCTTCCCCCGCTGAGGTCAGCCAGGGTGGATCTAAAAATGCTCCTCCATGGGGTACTTCTCACCTCCTTTTAGTTCACTAAATAAAACAGCTGAAACCCCAGTGTTTTCCCTCCCCACGAGCTGTCCAGAGACAAGAAACACCTTGTCCTGAGGTGAGTCCCCAGCCAGGACCCTGCTCCCTCCATCTGTTTTAGTGTCAACCCAGTAAACACCAGTTCTGGGAGCGACTGGGGACTTGTAGGTTGGGATCCCCACCCCAATTGGGTGCCAGGGCACAGCAAGGTCAGCTCCTGCCTGCTCTCCTCACCCCATCTTCCCCACAAAGATTAACCCCTCCATCCCCACCCCACTCTGCCCTCTATTAGTGCATTTTTTTCAGGCCTTCTTTTCCTGAGAGGAGAAGGGTTGGCAGCCTCCGAGGAAACCCTGAGCCTTTGGAAATCAATATATCTGAGCAGAGATCAAACCCCATCAGCTACCCAGCCGCTTTCTCTCCGCTCAGGCTGCACAATCCTGAACATTCTGGAGGCTTCAGAGCGTCCGGAGACGCAACGGACGCCGCGTGCGGCCGCGGGATCGGCCGTAATTCATTGATACCTTAATTAGATCCCAGCCACAGATTACCAGGAGGGGGATTTGGGGTGGGTTTATTCCTCATTCTCCCCTCCTCAGGATGTGCCAGCAGGCTGGAAACCACCGCCTGGGCTTTGCCCTGGAGGCTGAAGCTGTTCTGAGACACCGGGACGCTGGATCCTTCCTTCCCACCGTCTCCCCCTGACCCATGCTTTAGGCAGAAGCCACGTGCCTTCATCATCATCTTCTCCTTCCTTTCATTCCACCAGCTCTTCCTTGGCAAATGGGCCCCGGGGAAATCTCTCTAATCTGTGGCTGTAACACAAGCTGTCGGCGTTGGCTTAGAAAGCTTAATGCCAAAAAAAACCCCACCAGCCCTCCCCTGGTTCCCTCGGCGCCGGTTTTAGCCCGTAAACATGTGTCGCAAGAGCTGGAGAGAGCAGGGGGGGAGCTGGGAGGTTTTGTCCTGAAGTTGCCAAACTCTGCGGAATGCTGAGGTCCGGAGGGTCAGGCTGGCGTTTCCCAGCAGGGCTCGGCGTCGTGGCCCGTTTCAGGGACAAGTCATTTCCTTCCGTGTTGTGGGACGGCCAGACCCGGCCGTTGCTGCGCGGTGGCCAAGGCTGCTCCTCACGGGCTTGGTGCCTCGCAGGAGCCCGGTTCCGGGGCCAGACTGGTGCCAGTGTCACTTGCAGCATCTCACAGCTGAGCCCCAGGGCAGAGGCAGAGGGGATCATCCGCAGGGATTTGGGGTGTTGGAGGGGTGCAGATGTGTGAGCTGTGTGCAGTGCAAGAGACTGGGGGGCTGGAGGGGGTCCAGAGGAGCAGTGAGGCTGGGGAAGGGACTGGAGGGAGAGGCTGAAGGAGCTGGGGAGGTTCAGCCTGGAGAAGGAGACACTCGGGGGGACCTTCTCCCTCTCTAGCTCCCTGAAGGGAGGTTGTAGTTGGGGGGGTCAGGCTCTTGTGCCAGGACGAGAGGGCAGGGTCTGAAGCTGCCAGGAGAGGGTTAGATTGGATGTTAGGAAGCCCTTCCTCCTGGAAAGGGTCATCAGCCCCTGGAACGGGCTGCCCAGAGCAGTGGGGGAGTCCCCATCCCTGGAGGTGCTGAAGGACAGACTGGAGGTGGCCCTGAGTGCCCTGCTCAGGGTGATGGGGGGACCATGGTCTGGGCTGGGTGATCCTGGAGGCCTTTTCCAGCCTCAGTGACTGTGTGACTCAGACAGACCCGCTGTGACAGGGTGAACAGCTGACTCAGGGGACATTTCCTTCATTCATGTCTGGGCTGTTGCTGTGATGTTCTGGGTGTCTCGGGGGCCTCTCCCAGGAAATCTGGGCCCCTGTGGTTTTGGGGCCCCAGCCCTCATGTCAAGCTTCTTTGGAAGAGCAGAGTTCCTGTTGGTGCTGCTGCAGCACGGAGAGATGAAATCGAAGTGGTTCCTCTTGCTGGAGGAAGCCCAGACCCACAAATCCCCCATCAGCCAAGGATGCCCCAGGTAGCCCAGGGATCTCTTCCCCGGTGGCTGTTACCCTGTTCCCAGCTTCGCCAGGGCTCCACTGACACCTGCTGGTGAGAGGGGGGCCAGGGATGGCTCCTGGCTGCCAGAAACCCTTCAACATTTGCCTGCGACTCACCCTTCATCACCTTCGTGCTCCAGGAGGAGGAGATGGAGTGAGTGAACCAACAGCCCCAGGATGTTCCCCCACGTCCCCATCAGCCTGTGGCTGGCACCGTCCTTCCCCTTCACTCATCCTTGCCAGAGCTGCTGGCAGGCAGCAGCAGGAAAACCCACAGATGGGTGTTTTGGGGGAAGACTCGCCCCAGCACAGCCCCATATCCCAACAGCAGAAGATCTCATCCCTGGCGACTGGTTCTTATGGAATTTAGGAAGAAAAAGGGGAAATTTGGGCTGGAATCGCAGCCTGCAGCCGGCCAGGTCCAGCAGTGGAAGCATCTCAGCTCAAAACCAGCCCTCAGACCTGCTGGTGTCTGTTAATTCCTCACCCCATCCTCTCTGCTCTGGCTTCTCAGCCTGAAAATCCGCCGGCAGCGGAGGTCGAAGGGAAATCAAACCCTTGTGGACCGTGGATGGGGAGCAGTTAGACACCAGAGCAATAAAACAGGGATCAGCTCCAAAACCTCCTCGCCATCAGGCCCCATCCCCGCCGTGATGGGGAGTTAATGTTCGCCAGGAGCCCGTCGGCGCTCGGGCAGTGGGGGATTTGCTGGGAGATGACTTCCCAGCTCCAGGTCTCTGCTCTGCTGATGGATTCTGCTGGCCACGACCTCCTTCCAGCTGCTGTGACCTGCTGCTGCCGTTCGTGGGGGTGTTTGTAGGGGGAGGTGGTTGGCAGGAGGCTTCACATCTGCTCTGGGCTTGTTGCTTTAAGAGCTTTAAGCCCAAGAGCTGCAAAACCGAGCCCCAAACCCCAAGGTGGGGGATTGGGGTGTCGGTGTGGAAGGGAGAGGCCTGGAATTCCTCCTGGGGTTGTTCTCAGCCATTCCCTTTCTGTTTCCACTCTGTTTTCTCTGCTGAAATCTCTGGCAGGTGGCTGGTTTTTCCCTGAAACACAGCTCACAGGGCAGGAACCAACAGACGAGATGATAGGAGGGATCCTCTGATTTACTGGGTGCTGTGTGAGGCAGGAGAGCCCCAGGAGACTCTCAGTGGGGGGATTTTCAGGGCTCAAAAACCAGGAGCCCCCAGGAAGCTGAAGGCTGGAATTCCAGGCTGAGCCCCTTCCAGCTCACTGGAAAGGCTGGAGAAGGTTCCTCTTGCCGCTTGGGGCTTCTCTGGTGAAGAACCTGCTGTGACCTGGGGTGTTGTCTCTTGCAGGTGACCACAGTGCCCAGCTGGGTCTGCACAGCACGAGCAGCGATGGGCTGGGAGACGAGAGTGCTGCTGTAGAGGAAGGAGAAACCAGCCCAGACCCACAGCCCCAGCAGGGACGGAAAACACGGAGGGAAGCCTGTACCTGCCCCTACTGCAAAGACAGCGAGGGAAGGTGAGGCTGGATCTGGCTCCCAAGCCCTGGGGAGAGGGGTGAAATCCCCAAAACACCCCATTTGGGGCAGCTGCAGCCTTCCAGAAGGTCATTTTAACTCTTATTGGGTACACAGAGCTGGGGCCAGCAGAACAAGAGAGGGGATTCTCCTGTTTACTCTGCTCCCACCTCGAATCCTGCTCCAGTCCTGGTGTCCCCACCTCAGAAGGGCCTGGAGCTGTTGGAGCGAGGCCAGAGGAAGCCATGGGGATGATCAGAGGGCTGGAGCCCCTGTGCTCTGAGGGAGGGGCTGTTCAGCTGGAGAGAAGGCTCCAGGGGGACCTTAGAGCAGCTTCCAGCACCTGAAGGAGCTCGAGGGAAACTGGAGAGGGACTTTTCCCTAGAGATCCAGTTGTGGGGCAAGGGGTCTGGGCTCCAGCTCCAAGAGGGGAGATAAGAGGCAGAAATTGCTCTCTGGGATGGTCTGAGGCCCTGGAACAGGTTGCCCAGAGAGGTTGTGGCAGCTCCCTCATCCCTGGCCATGTCCAAGGGCCAGCTGGATGGGGCTGTGGGCACCCTGGTCTGGTGAGAGGTGTCGCTAACCCTGCCAGGAGGATGGCACTAGGTAATCCAAGGGCTGGAGCCCTTCTGCTCTGGGGACAGGCTGAGGGAGCTGGGGCTGTTCAGCCCGGGGAAGGGAAGACTCCAGGGGGACCTTAGAGCTGCCTTCCAGGACCAGGAGGGAACCTCCAGGAAGGCTGCAGAGGGACTTTTCCCAAGGGGATCCAGCGACAGGACAAGGGGAGATGGTTTGGAACTGAAGGAGAGGAGGGTCAGACTGGATCTAAGAAAGAAGTTCTTCAGAAGTTCTTTTGAGTGGAGAGACTCTAGAACCGACTGCCCGGAGAGGCTGTGGCTGCCCCCTCCCTGGAGGTGTTTAAGGCCAGATTGGATGAGGTCTTGGGCAACCAAGTTGAGTTGAGCGGTGGCCCCATGGCAGGAGGCTGGGGGACATGAGCTCTGAGCTCCCTCCCAACCCAACCCAGACCATTCTATGACTTGTTTTCCAGGAGCTCTGGGGATCCAGGTAAAAAAAAGCAGCACATCTGCCACATCCCGGGCTGCGGGAAGGTTTACGGCAAGACCTCGCACCTGCGGGCCCATCTGCGGTGGCACACGGGGGAGAGACCCTTCATCTGCACCTGGATGCTCTGCGGGAAGAGGTTCACCCGCAGCGACGAGCTGCAGCGGCACAAGCGCACGCACACGGGTAGGACAGCTCTGTCCCCGGCCGGGTCGGCCACCTGCAGGGGCTCCAGGGAAGCTGGAGAGGGACTTTTTCTGAGGGATCTAGAGCTTGGACGAAAGGGCTGGGCTCCAGCTCCAAGAGGGGAGATGCAAGGAAGGCCAGGATCCTCTCAGTGTCTGTCAGCACTGGGATAGCCGGTGGCACCAGGGAAGGGATCATCCCACTGGACTGGGGCCACTGGGGAGCTCCCACCTTGGCTCCTGAGGTCACGTCTGGGCCCCTCCCAACCACAAGGGCATTGAGGGGCTGCAGGGGGCTAGAGAAGGGCAACAGAGCTGGGGAAGGGGCAAGGCACCAGTGCTGTGAGGACAAACTGAGGGGGTTGAGCTGAGGAAAAGGAGGCTCAGGGGGAGACCTTCTGGTTCTCCACAACTCACTGGGCTCCAAGAGGTTAGAGGGGGTTGGTCTCTTCTCCCTCCCAGGAAAAGAGGAACCAGCTTCAGGCTGCCCCGGAGGACAGGGTGGTTGGCCCTGAGGAGCACTTCCAGCCTCCCAGGGATTCCCCAGGCCTGGCCCAGGCTGCCCAGGGCAGGGCTGGAGCCCCCACCTCTGTTGGGGTCTGCAAGCCCTGGAGCTGTGGGGTGAGGGCCAGGGGTTAGTTGGGCCCTGGCAGTGCTGGGGCAGCACTAGGACCCTCAAGTTGCTCCAAGATCTCCTCCAATCCCACCCCAATCCATTGATCCTCTGACCCTCCCTGTCCCTTTTCCCAGGAGAGAAGAAATTCGCCTGCCCAGAGTGTCCCAAACGCTTCATGCGGAGCGACCACCTCTCCAAACACATCAAAACCCACCAGAACAAGAAGGGAGGAGCGGCCAACAGCGTGGCCACCATGAACGTCTCTGCCGTCCCCATGGACACGGGCGCCTCGGCCGAGGGCAACGGCGGCGCCACCCAGTCGGCCCTCATCGCCACCAACATGGTGGCCATGGAAGCCATCTGCCCCGAGGGCATCGCCCGCCTGGCCAGCAGCGGCATCAACGTCATGCAAGTGGCCGACCTGCAGTCCATCAACATCAGCGGCAACGGCTTCTGAGGGGACTCCGAGGGGAGAGGAGGTGGGGGGCGGGGGGAGAGAGACCCCCTGCGACGGCACTCGGGGCGTCACCGAGGGGCCCGCGCCCGCAGCACCCCGATCCCTCGCCAGCCTCCAGCATTAACAGCCAGCTCCTGCTTCTTCGGGATGGCAGCCCTGCAGGGTGACCCCACGTGAAGGCCAGAGCCTATAGATTTATTTTTTAATTTCTCGCTTGATCTTATTATTTTATTTTTAATTTTAATGGGTTTTTTTTCGGGGGAGGGTGGGTTTTTTTCCCCTCAACCTTTTCTTTTAATTTGTTTCCCCCTTTTTGTCCTTCCCTTTTCCCCTTCAAATTCCATCTCCGGCCCCTGTAGCCTTCGGATGCCGTCATGCCTTGGTTTGCCAAAAGAACCCCAAATAAAATTCAGCCTTTTTGCAAAAAAGAACTAAAAGACACAACCCCCCCCAAACCAGGTGCAAAAGAGCAAAAAAAGAGGAGATTAAAAAAGAGACGTTAAAAAAAATAGAAAAGAAAGAAGTAGAAATGAAGGAAGAAATAAAAATTTTGAAAAGGAATTGAAAAATGGCAATCAAACAGTTGAAATAGAAAAAAATTGAGATTTAAAATATTGATATAATAATTACAATTTAAAATTGAGATTTAAAAAATAAAGGTTAAAAATTGAGATTTAAAAAATTGAGGTGAAAAAATTACAATTAAAAATTGACATTTAAAAAAGTAAGATTAAAAATTGAGATTAAAATTCAGATAGAGTTGAAATGAAACTGAAATTAAAAATTGGATGACAAATTGGAATTGAAATAACTAGAGAAAGAATTGAAATGAAGTGAAATAAAGTAAAATAAACTGGAATAAGAAATTGAGATAAAAACTTAACATGGAGATAAAATTGGAATTAAAAATTGAAATTGAAAATGAAAATTGAGATAAAAGTAGAATTAAAAATTAGAATGAAATTGAAAATAAAAATTTATATAAAAGTAGAATTAAAAATTGGAATTAAATTGAAAATGAAAATTGAGATAAAAGAATTAAAAATGAGAATGAAATTGAAAATGAAAATTGAGATAAAATTAAAAATTGGAATGAAATTGAAAATAAAAATTGAGGTGCAATTTGAATTAGAAATTGGAATGAAATTGGAATTACATTGAAGTTAAAAATTTATATTTAAAAATAGAAGTAAAAATTTAAAGATTGATATTAAAAGTTCAATGCAAATGAAGTTTCATTGACATAAATGTGAAATTAAGGAATTGAAATTTGACATGGAACTAAATTTGAAATTTAATTTTGAATTGAAATTTGACCTTGATGTTGAAATTAAGAAGTGGAAATAAAACAGACGTTAAAAAATGGCAATAAAAATGGAAGTAGAAAATAGGAGAAAAAAAGGAGAAGAAAAAGGAGGAAAAAAAGAAAAAAAAAGAAGAAAACCAAAAAAAAGAAAGAATCTATCCCCCTCCCCCATCAAAAAGAACCCCCCAGAAGAAGGAAGGAAGAACAGAGTCTATATTATTATTATATTATATAAAACTATGAGATGTGTTGCGTGAGAGAGGAGACGTTTTGCTGCGACCATGGCTCTTGGTCTCTCTGATGCCTTATAGCCCCCTCCCCACTCGACGGTCCCGTCCTCGCCAAGCCCCGGGCCCACCCCTCCCCGATCCCGGCAGCGGCCGCTTTGCTTTCAGGTTCTTCCGCGTCCTTCGTCCTTCGCAGGTCAGGTCAGGTCAGGTCAGGTCAGGCCAGGCCGGGGCTGGTTTGTTCCCGGCTCAGCTTCCCCCCCTTTTCCCCGGCCGGACTTCCAGGGTTGGGTTTTTATTTCCAGGGACCTGTTTGGCCCGAGATCCCTTTTTCCTTCCTTTCTCATTTCTTTCCCTATTTTTTCCTTTTTTTCTATTTCCCCCCTTTTTCCTTATTCCCCCCCTTTTTCCTTATTTCCCCCTTTTTTATTCCCCCCTTTTCCTTATTTGCCCCCTTTTTCCTTATTTCCCCCCTTTTTCCTTTTCCCCCCTTTTTCCTTATTTCCCCCCTTTTTTCTTTTTCCCCCCTTTTTCCCCATTTCCCCCCTTTTTTAAGTTCCTTCTATTTCTCCTTTCTTCCCCCCTTCAANTTTCCCCCCTTTTTTCTTTTTCCCCCCTTTTTCCCCATTTCCCCCCTTTTTTAAGTTCCTTCTATTTCTCCTTTCTTCCCCCCTTCAATCCCAGAAGAGGGTTTGGGCTGTCGAAGGGCTGGGACCCAGCACTGTGGGATCCTGCTGGGATCCCAGTGGGATCCAGAGGTTCCTCCTCAGGTATTTTTTTGGGGCAGAAACCATCAATTTTCAGCTGTTAGAAGAATAAGAACCCTAAAAAAACAAATCAGAGGTGGGCTGTGGGAGGTGGGATTTTCCCCCCAGAGTGTCCCCCAAATCCCTCTGGGATTTGGGATGGGGCTGTTGCCTCGTGGTGGCTCCTTGTGCTTCCCCCGTGCCCAGGAACAACAGGGTCGGGAACGGGGCCAGCTGGGGAAAATGCTTTGGGTTTTCCCGCCGCCCCGGGATGGTTCCATCCCCTTTGTTCGTCCTCGTCTTCCCCCTCAGCCCGGACAGTCCCTTCCCCACTGTGGGGAGTCCAGCCTGGTCCCCACGGTGTGGGGCGAGATTTTCATCGGGGTGATCGGAGCCACTCCGTTCCCGTCCCTGGGGATTCCAGCCCTGGGATCTTGGGGTTTCCCGCTGCAGATTTAGGGTGAAATGAGAACAAAATGGATCTGAGCTGGAGAGGGAGGAGCAGGGAAGGGCAGAGGGATGGCTCCAGGATTAGGGATCCAGCCCTGAGATTGGGAATCCAACCCTGGGATTGGGTTTCCAGCCCCAGTTTGGAACTGGTGGGGTCTGTTTGCCCTCTTGGTTGGGGAAGCTGAGCTGAGACACCCCCCAATTTTTCTTCCCCATCCCAAATCCCTTCCCAGGTCCCACCCCACCCCAAACCTTTTTGGGATATTTTTCTGGGGACACCGAGGTCCCGCCTGGGCTTTGGGATGGCTGGAAAGAGCCTGGGGATGGGCTTGGGGTTAGGGGAGTTCTACCAACCCCAGGCCGTACCCCTACAGCAGGGAAACCCCCCTAAACCCACCCCAGGGACCCTCAAAACCCACTCTAGGGACACTAAACCCACCCATGCTACCCTGAAACTCACCCTAGGGGCCCCAAAACCCACCTGAGGGACCCTCTGAGGATCCCCAAACCCACCCTGGGAACCCTAAACCCACGCCAGGGACATCCTAGGGACCCCAAAACCCAGCCTAGGCTTCCATAAACCCATCCCAGGGACCCCCAAACCCACCCCAGGAGACCTCTGTGAACCCCAAATCAACCCCGGTGACCCTAAACCGCACCCCAGGAAACTCTG
>VXBP01004362.1:0-71031 GCA_013400115.1 Rhinopomastus cyanomelas
AAGAGGAGACTGAGGGGTGACCTCATTAATATCTAAAAATATTTGAGCAGTGGGTGTTGAGAGGATGGAGCTGGGCTGTTCTCGGTGTCATGTAGTGATAGGACGAGGGGCAATGGTTGTAAGCTGGAACATAGAAGGTTCCACATCAACCTGAGAAGGAACTTCTTCACAGTGAGGGTGATGGAGTGNCTTCTTCACAGTGAGGGTGATGGAGTGCTGGAACAGGCTGCCCAGGGGGGTTGTGCAGTCTCCCTCACTGGAGATATTCAGGACCTGCCTGGATGTGTTCCTGTGTGACTTGGTCTAGGTGATCCTGCTGTTGCAGGCGGATTGGACTAGATGATCTTTCGAGGTCCCTTCCAATCCGTAATGATTCTATGATTCTATGAATGACTGCTGACTGAAGCATTTTTTCTGAAGGTGTCTTCATTCCTTTTTTCAGTGTCCTTGGTGAACCTGGCAGTGTGTTTGGCTCGTCTCAGTTCCTGTATCACAGAATCACTTTGGTTGGAAAAGACCCTTGGGATCATCAAATCCAACCATCTACTGTACCTTACAAGTCCACCCCTAAACAATACTCCTCAACACCTCACCCATACTACAAAATGAAAGAGGTCTGTTTGAAACTTTGGACTTTAAAGTGCTTGGTGCAGTGTAGTCTAAATAGGCACCACCACACATTGACAGCACCTACAAGATGTTCTGGATAACTTGTTTCAGGTGTCTGAGGAGAGACATTTTTAACAGCTCCTGAAGCAGCAGTTTCCACCAAAAAAAGTGTTTCAAGTTTCTTAATGTACTTCAAGAAACATACTGCAGGTCATTTTCAAGTATCAAGGGTTGATCCCAGCTCTTGTACAACTAATGCAGCAAGAAGTAGAGGGTTGCATTTCCCTTGTAGTGTTTCACTTCCTTCTTCCCTTTCTACTACTAGATGGGAGCATAAATTTAAATATATGGGTGGGTCTGGCGCTGCTGACTCTGAACGACTTAGGGAAGAATCTGTGGCCAACATAAGGAAGTCTAGAAATTCAGGAGTGAGTTGATTTTATTGTTCTCTTTTTTGAGATCCTAGAACCAGTTATTATTATGGACATAGTGCTTGCTCAGGTCCAGCTGTCACTACTGGAGTTCCTGCAGTTGTAATATTAGATAAAATGTCAGCCTACAGCGTGCAACAAGGGTAGGCAGCCCAGATATGTTAAACATTAAGTACATAAGCATTGCTGGTTTGGACAGTGAACGAAAGGTGTTTCACAGAGTCATAGACATAGAGAGCTCAACCCTACCCTGCTCACTGGATCATATTGCCCATGTTTTTTTCAACACATCCAGGGACGGTGACTCCACCACCTCCCTGGGCACCCTGTTCCAACTCTTCACCACTCTTTGAGTGAAGAAATTTTCCCGTTATCTAGTCTAAACCTCTTCTGGCACAACTTGAGGGCATTTGCTTTGTTCTATTGCTAGTGACTTGGGAGAAGAGACCAACCTCCACCTCTCTACAACCTCCTTTCAGATAGCTGTAAAGAGCAACTTCATGAAAGAATGAAAGGAGGTTTTTTCTGTGCCCACATGCTCATAACACCACTCATTTCTCGCTGCACTTCAGCTGCAAACCTTTGTGGGCAGCGTGTATTTGCTAACCGTTCAAATGATAACCCGGTGAAAGCTGGGTTAACAATGAGGTTCAACTTACTTAAACCTGTCCTTTATTCTTGTAATGAACTTGTTGCTGAACTGGCTGGCCCTTAGATTTGAAAGACATTTTCTAGGTAAATGTTAAGGTTTAAATGACCTTCAAAGGGACTTTTGTATGAGCTTTTACTCAACTGCTTGTCTAGAAGTCCTGCCCTGTGGTAGCCAGCATGTTTTACTATTTGCTTTCCTCCTTTTTCTTGGCACTGCGTTTAGTTAAGCTTTTGTAGGTGGAGAAACTCCCTTTTGCTGGGGAAGGAATGAGATAGAGTTGGGAAAAGAGGTGACAAATTGGTAGAAGGAATGCTGCACCTGTTTGTTAAGTTGAATCTTTCTTTGAGGGAAGAAAGGAAAGTAAGGGCTGCGGTGTCTCTAAGTCACTTTCTGTGCCTGCTCAGCCAGTGCTGATGGCTCAGTACTTGCGCTCATCTTGCATCAGTGCAGGAGCAATGTTAACTAGCTCAAGACAATTATCTCTAAGTAGAGAGCACTGAGAGTCTGCGCTTTGGTATTTCCTCCATTATTTAAAACACTCTTTACCAGACTGTATGTCAGAGATTAGTTCATTAGCTCAGGACTCTGCGTCTCTTGTAAGGCATAGAAATGCAGCATGTGGTATCGCTGTAAAGACGTGCCAAGCCCCTGTTCTGGTTACCTAATGGTGCTCCGCGTCACAGAAAGTGTACAGGTGCATCTGTATGTGTGCGTGCTCGTGGGTAGGCACCCACAGGTAAAACACACTAGAGAGCTGGCGCGCTCTGTGCTGCAGCCAAGACATGATCTCTCCAAGACATTGGAATGGAGCTTGCTTCCCAGAGCACTGCATCCAAAACTGGGATAGTGGGCTATAGCTCGTAGCTTCACGCCAGCTTTTCCACACAGAAAAATGCATGAATTGCATGGCACCCTGAAATAAAATGCATTTGATGGTTTCCAGTGAGTGTGCCTTTGTTCTTCTGGAAGCCTTTGGCTGGCACAAAGTCTTCTGAATCTTCAACATCTACAATTTTAGCATTCGACAGGAGGTAAAAAAGCCTGCTTTATTAAATGTATTTGTAGGAAGTTCTGTTATTAACAGATACATTCAAAATCACTGACTGTAGCCTTCACCATAATTTCATCAATGAATGAAAGGAAAACTCAGACCCCTGCTACTGTAGTTACTACATAAATAGAGGCAGCAAGTAAATGTCTTTCTGCTCTGGTGAGCATCCACTTGTGCTGTGTTTTGCAAAGAGAGACAGTTGTTTTCTTTTCCTCACTGAAGTAGGCAGTAATGGTCCCACACTAGCAGTGCATTTAGCCAAACCTGCAAGACCCTGTGTGCCAGTGAGTGCTGGAAAAGCCGTGGGATTTTGCAGTAATATTTCCATTGCTTTTATCCTGTGTTTTCTGTGGGTGGTCATCTGTAAAAGAAACATATAATCAACTTACTTTTGCTTGCTAAGTTAGGAGTAATTATCCAGTAAGACTGTCAATAAGTTTGAGCTAGGAAATGAAAAGCCTTTAACTAAAAGTGGAGAAGTTTCACGTCTCCAATGTGTTTATATAGAATATTTATATCCAACGTCTTTGAAGTTGTCCTCTAGTAATATTAGATCTCACTCTAAGTGTACACAGCACTAAGTAATTTACTATAGAGTCTAAGGAAATCTGCAGAAGATTCTCTCTCATTTTCAGGTATAAATGTATTATTTTTTTCTTAAGCTGTTAAAACATCTAAAAGGAAAACAAAACCCCCCAAATTCTTCAAGACAATAGACAGCTCCAGAGCAAGGTCTGTCAGCTGAATACGTGGGGTGGAAAAGATGCTTTCTGTGTCTTCAGGCAAGCAGTTTGAGCACAACCGAGCTTGATAGCAGTAGCATTTTAAGAGTAAGTGCCCAGTCCTTAATGATATAAATGTGCCTCTAAAAACGCTTGCTCCAAACCCTGTGCACTGAGCCTTTGTGGGCTGAGAGTGGCGAGGCGACAGTCCTGGTCAGATATTTGCATCAGAGCAAGACTACAGCAGCAGTGTTGGGGAGCATGAAAGCTTCCTAATTGTTCCATCAATTCTGATCAGGATAGAGAAATTATGCAAAGAATGATAATGTGGTGTCTGGGTGATAGAGCACTATTATAGCTGCAGACTGCCTGTTCTGGAGGCTCTGAACCACTTGTAGAAAAGTTCTTTCATACCAGCATAGTGAAACCCTTGAGAAGAGGAAAACAAGTCACCAGTAGGTCTCCCTATTCTATCCCCCACTCCTGCCAAGAAGATACAGAACAGTAAAAGAATGATAAAATAGTCCTTCCTGAGATGGCAAAATCTCCCGAGTTTTCTTAGGCTCACTGTGCATAATCAGGCATCATGTCTTCCCTTGATGCACCCGTGCCTTCCCCCACATCCCTCCCTGCATGTGTGCACGGAAAAGAGAGCATTGGCTGCTGCCACGTGCGCGTGAGGTGCCTGCTAGCCTGGGAAGAAGGTTGGCTTTCTATGGAAAATGACAAGCTGGCTGCACTTTTTGTGACCTTTTGACTATTCTATCGTAAGTATCCATGGTAACGTGACTGTTTCTTTCATGCTGGTATGTAGCATCAAAATAACAATAAATGCTGATTTAAATTAATGGAGAGGAATAGAATTTGCTGCCAGGTGTGCTGAAGAAAAAGATTTGATTTGGGGCACGAGGAAGAGGCATCAGGAAGAGAGAGTTTTATTCTGTGTACGCTGCCTTTCCTTGCTCTTCTTTTCCCTTCTCCCTCTTGCCCGGCAGAACGCAACCACTGGATTCATTCGTCCTGTTCGTGCGCAATGTGAAGGTGTGATTAAGGATCAGTACTGATTTCAGAAAGGTTCCCATGCGTTTAAAACAGGGGAGTTGCTCTGATGGATCCTAGGATTGCTCTTAACAAGTAGTTGAATACAACACCATCTCAAACTGTGGAAACTGGTGCAGGTGATGTGCAGTGTAGTTGCCGGTTGCCTTTTCCACGAGCAGACAAGCACACAGATGACAAAAACTCCTTGTTGTGACCACACTATCCCACTTCATCCACTTGTGGACACATTTCTGATTGTTTGTTGGTTTTTTTTTTAATCTTGTTCTCTTTTTTGTTGTTATTGCATGAAAAGACAGGTCTTGCTTAGATGGTTCACTTTTGTATGGTTTCATGAGCTTCACTTGTGGCAAAGTAGGGGCTAACTAGGTCCTGAATAACATCTTTAAACAGGATTGGCTGATTTTAATCAAGATTAAGGTCAAGTGAAACCAATCCTGGGAGGCAGGAAAACACTTCTAATTGCTCTGAGGGTCTTACCAATTCCTTCAGGTGATGAAGGGCTTTTGGAGATGACACCAGCATTTCAAAATCCCATTTTGGAAGCTTTTTCTGCCCTTACCATCACCTTGATGCCGTGCTGGGGTGAACGAACAGTTGGTGGAAATGGTCACCGGTGCTTTGTACAACTGGCCCCTTCCCACATGCAGTGGCAGCTGGTGCCGCCGCTTGACACCTGCTGGCAGGAATTCCCGCCTCTGTGCTGCCGATGCTGTCTAGATGCGCGTCACACAAAGGCTCTAATTACACAACCTCGGTGGTGTTCTCAGCGTAGGCTGCTTTTCCCTCCTCGCTGGAAGGATTTCTCGGCGATGCTCCTGTGCCCGGCGCCGTGTGCCCGCCCCTCCCTGGCCGTCGCTTAAGGCGGCGGGTCCCGGCGCATCCTGCGGCCCCTCCTGACATCATCCCCGGCTCCAGCGCTCCCGCCGAGGTCCCTTCCCAGCCCGCTGGGCTGCCTGCTGTGACGGAGCCAGGACCCCCGCCCCGGGCCAGGCGGGGCTCCGAGCCGCGGGAGGCAGAGACGGCCGGAGAGAAGGAGTCGGGGAGAAGAGAACGGCGAGGAGCGGAAGACGAGCTTCAGCATGAAATTCCTCCCGGCTTATTACTTGCTGCCTCTCTTTCCTGCCCTGGTCTTCAGCGCTAGGTGAGTGCCGAGAGCTGCCGTGCCCGGAGTTCTCCCGCTTCGCTTGCCGTTTGCCTTTCCACGTTCAGGCAAATATTTTCTCTCTCAAGAAATAATGCAGGCTACAGCTTGTGCTGAGGTAGGAAGTTTAAAGCAGATCTCTGCTCTGCTAATCATCTCTCACCATCCCCCTCCTGATCCTCTGAAACGGACTGAGTCTTCCTGGTGTTTCTGGGCTTTATTTTATGATGTAAAAGCTACTCGTGTGCCAGCTGATCCACAGCTCGTGTGGTGTGACAAGACGGGAGCAACCCTGAGCGGTAAACCCAGATAGGCTGTTCCATTGGGAATGAGGAAGCCAGGCAGCTGGTCCTGAGAAGGTGCGAATGTTGTCCTTTGTGGAGTGCCCAAATATAAACACTTGCACGCTCTCATCTCGGCGGGGGTTTCTGTAGGTCTGAACTGAGGGCTTCTCGGGTGTTTGCTGTGAAAGATAGGTGAGATGTTGCAGGGTTACCTCAGTGCTGGAAAACGTGTTGAAAAGTTGCTGCAACGTAGAAACGTACCTGTCGGTGCAAGTATCCTGAATCGGTGAGAAAACAGAGACAAAGCCGGATGCAGCTTTAAGTGAAAACCTGTTCTGGCCAGGCAGTGTTCAATAAGATGATGATGTGCAGTGCTCAGCTGCTCAGAGATAGTGTCTTCTCCGTGCTGGAGATATAACACGTCCAGCAAAGGAAAGATAAAGCTGAGACATTGACCTGTGTACATCAGGACACGTTGTCTTGATGCACAAGTTAATGCTAGCTGTAGAGCAAGTCTGTTAGAACGATACTGCTCTGGTTAAGGCAGCTTCCAGCGCCTCACCAGAAAAATCAAGCTCAAATTCTGGCCGTGGTTGACTCTGCTGTGTTAGAAGTTTATGGGATGCTTAGCAAAAAGTCCATGAAGTGTGCTATCAGTGCATTTGTGTGTGCATTTTTGTCAGGGAATGTCTTTTTTACTTACTCCTTGTCCCTTCCTGTTAAGTCAGCATGGAGACAGCTTTCGGCAGAGGCGCTTCTTGCTGAAAAAACTAAAAGCAAAAAGAGTGCCCCAGCGGAGTGCGTGGGGTCAGGTAGAGCAGGAGCACCTCTCTCTCTGTACTCAAACACAGGTAAGGAATATCTGCGGAGAACCTCTGAGTAAGAAAAGATCTAAATGCAGGGAAAAGCGGAACTATCACAATGAAGGGGTAAGGCAGGGCATTTGTTTTGGTAACCCTTCTGATTTAAGGACTCTGTGTTGCCAGTGTACACAAACCACTGTGCTCTTTGAAAGGTAACACCCGGAGGAAAAGTGTAACAGTGGACAATAATTACCCCTTATTACTTACAATAGTGCTTCAGTAGTTACCCCTTCTGATGCAGGAAGGTCAAAGGAAACACTCACTAACAGTCAAGTGTGAATCTGCTTGTCAATTCCGATGAGTAATCTTACTCTCATTTGGGAGTGATGTGGTCTTTGCTGTGTTAGGTCAGAGTTAAAAAGGCAGAATGCCCCAAACCAGCTTTTGCAGAGCAAGGTTTGTATCTTGCATGAGCCTTGCAGGTTAAACTGTAGTGAAGAGTGAAAACTGATCGGAAGGATGGAAACCATTCTGATTTTTCACATGTTACTGTTTCTGTGAAATGCCTTGCAAAGTAGGTGAGCGTTCAGAGGACTGAACCAGGGCAAGGTCTCTAGCACAGAGCCTTGATACCAGGTCCTTGCCTTCTTAGGACAATATTACTTGTATGAAAAATGAACTGCAGCTCATTTTTTGCTAGTTCATTTTGCTTTGGTAATGGCAAAGAGAGTTCTTGTTCCTCCTCATCCTTTCAAAAAAAAGAGTTGGAATGAAGTTGATATGTGAAGAGTAATTATGGATGGTATGGTTCAGAGAAGTGGAAATGCTTTTGCATGACTGTAATTTTGTGGCACATGGTGATTGACGTTATGTAATTAAGCGATGAAAATGTTCAGTGTGAGAGAAATTCCAATGACAAGCCCACCCAAGCGCAGTGCCTACTGCAAAGTGGAGTTTTGGGTCCGTAACCAGGTGGGTCATTCTATTAAAAAGGAAGCTGAAACTGTATGTGGGAGATGGAGACCAAGGAAAAATCCTGGGCTGTTCTGTTCAGCAGTCTCTTCATTTTTTAGTGGGCTGTGTAGAACACAAAGTAATTTTTCACCAGCACATGATAGAAGTTTAAAAAATGATACGATGCTATCAATGTGCCATCTACTGGAAAGAGCTTATGCTTTAATCTCCTTCAGCAGAAGGCAGTTGCCTGTGGCAGTCAGTATCTCATGCAAGCGTATGGTTAAGTCATTGGCTGGATCCAAACAACAGTAGGTTTGCATGACTGGTTGTGTTTGCCAAAGCAGGGTCTCATAGCCTGCTGTGTAAAGTTGCTTTGCTAGGGCAGAACGTTTTCCCTCACAAGAATTTGCTGTTTTTAAAGCCTGTTGAGACCCTGAGTACATGTGTTTCAAAGGCTGCTGCTGGTGAGCGTGGCGCTGCTGCAGAGGTGGACGGTTGCTGCTTTCTGTTCCTTGCCACGTGGGAGACCCCAGCACGTCTTCAGGCCTCACTGTAAGCACATCTGGATCGATGAGTTCAACTGCGTTAACACAGCGTGTCAGCTTTTCTTGTCCCATGCTGCAGCTGAAGGAAGGAGCGTACGCAGCCATCACCTTTAAGGTTGTGTTCATGGCTAATTGTTGATTTTCAGAACTGTACGCACCTCACTTCTCACAAGGTCTGAATTCAGCGTGAACCAAATACCCGTTGAATTAGGCAAAAGACACGTTTTCGAAAAAAACCCAGCCTTTTCTGGCTTATTTAACCTTGGTTTTGGTGTGGCTTTGAGGCACAATGGTGACTCTTAATTGTATTTCCATATTTCCAGTTGGTTGTAGGGGAAACGAGATTGAGGTGTATTTGCCCATCCAGTCAACTACTTAGTCCTGATGGAATAAGTAAAAATTACTGCTCTAAAATCAGCCTTATAAGGGGAATGTTCTTGAAGGTGAATTGAAGTTGGTAAAACTATTCTGAAGCTTGTGTTTCCCTGTCTACTTTTGTGTTTCTCTGTGCCAGTGGGTTTTGTCAGGTCTAAGGGATAGTTGTGTGCACACTGCTTGTTCCATGCTGTGCTGAAGACAGTGGAGCCTTTGCATGCTCATTCAGAACTGAGTCGCACTGTACGGCGTGTGCTCTGAGTGCACACTGTGTAGAACAGGCTCAGGGTCTGACACTGCAACCACTCACACGTGCTTGTGGCCTCAGTCACCTGCGTGCACTGAAAAACCGTGTGGAAGGGAACGTTTGCATGGGGTCAGGCATTTGGGCCAGTAAATGAGTTCAGTGGTCTCTATAGGACCTCCCTACTTCAGCCCCAAGTTTTGTGACTATTGAAAGGCTGGATACCAAAGTGGGATTTTTTTGGTCTGAATGACATAAATCTGTCTCTGCAGAGGAAGCTTGATGTGAACAAAGTTTTCCACTCTTATAGGACAGCTGATTCCTTTCTGTCCACACACAACACGTGATGAAGTTGCAAGACACGGAATAATTTGATGGAAAGCGAATGCTCTATAGCTGAGAACAGGACCCTACACCCAACCAAATGCACTTTAAGAGCAATAATAATCACTCTTACAGCAACTCATTAAATGGAAGTACAAACAACAAGCTTTGTAAAAGGCAGAAGGTATTTATGACAGAGAAAGGGCTGATGGGCTTTTGTTCTACAAGTGCAGTTCCCTGGCAGTAGGGTGAACGAAATGTGTTGTCTTGTTTTTCCTCAAATGGAGCCAGACTGTGTTTTTGCCTGTGACTTTGTGAGTGGTTTTGAACTTGCCTCGTTCTTCTGTTTTGGCCCATTAGAACATTAAATTAATCTTGCCTTGGACCTGGTCAACGGGATCAACTGATGACACATGAGAACCTGAGGTGAATGCCTTTTGGGAAAAAGCTTTGAGCCCTGCTGACATGTTATAAAAGACATCCAGGAAACCTAACAAACCCTTCTCTGAAACAAAAGAAACCTCCTCACTCCAAACAACCCTTTTATGACCCGTTGTGAGTGAGGAGTAGGAGAGAGTGCCCTGGGCACTGAGGGTTTGGCAGCCTGTGGAGGGGAGGGGCTGAGGCTCTGTTAGTTTGGAGAAGGGGCTGAGCTCATCAATATTTAAAGTAGAGCTGTAGGGAGGATGGGGCCAGATGCTTTTCAGTGGTGTCCAGTGAGAGGACAAGGGGCAGTGGGCACAAACTAGCAAGCAGGATGTTTAATTTTAACCTGAGAAAATGCCTCTTTATAGTGAGGGTGACAGCATTGGAACAGGCTGCCTAGAGAGCTTGTGGAGTCTCCTGCTCTGGAGATGTTCAAAACCCACCTGGATGTGATCCTGTGTGATCTGCTCTAGGGGAACCTGCTCTAGCAGGGGGGTAAGACTTAGATGATCTTGAGCGATTACATCCAACCCCTACCACTCTGTGATTATGTGTGACTTCTTTGGCATCAAAATGAGTTTGCTTCGTGCTAGCTTGGGAATCCCTGCCCTCAGTTTGCGTGTGAAGGTGTAAGTGTGTGTGTGTCTGTGTACAGACGGACTTGTGCTGTTCGCCTTAGTAGACTTGCTTCTCCGTGGTTGAGTGCTTGTACAATACGGCATCGCACACCTCTTTATCCTTACGTCTTGCATTTGGCAGGTGGAGAGCTTTCTGGTGTCAGGGTGTTAGTCCTTATGGAATTTCCTGCTCTTGTGTTAGGGCTACTTTTTGGTGGAGAAGTGTGCTTGCCACATCATCTTATTATGGGTAAAAACCTTTAAAAGTGTTCCACAGGTATAAGGCAACCAACCTACACTGGAAGTCCACAGAGAAAGTCTTTCTCAGTTTGGCCAGAAGTAGTAAAAATCAGTTATTTTCTAATGTTTTGTCACTTATGGTTCTGAATGTGGAACATGAAAGAAAGGAGAAGGAAAAAAACGGAGTGGGGAGAAATGCTGCTGCAAGAACTTCTGTGACCTTGAGGAACGACTTCTTTTGGACTCTATTTAATCTCCAGTTAAACTATTCATTGCCATGTGATTTCAGGTAGATGTTGAGGATCTCTTGAATGCAGCCTTAGTGCAGGAGAACAGCTGGAGTTCTGCTTGTTATGCTGTGTGTAATGCATTTCCACCCAGGAGAGCTGCTGCCGAGTTACTTTTGACATTTTAATGTATTCGTTGTGTTTAGAGAAATTGTAACTCCGACGCTTTCCTGTTTCTTCCCCATTTATTAATCTATGGCTAGGGCAGAGCAGAGGGATATCTTAACCTGGACTTGTTAATCGCGCCTTCACTGGGAGCATGGGTTCAGTTACCGTTTTCTGGAGGCAAGAGAAGCCTGCTCACCGATGGCAATCCTTGCGACGCCTGCTCTGCAGACAAACCTCATTTGTGGTCCTTGCCCACGCCAGTGCTGCGTCGTGTTGCCTGCCTGTGCACAGTGGGCATGCCAGCTGCCTGGGAGGGTCAGATCTCTCAACATTCCCGCTCTGGAAGACGAGTAATATGTTTGTCAGAAAGAATAAAGACATTTCATACCCTCCATCGATCTCAATGTTGTGCAAGGGCCCAAGATGAGTCTTGTTTTATTTGTTATTTCAAATGCGTTGGAGAGGCAAGTGGCTTTTAGAAACGCTGAACAGTGAACATGATGTCACCTCAAACAGCAGGTTTTGTGCACTACTGTAGAGTTTTCTCTTTCCTGCTCATACTGTCACTTCCTCACCCCGTTCCTTGGGAAATCCTTATCAACGCTGAGTTTGCTGTCCTGTGCATTATCTTGGCCATGCTTTTTGTAACGTACTCTTCAGAGTCTTTTTGTTTGCTGGAATACACGACACTGTGGTGAGTCACGCAGTGAATCGGTGTGAGTGTCTTACAAGCCGAAGAAACCTGTGTGTACAGAATTCCTCCATACCTAACTGGTCACTCCTGATCAATAGTTTCTGCAGAAAGGAGCAGAGAAGTGTCAAAACCTGTGTGTGTCTCGGGAAGATCGAGCTACTGTGATGCCGGCTTTCCTATCTCAATCGTTACTGTTCTTCCGGCCATTGTGCTGTTTATGAAAAGTCATCTTTGGTCAATTTATGTTCACTGTTTCCTTGCCGGATGTAAGTAAGTTTCCTTTTCATTTGCCAATTATAAGTGTGGAAGCTGGTAGTAAAACCAGTTTGCCCACTCTTGGCAAACTGTTCAGACTCTTGGAATTCAGTAAATGCCACTCTTGGCAAACCACTTCCAGCTCTTACAATTCAGTAAATACGTAGTTTTCTGTCTAACCACAGGACCAATATCTTCCCCCTCCAGTTGGAGATAAGGCTGCATCAAAACATCCTTCTAACGTCCATGTGGATTCCAGTCTCCACACTTTTACTCAATGACGTTTGCTGTTGCTGCCTTTGCTCTCCTTCGAGAGCACGGGAATGCCTAGGAAGGGCCCTGCAGATGGGGGCTGGTGATGGGGTACCTCCTCTGCAATCTCAATCCGGTATAATGTTGTGTTTTCAGTAGCTTGTACAGGTCTTTACGAAAGCTGATCCAACTTGGGGGATGGACTAGGATGACCTTTAGAGGTCCCTTCCAACCCAGTACATTCTATAACCCGATGATTTGGTAGTGAGGGGAAAGGGAAGACAAATTACCTAGGACTGAAGGCGGTAAACTAAGTGCATCTCTTTACTAGTGCTATGAACTAGCTAACTGTTGCTTTCTCAGCACTTGGTTCTATTTTCTGAAAGTCAGAAGCAAGAGCTGAACTGCTTGGTGAACCTAGAGAACGAGACCAATAATACACCCTGTCTGCCTCCTGTGTGTCGTCCTCATCACGTCTGAGTGATTTTGTAGTCACATGCCTGTTTCAGACTGGCTTGTGGCAGCAAACAATGGGAAAAAGAGGAGAGATTCTGCTGAAATGTGGGAGAGAAGAACAAAGTGAAACATTGAACTGACAAGAGTGAGAAGCAGCTGTGCTCTGGGTGGCATTAGATTATCTGTTGAGGAAACCTCTTCCTCCGGATGGAGTGCAATGGAAAGTGTGCTCAGTGTGCAAAGAGACAGTGTTGCTGTTCGACACGGAGAAAGCAAATCGAGTTTGCTACTGCTTCACTTCAAGCGTTTTTTGGTAACGAAACGCTTTCTCTGGGTGGGGTGAAGCTCAGATGGGGTGCGAATTAAACAACCGGGTTTAATAAGCGGCTGCAATTTGGAGCTGCTTAGCCGGAACTGATCAGGGGATGATTGAGTTTTGAATCGTTAAATAGTTAATGTACTGTTTTCTGTGCCAAAAACATGACACACAGCCCCTTGTATTCTTACTACTTGTTAGTACCCGGCTTTATGGGGAATACAGAAGTTCCTGACACGCGCTCCTCTGCAAGTGGGCGCTGTGGAATCTCCTTTTGGTCTAGTTTTGGGGTTTTTTGTCTTCCTGCAATGAAGGGAGCCAAGGTTTGCCAAAGAATTTTAGAAAGGCTCAATGCCTACAATCTGTAGTGGATTTTCCTTAAGTGAGCTGAGCTGAGTGATCTTGCACCTTTGGAATTTCAAAGGGGCAGCATGTTGGCTGCAATAAACCTTGTGGAAGTCTGAACACAAATGGGTGCTGTATGATTTGAAAATTACTCTCTTGCTTGGCTGTTGTGCTGGTGTGCATGAGGGGCTCGCCAAACAGTTGTGGGGATTAGCAACCCATCCTGACCTCTTTAAGAAAGTCCAACCTTGCAGCTGTCTTTGTTTTGCTCTCAGCTGAGGAGCGAAGTTATTTTACTTACTGGTAAAACACGGGAAATTCATCTGTCACCACGGTGCCTGGATGACAGTGGGGTGAGAGGGAGCCAACCCACACAGTGTTGCTGCTTCCCCTCTGTCTCCTTCATTAAGCAGCTCTAACTTTGCCGCCAGTGCAGCCCGTGCTATCTCATTTGGTGAGAAATCAGTCTTGGGCACAGTCCCTGTGAAATCTCTACGTCCATACATGAATGATGTATGAAAAAAAGACTCCTCGAGTGTATTTCTCAGAGACTTCTCTGCAGGTTGTTCTGATTTCCTTGTAAAACAACGATCTGCTGCTCAGCGTACACAGATGTGCTGTGCCTGTCTCGGATCTTTAATTTAGTATTTTCTTTACCTTGTTCCTTTCTCCTTGTCCCCGATTCAAACATCTCAGTTCCTTCCCTAATTCCTACTCGTGAGAAGTTCCTAGAAGCAGACAGAAATAAATATGTGAAGAAACAAAGTAGTAAAACTTATTTTGAATAAATGTTAATCAGTTCTTCAACTGGACTCTAGCCTTGAGCTCTGTGGTGACAGGTTGGACTTGATGATCTATGAGGTCTCTTCCAACCTTGATAATACTGTGATACTGTGATACTGTGTGACTCAGAAAAACTTGAATTTCCACACGATAGGATGTTGCAGAAGTGGGGGCTGGTCCCTTCCCACGGGAACACATGACAGGCCAAGAGAAATGGCCTCAAGTTGCACCAGGGAATTTTGGGTTAGACAGGAGGAAGAAGTTACTGACTGAAAGGGTCCTCATGCCTTGGAAGAGGCTGCCCAGGGAGGAGGTTGGTCCGCCATCCCTGGATGTGTTTCAAAGTTTTGGAGATCTGGAGCTCCCCTGGACAGGGTTTAGCAGAAGCCTTGGGACAGTTGGGTTAATGGTTGGTCTCAATGACCTTCAACTTGTTTTCTATAAATCTCTGACTGTCCACGTCATGTGCACCTGTGCACATAGCTCCTGGAATAGTGAGGAGGAAGTATAGGCCTTACACCAGAGTGTAAGGAGTAGGAATTTCTAATCCATTCAGAATGGGATGAATAACAGACGACTGTTCTGTCAGGTAACAACATCTTTGTTGGGAATATCTGCAAGAACCCATCTGGCCAAAAAAATGTGTGTTTTCAGCAAGTCACTTGGTGACTAAGCTGGGAACAGACGTCTCCATGCAAACAACCCCCCCAAGACCTGATTTGCATGGAAGCTGTTGTGAAGTTTTCCGGCACAAAGCCAGAAGTGAGAAATTGCCAAAAGCATTCTGGGACCTGATGGGCTGAGAGAAGAGATCAGAGGAGGGCGGTGGGGAGACAGACTAGTTTGGATATTTGTTAGGAGGAGGTGGAGAGAAAAGGGACACTGTCGTGAATTAATCAGTTGGGGTATTGAGCCTATTCTGGAGAGATTCTGTTTATCTGTATCTGACCAGAGGGTAGCTACCTCCAGGTGCTAGGCTGTCTGTGTAACGACTGAAAAGCACTCTGTATGTGAAGTGTGAGAAAACATTGGAAGGAAGAGACTTGTTCTGCTCCACTTGTTACTGCTTATGACCTAGAAATTGTTGTACCATTGGAATTCCTCCTAAAAACGTATTTAAGCTGTGATTTTAAATCCTACTACGGAAGAGGTAGCAAGCTATCAGTATCACTTCAATTCTGGGGTAGGGTCGAGTACACAGATTCCTTTTGTGCTACTGGTGTCCGTGCTCCGTACACCTGAAACCTCACAGATCATGTCCACCTAATGCTCATGTAAGGCTGAACGGCTGGTGTTTTACAAACAGCAATGTTTTATAGGCAATGTGTGGGTAGGTCGGGGGGCAGGAAGTGTTCTTAGTTACTTACCTATCAGTTAATGAGGATGGAGAGGATTCTTACCTGTTTCTTTTTAATTGATTGAAAAGTAGTGCCAGTGGGGAAGTCCGGAGTAGCTACAAAACATCATCGCAGGTGCCCATAAAAAGAAGCTAAAGACTCCAAGATTGTGTCCAATTCCATTGTTGTATTTTTTGAGTGCAGAAAATCCCTTTGGCTGAAGGGGAAAGGCATAAATACGTGTAGTGCGTGTGTCTCTGTGTGAAGCATTTCTAGACACACACACAGAGTGATGTATGAACACTAGATTTTTGTCTGTCCTCTGTCGCTGGAGCAGGTGGGTGTGCTTCAGCTTCTATAGAATCCAACGCTTCAGAATGGCTAAATCCTTTTTTAAGCAACTGAGGCATCAGATCAAAAAAAAGGACCAAATTCTTTCTACAGATGACTTTCTACAAATGCAAAAAGATGTTACTGGAGACAAGCACTATTTCTGGCACCACACTGCTGGCTTCCACTTTACAGTCTGGAGCTGGACGGTCTTGCACTGCAGTATAAACCAGAGAGAAGCTTTCTGGAGACTGCTTGATGAACGTTATGTTTCGTTGATGTGCCTGTTGGCTGCCGCTGTTGGAGCGAAGGTCTGACACTACTGAAAGGCAACTGGAGAAATGTGGGTTGGGTGGAATGCTCACTTCGCTCCCTGTTCTCTTCGTGAATGTCTCCTCGCTGGGCTAGGCTGGGTTCTTAGAGTAATCTCCTGTTGCAGCAGCATCTGGCACATCCTGAGGGCTCTTTCAGCCCTCTCCTGCGTATGTGAGTGAGACAATAGGTGCTTCTCCATGCTCTCTCAAACTTTTGCAAAGTTTGCATGGCGGGTACACCTCAAAATCAACTTTAGAGAAAGATGTTAATCTTTTCAGGCCTCCACTCCTTTTATGAGTTGGCAGGATTTCACACAACCTCTAAATCCATGCTAAAAATGTTAGCTATGCTCTTTAGAATGACTAGGCTTGTGAAATTGGATTTCAAGGATGATGGGACCAGTAGGGGGGATGAGCAGAATCTTGCATCTGCTTTTCAGGTACAACAAAAAGGAGCAAACTGAGGCAGAAGATTAATAAATAAAAAAAGCCATGCTGGTACTGGCTGGGGTAACGGGGCTTCAGTCTCTGTATTTATTACCTTTGATAGCGAATGAAAACATAAGTCTTGGTTCAATCCTTACAAGCAGAAGATGACAGTGGTCAATGGGACAGAGTCTAGTTGGAGGCCTGTATCTAGTGGAGTGCCCCAGGGATCGGTGCTGGGACCAGTCCTGTTCAATCTATTCATTGATGACTTGGATGAGGGATTGGCATGCACTGTCAGCAAGTTTGCTGATGACACAAAGCTGGTGGTGTCTCTGACACCCCTGCAGACTGTGCTGCCATTCAGCGAGACCTGGACAGGCTGGAGAGCTGGGCTGAGAAAAATCTAATGAGCTATAATAAGAGTAAATGCAGAGTCTTACATCTGGGCAAGAACAACCCCAGGTACCAGTATAGGCTGGGGACTGACCAGTTGGAGTGTAGTGTAGGGGAAAGGGACTTGGGGGTCCTGGTGGACAACAAGATGACTATGAGGCAGCAATGTCCTCTTGTGGCCAAGAGGGCCAACAGCATCCTGGGTTGGATTAGAAGAGGGGTGGTTAGCAGATCCAGAGAGGTACTTCTCCCCCTCTACTCTGCCCTGGTGAGACCACATCTGGTGTCTTGTGTCCAGTTGTGGGCTCCTCAGTTCAAGAGGGATGTGGAGCTTCTAGAGAGAGTTCAGCGCAGGGCAACGAAGATGATGGGAGCTGGGTCTCTTTAGCCTGGAGAAGAGGAGACTCAGGGGTGACCTAATTAATGTCTATAAATATTTGAAAGGTTGGGTGTCAGGAGGATGGAACTGGGCTGTTCTTAGTGTCATGTAGTGATAGGATGAGAGGCAATGGTTGTAAGCTGAAACGCAGGAGGTTCCACATCAACCTGAGAAGGAACTTCTTCACGGTGAGGGTGACGGAGCACTGGAACAGGCTGCCCGGGGGGGTTGTGGAGTCTCCCTCACTGGAGGTATTCAAGACCTGCCTGGATGTGTTCCTGTGTGATTTGGTCTGGGTGATCCTGCTGTGTCAAAGGGATTGGACTAGATGATCTTTGGAGGTCCCTTCCAATCCATAGTGATTCTATGAGTCTAAGGCATTAGAAAAGTGATGTGTGCAGGCAGAACTACCTGAACGGGATTGTGGGCTATGGATGTTAATAAAACTCAGCTCACGTGTTCTCCTTTGGATAGATAGATAGATAGATGTTGTTATGATCTGGTGAATTTGCATTCAGTCAACATGTATTTCAGTAGCTATTTACTTTCCGGAGACTGGCTGCTCTTGCCACGCAGTAATCGCGCTCTGTGGAAATGCTAGAACCAGTGATCCCCGATGATTAATCTGTTTGTGTTTGTGCTGATTTGCAAAGGCTGAGTGTTTAACACTTGCAATGTGTGTTGTAATGATTATGTTCTTATTGCAGTGCTTTGGGGTTTGGCCCACGCTGTGGCGCACTCTTGCTTGTAGAAAGAAAGTACAGTGGTGGAAGTTTCCAGATGGCAATTAGAATGATTACTTACAGACACCACTGGGCTCGGCAGGTACTGGTCTGTAAACTATCAGACAATTGTACTCACTTCTGCAGGAGGTGACTGGAGCAAAGAACAGCGGGAATTCTTTGACTAGCATTATGATGCCTCCCAGCATCCTTTTTGAAAGAGATCATTTGAAATAGATGAAGTGCCATGTGTCAGGCTTTACTTTTTTGTTTGTCTGGTGTCAGAATAATCTTCAATAATTTAATTAACAGGTTGGAAGAGACCTCAGAGGTCATCTGGTCCAACCTTTCTTGGTGAAAGAAAGATCTAGACAAGATGGTCCAGCATCAGGTCCAGACGACCATTAAAAGCATCCAGTGCTGGTGACTTCACTGCAGAGTTTATTCCAGTTGTTCTCACTGTAAAAAACTTTCCACTCACAAAAGAAGAAAGATGGAAAGTTTTTTTTTTTCTTGAAAAGAGCAAAGTGAGAAGATTTTCTTTTTTGGTCTGCCTTCCATTAGTCACTCTCCCCAAAATGCTTGGGTGGGAATGAATATCTAAAATCCAGTTTAAGTGGGAGAAAGGATGGAATCCTGCCTCCACAAAAGCAGCCATGGGTGATTTTGAACATGTTTAGTTCTGCTTTATTTGGTTTGGGTTTTCAGCATGGCCTGAGTCCAACTATCATTTTTCATAAACTTGTGTAAGCAGACTTGCTCCAAATAGTCAGAGGATGTGGATTTCCATTACAGCTTCAAATGAACTGTTGGGAACAATGAAAGGCACAGTAACAAATTAATTTGCTGCTGTTTACACACACAGTCTACAGAGTTTTTTAGGGTCAGAAGGCACCTTCAAAGGCCATCGAGTCCAACCCTCTCGCTCAAGCAGGCTGCAATTTGCCAAAAAGCGTTAGCACATAAAAAGCCTCAATCAACTCCACGAAACCACATCTAGACCAGTCTGAAAGGCGACTTCACAGCCTCACTGTGCAGCCCCTTCCAATATTTAATAACCCTGACTGTGAGGAAGTTTTTCCTCAGACTGAGGAGAAACTTCCTGTGTTCAAGCTTGCATCCATTAGCCCCTGTCCTGTCTGATGCCGCTGAAGAGAGAGAATTCCTTTCTTCTTGGCACCCAGCCCTCATAGATTTATAGACTGTGATTAAATCCCCTCGGAGCCTTCTTCTGTCCAAACTAAACAGTCCAGATTTTCTCAATCTCTCTTCATAAGGCAGTTGTTCCAGACCCCCCCAGTCATCCTTGTAGCTCTGTGTTGAACTCCGACTATTAATTCTTTATCCCTCTGGAACTCTGGAGAGCAGAATGGACACGGTATTCCAGGTGTGGTACACTTCTGGCTGAACTGAACTGAAGTTCTCACTGGTTAAACCCACGTGATTAATGTTGGTTGGTACAAACCGGGATATGTAGTAGGGCGTGGAGGTTGGGTTTGGAGGTTGAGTTGACTTCCAGATGGACTCATGAGATGTGGAAAGAGAACACGAAATTGGTTCCTAGTTAAGCGAAGAGAGGACTAAGACAACACTGAAGGTTTTTTTGGATGGAGAATTCTCCTATTTACATATAAGATGTTTACAGATTATTTTTCAACTTTGTCTTTGATATTCAGCTCTAATTTCTCTAAAATAGAAAATCTCAGCAAGTTAAGGCTTGTTGTGTGAAAAGTGATTTGCTTTAATTCTTGTTTTCAGGTACCTGTCACTACAAGAACAGAAATATGAGTTTGTGTTTAAATTTGCTTTGTGATTTGGATCATTAAGATGCTGCTATGGTGCCTACTGGTTTTCACAACATGCTAGCACATTTACTCTGTATTTCTTTATCGAGTTGGAATCTACAGTCCTTGGGATCCCTTCCAACCCGATCGACTGTGACACTGTGTGATACTGTGCTCTTGGATCTTGCTTATTTGGTTCTGGAACTGCGAAAAGAAAAGACTACCTCTCAATACAGATCTCGGTGACTGCCATTCTTTTTGCGGGGGCAATCTTTTGGGCTTTGTCCACTTCTCTTACTTTTGACATGTTTGGTTTCTTTACAGTTCTTCAACAACTTTTTTATTTGAGTAAAACCTACAGGAGCTGTGTTCTCCCTGTCCTGACTTTATGGCACTCAGCTCTGATGCTGATCACTCAGACTTAACTTCTTGTTATCTTTCTTTGAGAGCCGTCTCATTTAGGGAAACACAAAGTGTTCTGCTCTCATATTCGTTGTGGGGGTTTCATTTCCTGAATGCTATTTACGCCTATTTGAAGTGTTTGCCTTTACTGAATGGGTATTACAGAAGTTGTGAAGCACCTGTGAAATCTATAGCAACCCAGATACATCTTTAACAACTTCTGGTGACTTGAATATTTTAAGCTTTTAAAATGAATTTTCCTTTTATGATTCTTAATGGTTTCAAGGAAGGTGGTTCCTAGCGTATTGCGGGTTCTCTGCGTCACACAAACAGTTCTCTTTGTGTTTGCTGTGCGTAACATGATCACATGTTCCAGCACTGGTGGGATTAGTACTGATCAACTCGATAGTGTGCTTTCTAACATGTAAAAGTGAAGATCACAGGAGGTGGCACGGCTGCACTTCCACTTAACTTGGAATTCAGTAGGCAGCTCAAAAGAATAAAGTGTGTATCTGTAAGTAACTGGGCATTGCACGTTGACAGGAAGAGCTGCACATCCCAGCTGAAACATGGCTCTGTTGAAAACTGATCCTGAATGTCTCAGTGTTTAAATTCTGACTGGATCTGTGCCACTGGGTGAAGAAAGGAATACTGCCCGTTTGAGAGCTGCTTGCTGAGGTACCCGGTGACTTCACTGGAGTCCCTCGCAATGCCTAAGAAAGAAATGCTGCACTGTGTTTCAAGGTGGAACTGGCTCAGAGCATCAGCTGGCATCTGCAACTTGATTCCAGCTATGGGTCTGGCCGCTGACCAAACAGAGACATATTTTAATTGTGAGCGTTGTACCGATGCCAGTTCAATTAGCACTTTCAGTATTTTGATCCAAATTGGTATTTGAGCCCCAATTCCTCAGATGAGCTCTGTAAGAACAGCCAATGTTTTAGCATCAAACGTGAAAAATAATGACGTTGCATGACCTCTGCTTCCAAAACTGAACTAGCCCTTTGGAGGCAACTGCGGCATATAAACCAGAGCTCCCTCCTGACTCCTGTAGGATTCTGTTCTAGCATGTACGTTGTTCCACACCCTCCCAGGCTGTAATTACTTTCTAATACTAATCAGTCTCCTGCCTGTCTTGCTTCTTCCTTATTGTGATGAACAACTTGAAGGTGATTTGGGTAGGAATCCATTTCTGTTCGTTCTAGCAAATGAAGACTGAAATAATGATTTGCTTTGTGATCTCCTATTGCTGTTCTTGATGTATTGAGCACTATTCTGTATTGAATATGATTTGAAGCTGAAAATGAGACTCTATTTGTACCCCATTGTGCTTACTCCCATGCTCTCGTGGCCAGCAAGATCTCTCTTAAGACTCGTATCTTTCAGACTTTGTATTCATTTAGTTCTTACTTAACTTGCTAATAGTGTGTGGGGTTTTTTTTTCCTTTAAGAAAATTGCCCACTCTTCAGCTCGTGTGTATCGCTGTCTTTTGGCTTGTGCCGTCTTTCTTTGCTTTGATAACATTGTGACTGATGCTGTGTTAGTGTTAGTCTGCGTTCTGAGCATCAGCGTGCTCCTCTAATTGGCACTGCGACTTTGCGCTGCCGTGTGGAAACTGCAGTCCTTAGATTTGCCCGAGCAGTGACAGAATGTAAACACATATATCAGGGTTAGTGGGTTGGAGATACAAGGTGTGGTGCTTTGATGGTGGTTTTGGGGGGTGGGGGTAGTGCTTTGGCCACGATATGGAGGAACTTCAGATGTATATAGTACAAGTTCTGTAGGGCAATAGTACTGCACTAGTACCTTAGGGCTACCCTGCAGTCCTTGCCCAGCTGGGTTCTGTGTGTCTCAGGTTCACTGTACCTGCCTTAGACTTCAAACCTACCTTTGACTGGTAGGACAGGGTTTATAATTACGTGTGTGTGTGTGTGTGTGCACCTGCTGCTCCTCGTCAGGCAGTGCAGGAGGCAGTTTCATGCTTGAAGTCCGTGGGCCTTGAAACGTACAGCACAGAGCTGTATTAAATGTAATTAACTGGTTCTAGGTTCAGAGAACGGAGTTGAAAATATACGTGACTTAGCTTTTATTATAGGATAAAAGGAGTAGGGACAGAGAATCAGTTCAGCTTCAGGAAAGAGGAGGAGGGGAACGGGTAGGTAATGGAGTGAGACCAAGATTGAAATCCCATTTATTTCTCCAGCAGTGCTCTGGTACTCAGTGATGCTGTGTATTAAATACCAGTGTCAGGAAAGCCTCACATGGTTTCCCCAGAGGACTAACATATGTCAGGCTCACTGCAGTAAGGGAGAAACAAATGCTTTTCTCCAGAGCTGAGACTGTCAGATTTTAATTCCTGTATGAGCTGGAGCATGAATTGCTGGAGAAATAGGCAAGCAAAGCACGACTGAGACAGTAGGGCTGCAAGGGAGTGTGTCCTGTGTGCTGCTCTCCCGTGAGCTCAGCTTGATGGTTTGGGCAGCTGTGAAGAGATGCAGCACACCTAGGATGTGTCCGTTTGGATCTTTGCAGGGTGGGTGTGACAGGGGCTGCTCAGCTGCTGCCTGGAGAGAGAAGTGTTGCTGGAAATGCTACCTGTAGGAACGCGGCTCTCGCCATGCGGTGGGATTCTTTCCAGCCGGTAACAGAGGCAAGGCGTGGTAGCGCTTCTGGAGGAACGGAGGAGTGGTGAAGGATGAAGAGGAGTGCTGCTTGATGGAAAACACTGAGATTTGGGAGCAAGCGCCTTTGTAAAAGACTGAGTGACAGCAGGGGAATGCTCTTTGGGGCTGATCATACAGGAAGACTGATAGAAACAAGGCAGGGGGAGAACTGAAGCACGAAGTTTGATGCATGTGTTTCTCTCATTCAGATATTGAAGACACTGACATTTATTGACTTTTCTAGTAAAATGGCAGAAGAGCAAGTTCACTGATTTCTTATACTTTACCTTATTAGTGTTGAAATATTAGGTCAGAAGTGTCCTTGTCTTTGCTGTAGAGCAGTGGATGGATGGATTTCAGCCCAGGATCAGAGTCGTGCAAACACAGCGGATCCAAGGGAACTGGATCTTGTTCCCAGAGATGTTTTGCTGTCCTCCAGCTTCTCAGATGGGCTTCAGATTGTCGGCCTGCACTGGGAACCCTGTTAGCCTTGTGCCATTTAGTGTTGTGCTGCTGTGTTTCCTTAAAATGGAACTTGGGGAGAGCAGATGAGGGAGAAAGGTTTAGGATGAGCAGAAGAACATGTGATGGAAACAATGCCATAAAAATGCTGAGGGGGCATGCTGATGCAAAAGAACCCTTGTTTTCCTCTTGGCTTGTTCTATTCACGTTAGGCTGTGACCTTGCTGCGTGTTTTCCGGTAATTACTGACAACTATCTGGTCAGTTTAGTTAGAGCTGTGCTTTGAAGCCCAGTGAGCACAATGTGTACAGGACAAGGCACCAGCAGCGATGCTATTGATGTTACTAATTCCAAAATTCCAACAGTGTGAAGAATGTTTTATTTTGAGTAGTCTTCTGGATCAAAATTAGTAGACTTAAAATGATGTGACTGAAACCCGTGTGGCTGACCGCCTCGTCATTGATTCTGCAGCACTGTACTTTCGCACAAGGCAGTGCTGCGTTTCTAGTGCTGGGTTAGAACTTATGTTCCAGGATTATGTTCTGTCCCTCTTGAGCAACTGAAGTCGGTTCTAAATGCAAAATCCCTCTTTGCTTTTCCAAGTTTTGATGATCTGATTCCACTCCAGTAGATTACTTCAGTGGAAAGTCCTGCAATAAACAGCAGCAAATTTTGCATCTCAAAACAGAAGTGTGTTTTTTTTTTCCTTCAGCCTTAAATACTTTTTTTTTAGGTGTTTTTGTTTTAGAGAATGTAATGGAAAGCTGAGGCATGAAGACCTGTGCAGCCTGGTGTAGAACGCAGAAAGCTGTGCTGTTCACTTCTTCATCACAAATACTTGTTCATCAGTTCATTCCTGCCCCCTCCGGTTTAAACCAGTGGATTGAAATAGTTTAATAAAAAGTGCCTCCTAAGTCATTACTGTACCACACGTTTCAGTAAAGCTGTTTCTGACCAAATCCAGTGGTAGCAGGTGACTGTTAAATTCTTCAGTCAAAGCACAGTAAATATTTTTACAGGAAAGCACTTTGGCATCAATTAACGTCTGGTGACACCACGTAACCTTTCCGCACCCTGTAGTTGGGGAATTTGGAGACGTTTTAGATTAAGCATATAATTTTCAGGACAAAATAGTGTGTCAGAATCCTGTTGTGAATGGGAATGACTTCATTATTTTAGCTGGGCTGTTGTATTTGTGGAGTCGGTAATGGATTAGTTGCTGCTAGTATTATTTCAAAAGTATCCCTGGAGTGCTGTAGTTTCTTTTCAGCTGTTGGGAGCCTATTATAAAAAACAATAAAATAAAATCACTCTTACTGTCAAGCTGCTGTAATTAATAGCTAGCAATTCAATATTTCATTAAGCAAGAAGTGGACTCAAGTAATTATGAAATGGAAAACTGGAAGTAAAATAGAAAAGTGGTTAAGAAAGCCCAGGAAAAGGTGAGAGCTGATCTAGTAGTAGCCATGGCTTTGTTTCTCTTTGTTAAATATGTGTTTGTACACTTCAAGTGAGGTGCTGCAGTTTGAGGCATCTGTTAATTCCTTTTTATAGCCCCTCTAATGAAACATTAATGTTGTTGTTTCAGACATAGAGGATCAAGAGATATTAAACTATCATATTGCCATAACTTTCAGAATTGTTTATTTTCTGCTGCATTATTATTTGACTTTGTAATAGTGGACACAACTTTTCCAGTGGAGGGGTAGGGGAAGCCAACCAAAGAACCCCCAACCGACCCCCAAAGCTGAAGTGCAGAAGGGCAGTAACAAGGAATGGTTTGAATCTGGCAGAGTAACAGTTTATAGAGAGACTCCCGCAGGTCTTTCCAACCGTGACGGTTCTATGGTTGTTTGCCAGTGCCTATCCGTGCCTGTGTAAACCACACAGACATAATGAGGCTACGTTATTGCAATAAGACTTTGGGTTGAGGTTTTCTACCTAATGTAGAATGTTGGTCTTGGTTGAAATCATTTCACTGACACGACTGAAATCAGAACTTGTTCCTATTATCAAAGACTTTGTGTAGGCATGTATTGGATGAGTCCTTCCTGCCAGCGCTCAAGAGTAAGAGCAAAGCAGGAGCTTGTTCCTTGTTGTAGTGAAGACAAACCACGGTTTCAGCTTCTGTGATCAGGTTACACTTCAAACGGTGAAATTAGACTTCTTCATCAACTTCCCTGCTGCGAGTTAACATCCAGATATTCTAGGCTGCTGGTGTTTCACACAGTAAGTAGTCACTAAGGAAACGTTCGGTGCAGCTCGGTGTGTGCTTTCCGAACCAGCAGAGAGTAGCTGTGTTTGGCTACCAAGAGAAGGCAGGAAGCACAGCCGTTCCAATTAGCCTTTTAACTGCACCCTGATGCAAGTCCTGAGGACAGTGGAAATGTGGATGTTATCGTGTGTAGGAGTCCTCACACGGTTAGGACAATCCCGGTGGCGGTAACAGGACTCCAGACTGAAGTATAACTGCAACAACTCCTAGGGAAGATGAAAACACTACAAAACAACCACAAGCTGCCCATTATTGGCAGTTCAAGCAGCTTGGAGCCTCTTGAGAGACAGCGCTAGCAATGTGCCATCAGACTTGCTCAGCAAATGAGCTGCTCTGTTACTGGGTTTTGTGACAGGGGCTGGAAGTTCCTCTCCTGCTCTCCTTCTTTGCACTGATAGAATCAACCCTTTGGAAACTGGTGATGTTCTGGCATTGAGAACTGGCCTATTACGTGTAGTTCTGGGCGCTGCAGGATTATGCGAAACGTGTCAGTACCGTCTGCCTTCGAATGCTTGCGACCCACAAAGCTTTCTCTTCGCTTGCGTTGCTGCTGCCAAGACACCCAGATGGCCGCTGGTCCCCCCACATAGCTTCTGTGACAGGTCCTTCTGATGGAAGGGCAAAATTCACTTGAGTCTTCTGTCCTTGTCATCTCCATCATGTTGTAGTCTGGCTACAAATAATTTCCAAACTTGCTTCCTTGAAAGCATCCGAGTAAATTTCCTCAGACACCAGTGTCTGGTGGGAGACGTCACGGTTTGGAAGACAAACCCCCCCCAGCTGACAACGTCCTCGCGAACCCTGCGGAGGCAATTGTCCAACGCTTGCAGATCCACAGTGTTTTTTATTAATAGTGTAGATTTAGATCCATGCAGCTGCCACAGAGGAAGTAGCAAGTTGAAGGGAAAACTCAAGGAAAACTGCTACTCGTACTGTACATACCACCTGCACGAGGCCCATGCAGCGCTGATGATAGGGTAAGAGCCTTAAGTTCACCCTGGAAAATTCTGCCCCAGGAATCCGACAGTTTTTAAATCAGCCACAGCCCTGTTTGGTTTCTGACGCAGACACATCCCAGCCAAACCGCCAGCAGTCGCAGTTCCCTCCAGTTCGGTTCCCGTCAGTGCTGCACCTGCAGCAGCACCCATTAAATGTCTGCTGCTACAATGAGATGGGAAAACTGGGTGACAAAAGCAGAGTTGTGTTGTGAACCTTCCAGCTGTTGTCACACAGGAGAGCAGCTCAGACCTGCTCCTCAGGTTTTCAGCGTTAATTAGGAGCTTCTTTGGTTTAGGACTTTATATGTGACGGTCTCTGATGCTAGCAAATGAGCTTTGGATTTACTGTGTGCGCTGCAGGTAATTGGAATATCTGTTCCTGAGCAGGGCCATTCCTTTTCTTACGAAGTTAATATAGAGATGGCCATCTGGTGGGAATAAAGGGATGACTAAAGACAAGTCATTCATCCTCTCTGTTCTTTTCTGATGTCACATCAAAGCAATTTGTCATCTCTTTCTTCCCAGATGCAAGTCAGAACTGTAGTTAAACTTGGCTTGAAAAGAACATTAAGGAAAATGTGTTTGTTTTTCCCTAGTATTAGATCTGTGAGTTTTATTAGTCCAGTAGAAATGTATAGAATCATAGAATCATTACGGATTGGAAGGGACCTCGAAAGATCATCTAGTCCGTATAGTTGCTGTAGAAAGGACTGCACGACTCAGACATTCGTGCCGCTTTGCATTGCAACGGGGACTGAAAAGGTGTCCTGTGGCATCGCGTGTGTTACAGACAGACTTCCTTGGCCCCAATGAGAGCCTGCTGATAATGGGGCTACCAGACAGAAGTCAGCCTGAGGTAGGACTTCAGATCAAGAATTCATGGCAAGGAAAAGCATTGCATCGTTTGAACCTTGTTTTGATTGCAGGGACATGAAGGCAGAATCCTTTTCTCTCTTGGTTTTTTTTGGTATCTTGAAAAGATTTGCCTAAGTCAGTCGCATCCACCACGACCATTAACTGGACAAAGTGGTTTGCTTTTCAGAAAACGTGTTCCAGCGTTAGGGGAAGAAGAGATTATCTTTTTACCAGCTTGTGTAAGTGGCTTTTCTGTCCCAATCACAATGCTGATGTGTGTGGTGTGAGGAAATACAACCCACCTGAAGCCAGGACAGACTGTTTCTACGCTTTTAAAATGCGCACAGTTCTTTTTAAAGACCCGCTGTTGGGTACCAGCGTACCAGATGACTGTTCTAAAAGGATCGCTCTGGATTGCCAGGAGCATGAGCAGGTAAAACAGGTAGTAAACAAAATTTAATTGCCTTCCATACCTAAGTGAAACCCTATTGTTGTAGCTTTAGAAAATGAGCAGTAGTGACAAACTGGTGACAGGTTGCTTGATTTTATCTACTGAAAAAACACCAGCTTCGTGGAAGGCTAGTTTTAGTGAGTGATGAATGACTGTAAAAATAAGCCTCTGTTTGGGACTTAACCACAGCCTGCTGTGTCTGCTCTGTAGGAACTTAAGCCCACGTACCAGCCCTAGTGACTCATACAGTTAGGAGAGCAAGGACTGTGCTGCCCTTCTTTCAGTCCATTATTCTCTGTGGCCTGTTCCGCAGACAGCTGAAGCATCTGAAGAGACTTTTTCCACGCTGCAGTTGCAAGTTCTCCTGTATTGTGATCAAAGCTGTTCAAATCATGTCACCGAGATTGGTTTGGTCACACGCATTTCTGCGCAAGATTCGTAACAGGCTTTGGGGAGCGGTGGGAGGAAGAGTTAACTTGATTTCAGCTCCTGAGAGGAGAACCGAAGCGGCACCTGAAATCCATCAAATGAGAGTCCTTGCTCACGTCAGCCAGACGTGAGCTGTACGGATACTTGTGGTGTAACTCTTACACCCTGTGGTTCCGTGTATGGATGGACGCAGCCTCTAACACACACCTCACACCCCCCCGCCCTGTTCTGTGCTGTGTGAGACTTTAACTTTCCCTGGTCACTGTTATCCATGACCTTGTATTTTTAAGACTTGTTTTCAGGGACTGTTTTTGCAGTGCTGTTGCTTATGTAACATGTTCACAGAGGAAGCAAACTGCTTGCACTGCCTATGAGAGGGGAAGAGCTATGCAGCGGGTGCTCAGAAGGGGAAGAAGAAATGGTCTTCTCTTGCCTGCATGGACAGAAGTGGAGTGACAGTGGTGTGTCTCACGGGTCTTATTACCTCTAAGAGCCAAATGGACAGCGCTTGATCTTAAAGATCTTTTCCAGCCAAAGCTATTCTGTCATTCTGTGATGCAGTGGAAGCAAGCTTCCAGCTCCCCCTGAGGGCCCTCTCACCCCTGTGATCCTGAAGGAGAAGGTGAATGTAAGAGATTGTTGTGTACAGAAGATTGGAGTGTACAGAACTGTGAAGGCTCTGGACAGCACTGTGGATGGCTAACTTTGAGAGTGTCTGTGTTACCGCAGATCCCAAGAGGTTGGTGTTAGGCTGGAGAGACTGCTGGTTCATGAAACTGCACTAAACAGAAAAGGCAGGACCCTCTCCAATAATTTCTGTGGGTCAACTGCAGTTCAGAGACAGCCCAGTTTCGTTTAGATATGAGGAAACATTTCTTTGCTGTGCTGGTGACAGAGCATTGGCACGGACTTCCCAGAGCCTCCTTCTCCAGAGGTGTTCAACCTCTCCCTGGATACAGCCCTGTGCAACATGCTCTAGGCTGTTCCGCTTTGGTAGGGCGTGGAGTTGGGACCAGATGGTCTCTAGAAGTCCCTTCCTGCTCCAGTGATGGTGTGATTCAGGTTTGATATCGTAGACTTTCTAGCATGTCCAGTCATGCAACAAAGCAGTGGTGCTGGTCATGGGAATGACGACATCACCTTTTTCCACATAACAACAGTAGCTGACAAGTGATGGATGTGTGAGTGTAGGGCTGTGCTCCATAGTGCTGTTGATGCCTCTATTAAGACTGTGCTTGACTAGTGACTGGGAAGAAAGCCAACTTCTCTGGTCTTGGTTGGCTCCACTGACATGCTTGGAACACACACAAGACACAAGTCCCAGGTAGGAGCGGAGTTATTTGTAGACAGGCACACGGAAACCATAGATACGGGCAGCTGGCAGATTGGGTGGTTTTGATAAATGTTGCCCATAAAAAAAAGAATTAATGGTTAAACAGCAATTTGATGTTTCATTTCTTTTCCTCAGCTTGACTTTTAAGTAGTCAACGGGGAATTTTCTATAAAGTAGGAGGTTTGTTTCCGTAGAAAATACGGCATGAAGTAACGTCCGTGTGATGTGGTCATGCCCAACGCATCTTGTCGTTCCAGCATCCGAAGAGGTGCTACAAGCCTTTTCGCTGATGCTGCAAGGTGCAATTTGGACTGACTTATTACTTGATATGTTGTAGTTGAAATCAAATTCACTAGAACTATATTCTAAAACTCTTTTACTCCAGCCTTTGAAATTTTACTCTTGTTCTATTCGTGCTGTTGTGCAGGAATTCTGCATGATGTGCACAGGTAACTCCTCTAGACAGCTACGCGTAAATATAACTGAGAGAAGTTACAAACAAAGGGGAGAGTGTACAAACACACTCCTTATGCTTCATGAGACACCTCTGTACTAAGGGTCTTGCACAAGTAATTTCAGTGTTATTTGAGAATCTGAAAATCACTGAAAAAATGAAAACTTAGCTGAGGTTTTAGGATGTAGCTGTTGTTAAATCCTGTCCAGGAAAGCTCTGTGTAGATTCGTTCTGAAGTAAATATGCAGTGGAATTTGCACTACAGCTTTGCCGTGGTACGTGAGGGATGCAAATGAACATGTGCCACAATGTTTAATGCTGATTTATTGCTATAGCTGCTAATCGTCCAAAAGCCAGGGAGAACAAATTTTCACAGTGTTAAAGTGTACTTATCATTTTGCCAGTTAATTCAGATTTGTTAATGATTTGGGCTTACGTGCCCAAGTATAAGCTAATCTGTGGCTTAATCTGATTTTATGTGCCATGAGAGAAGAGACACTGACCTGCAGGTAGGGACAGATGCACAAGCTTTGTGTGCATTAGAAAGCATCTGCATTGATCATAGATTTGTCATATATCACAGTATTAGCTTTCAGTGGGTACTTGGTGCTCAGTGGGTTTTGATACGTGGGCATTGCAGGTGATGGCTGCCACGGTGTAGAACTGCGTCGCTGCTGGGTTCTCTGTTGCAGGAAGGGGTCAGCTGTTGTCCTTTTCCTGTCAAAGTCGTAGAACAGACTTGACTCTTGCAGATAACATATGCAGATGCTGCTTTAACTATTGTTTCTTGACCAGCCGAGCACTTTTGAAGGCCGGAAGGCAAGAAGGTGGTCTCAGTTATCAAGTTAACTGTTTTCAGTTCCATACTATGAAAGTAATACAAGTTGAAATGTGGATTCTGACTTGGCACCAGATGGTTATGATGTGGGTAAGACCAGCTCTTTCCAAGACTCCTTCCTCATTTACACTGAGTGCTCAGTCGTTTGCCTGAACAAGTCTTGCTTCTTTTCACACAATGGTTTCCTAGTTATGTTTAAGAAATTGGTTTCTCAACAAAAAAGGGAACGTTTTCAACAGCCTTTTTTTGTTGTGACTATTCTTCAGGTGAAAAGAGATTCTCTTCAGAATGAAAAAACACTGAACTTGGCAGAAGCTAATTCTCTGCTGCGTGTGTGGAGGGTTTTTTGAGTTTATTTTTGGCAAGCTTGCCAGTGGCTTTCTCGTGTGGTTGGCTGGGTTTTAGTCTTCGTAGGGGGTTGTGTTTCTGGCTGTTTTGGGGGTTTGCTTGGAGGAAGCTTTGAGCGGAGGGAGGGCCTGCTCTCAAGGAGGTTTTGTAATTAAGGAAATTTCACACAAGGTATACTTAAAGATCATGATTCCTGAAGGGTGATCTGGTTTGGGGGGTTTACTGGGTTTTTATTAGTTTTCCTCAAAGACGTCATTCCAGGTTGTTTCTGGGACCAGTGTGAAAGCGTGGTGTGTGAGGTCATGTAAGGCTGAGTATGTTTCACGCTCCACTGAGAGCTTAAACATTTCGACACCTTTGACCTGTTGAAATTATGCTCAAAAATGGGATTGAAGCTATTCGCTTGCTCGCGTCGTTTTGGTACGCTGGCAATACGGCAGTGTTGAGCAGGACATCTGCAGGAATTCTCCAGTGGCACCAGCATGGCTTTCCACATGTCATTTCATCACCTTCATGTCTTCCATGTCAGCTTTAATTTAATTCCAAGAGTGCTCTACTAATGTAAAATGTGCCCAGGCTTTCCAATTCATATATGAGAAACAATAAAAGGCCAGCCAGCCCATTCTACTTCCAATTCTTCCAATGCTTTGCTTCCATCCTCTGGTTCCGAAAGCCACCCTGGATTAACTGCTTAGATGACTGAAGGCATTTAATGTCTTAAGAGAATGAGACAGTGCAAGAAAAATAACACCTAGTACTCGAACCAAGAATTCAAACAGTGTGGAATGTATTTCCAGTTCTGAATTGTTTGGGTTTGTTTGTGTTGGTTTGGTTTTTTTTTCCCAATAATCTTAGTCACATCCGTTTGGGGCTTTTGTGTTTCTACTCTCTTCTTCAAGCTTTTCCAGAAACACGTTCTGAAGATTACTGAAAAAACATGTCTTGGTTTGTGTGCCGTGTTGTATTTTTCTTGCACTGCCTCGTTCTCTCAAGATATCAGAGGCCTTCAGTCATTTATGCAGAACGATAATCACGTTGGTCTTTGGTTCAGGGCTGATATGAAATCTCTGTGTTCTACGGAGAATCCGTTCTCGGTACTCACAGTGTCCGTTTGGGCTGAAGTGCTGCTGGTAACGTCCTGCCCTTGAGCAGGGTGGTCAGCTGTGCTCTCCTACGGGGTGGAGGAAGGAAGCGCAGTCACCCGCCTTGCGTGCAGCTCACAGTTTGTGCAGCCAGTTGTTTATAAAGATGAAGTCCCAAATACTTTGGGTAAAAACCCCTTTTAAAGACCCGCAGAATTTTCTCCAGAAAAATAGTTTGTTGAATTTGGTAAAACTATTACTCAGCATCATATTGAGACTTAAGAGTCAGGCCTTGCTTTATATTCAACGAGCTGCTCAGAAATTCGGGGCTGGAACTGAAAGCAGTTTTGTTTAAGCATGAAAAGTGAGTTTATTACTGGCTTTAATGGTGTCAGTAGGGAAAAGAAGTGTTGGTGCTTTCTTGGGGAAGCAGTCAAAGCTATTTGGCAGCTGGTTTGTTTTGTAGGTGTGCGCACAGTGTTGACGAGTCAAGTGTGAGCAGCCAGCCTACAGAAACACGCTTCAGTCTGCCCACAGCAACTGCTGCAGTGCTTTTTATGTGACTAGAAATGCAGGACAGATCCAAAACGGGAACCTGAAATGAGAGAGGCCTCGGACTGTTTTGTTTGAAAAATGATCCCTTGACTACAAATGTTATTCTGGAAGTCAGTGAAGCTCCAAAAACCAGCCAAACACAAAAGGCAACCCCTTCTGCTTTACCACTGTCTTAGAAGAAAAGTAATTGTCTGACTGAAGGTCCCACCAGCTGCAGGCGTGTGGTCACAGTGGTTTGTCTTGGTGCTATCCTCAGCCAGTGCTACAGAGTCCAGAGGTTCAGGCAGAATGAAGAGAAGATGAAGGTCACCATGGCAGGTAGCGTCAGAGAGATGGCTAGGTGCTGAGTCTCAGGATTAAGCATCCGTTACTTCTGAGCACTAAAAAGCTGTTTGGAGCATTTCTGGTTCCCCACAGCCAGTTCGGGGTCCCGGTGTTCGTTTGTCCCGACCATGTGGCACAGCTGTTAGAAACACTTCCCATGTGCACATCTCGCCTTTCCCCGTGCTGAGCTTTCTGCCGTGGTGCTCCCAGCTGGCTCAGGTATCTGGACGTTACGTGAGTGACGTGCCCCTCGTGTACCACAGTGAAGTTGGAAAGCACAGCAAGACCAGCGAGTGACAGCGCGGCAATGAAAGTGGAAGGAATTCCTTGCCTGCCTGAGAGCAGGAGGTCTCGGCGCTGCTTTCTGAACTCGGTGCAAACCCTTCATTAGAGAGTCAGGCTGGCATGGTGGAAAACACAGGAGTCAGAGTTACGTGGCGATATGTGGCCGTGACGCTCCATGAAGTACAAGCCATAGAAAGGGTAAAGCTGTGACACTGACAGTTTCAGGGAGGAAAAAAATCATCTAATATCTAAAATCGATAACACAGTGAAATAACTTGCATCGATGAATGAGCACACCAAGCCAGACAGCACCAGTAATGACTGGTCAAAGGCATGCCAAACGAGAGCCGTTCACCTTGAATGTTTTGTCTGTGATTTCAAAAAGCAGGAAACCACCAATGTTTAAAATTTATCAGGTGCTTGAGATTTTTGACACAAGTAATCGGCAAATGAGGCTGAAAGTGCTCAGTATGATTAAGTGTTGACACTGTGTGCTGCAGAACATAGTAATCTGTTGAGTGTTTACACGTGGAGAAGTGATTTAACGCAAAGTAAAACCAAACCAAACAGCTCCCCAAATCCATTAATTTAGTTTTTGAATTCACATTCAGAGTCAAACTGTATTTGTGAAACTTCAGCTAATACTGAAAGCTAGTAAGAAATCCATCTGATGTAAGTAAAACACAACTCCTCCTCACTTTGGTCATCACTCTTCAAGCAGAAATGCTATACTGATAACTTTTATAGTCTTCCAGTGGGGGTAAATGTTGTTAGGATTTGACTTCTATTTCATTTAATTTGGAATTTGGGCAGGTCTTGGACTGAGAGTTCCTATGACAACTTGGAATTCCAAGCTCTCCCCGCTTCAGTTCTGGCCAATTGTACCTCTGCAAACAACCATACTGGGCTGAGGAGAGGAACTGGTGTTTCAGAGTTTCCAGTTTCCTATACGTGGCGCCTCTTGATTGAGAGCTCAAGCATGGCATTGCTGGTGTAGGCTGTCCCCTGGCACCTGTTACCCTCTAGTGTGGTGGTGAAGTTCTGAAGTGGAGGAAGAGGGCCCTGTAGGCAGCTTGTGGAAAGGGAAGAGCTTTGAGACTTCTTATAATAGGGAACTTACCCTTAAAGGAACCGCTGGCATTGAGTGGAGGGTACGCAGGATTAGCTGTGGACACCACAATTTCACAAGGGAAGGAACTGTTAGAGGTCCCTTTCCCTTAAGGAGAGGGAGGTAGCAGATCTCAGCCAGGTTATACAAACATGTGTGATTAATTTCTGTGGGTTTTGGGTGGTGGGGCTTTTATGTTTTGTGGGTTAATGGGGGGACGGGGTTGGTTTTCCGACATAATTTTGCCTGCAACTTTTATAAGTTGGTTTGAACCCCTCCTTCATCGTGTTTTGTTAGTTACAGCCCATTAACTCACAAACTAAATGGATTAGTTAATCTCAGTCTGGCACCTGATCAACTCCTGACACGTGACTGAAAATGAGGTGAAATGCTCATTGTGTCTGATCAATCACTGTATTGGTAAGAAACTGGAAAACAATTTTCTTGGAACTAGAGACTTGGTAGCAAACTGATTCTGCCGACAGAACTGACTGGAGTCACCAATTTCATGGTCACTGAACCCAGTGGACTGTTGGCTCTTACAGAGACCTGTGGTTTGATTTGTTGAAATTCTAGCCACGTGCTTCTAAAATGATGTTTAGGCTTCAGTGTGCAGGTGGATCATATTGCAAAGGCAGAAATGACCCAGCTGGGTGCTGCCTGGTAGCTGTGAGGACCATCACAGTAGTATGAAGTGTGTCTCATTGCACACCACCTATTCTGGTATCTCTCCACCAGAAAGGATGCGTGCTTGATGCACAAACGCTTTATCTCTTTCCTCCCTTTCTCTTCAATGAACAATTAGGGGCGAAAAGTTTATTTGGAGGTTCAATGAAGCCAAAAATCTTAGAATAATAGGCTTTGTGTCGCAGGTCTGTGCGCTACAGCCTGCACTCGTTCTAGCCACGCAGCCCCTTCATCTAGAAGCTGCAGCCGCTCCAGAACCTGGAGAAGTCAGGATTTTGAGACTTAGTCTGAGGTGGGAAAGTACCATTATTTAGCACAACTTTCAGTCAGAGTTTCAGGAAAGTGCCAGTTACTTTGTGATCCAGAGATGTGCAGTGAGGTCAGGGATAGGGAGGAGCAGAAACACCCTGCAACGTCAGAGCACACGTCGTCAGGCTGTGGGGGCTGTAAGCAAATGCCTGTTGGAAACACAGAAAAATCCCAGCTTGCTTGGCCACTAGCAACCTTAAATGGTGGGTGTTTTGTCTTCCTGCTGTCAGAGGCTGCTCAGAGTCACAGAAACTGTGCTGTATGCTAATGATTACAACTGCCTCCTGGATCTGATAGTACTGCTCAGACAAGAGGAAATGCTTTGCGTTCCGATGACTCTCCAGCACAAGCGTGACCCAACCCACACCAGCAATGTGCCTGCTCAGTGCTGCTCTGAAGCAATTATTGAGCCATAGGTTGGAGGGGATATCCAAAGGTCATCTAGTCCAAGCCCCTTGCAACAAACAGGGCCATCACTCACCAAACCAGATTGCCCAGAGCCCGATCGAGCCTGAGTCTCCAAGGGTGGGGCTTCTAGGGGATCCTGCTGTGGCAGGGGGATTGCACTGGATGATGTTTCAAGGTCCCTTCAAATCCCTAATGATTCTATGATTCTACCACCTCTCTAGGCAACCTGTTCCAAGGATCCACCAGCCTCAGATCCAAGGAAGGAGTAAATCACTCCAGTACTCGGTGTGACCAAGCACGTTACTAAACCATGTGCTACTTAGACAGCAGGCCAAACGAGCTATACAGGAAAAACAGAGAGTTAGACAGAGTCATTAATTGTGTGAGTTTGATAGCAGGGGGGTGTTTTACTTGGCAGAAGGCCCCGCTGGGTTTGTGCATCATTTGGTTTTAACCAACTTGTTATTTTCCAGTCGGCATTCTCCATGGGGAAGACAATCTATCATTTAATCAGTTGTAGTGAGAAGTCTGTGTGGTGTCATCTGCAAACACGAATTGGTAATGAACTGGAAGGCAAAATGTTTCTACTGGTGGTGTAAATTGGGGAATAAAACACTGTCTGACTCATCTGTGCTCAGGTTTTCTCTGACTGATTTCAATGGAATTGGCCTCATCTACAGAAATCTATGTCTGTTGATCCAATACCTGCGCTACAGGCATGAGGAACTGTGTGAAGAAACGTTGGAATAAGGCTTCTAATATTTTGTTCGGGCCGAGCGAAGCAGCGAGAGGAATGCTTTTACAAGCAGAAATCGCTAGTAAGAGATTGTAATGTGAAAACCTATTACTAATGCTTGCACATCCCATTTTTCATTTTATGTTTTAACCTTTCTAGGGGGAATAGATTCACAGAGCTATAAAGAAAGGTAGCCCTATAAATCAAAAAAGAGTTAGGGAATGCTTAAAATGTAAGAATCTGGGTTGAGATCACTGCAAAGCAGTTGTCAGGGCATCCATTACTCCTGCATTACGCAGCTATTACCCTTCAAAGTTCAGAGCATGTTCTGTGGAAAAGGTGTTTGTGTGTGATACAGCGGGACCAAACAATCACTATTTGCACAGGTGCTGAGACTTGTCAAGGCACCACTTACGCCAGTACAGGAAGGTGTCCTCTTGAGTATGAAGCTGGCTTTGTAACGCACAAACGTCAGTGCTGTGCAGTGCGGAGGAGTTCTCCAAGTACGCGACACCACTCAGACTAAGCTGAGCAAGCAGCTGTGCTGCTTGGACCTGGTATCACCTGAATATCTTGTAACAAAAAAGCAGTCAGGACCTCCACAAAGCTTGCCCAGATTGTCTTAATCGCCACTGTTTGTCTAGACTCTTCCTGCTTCAGATAAAACCTCAGGATCTACCAATACCGATGTTAACCTTGAGGTGGGCAGTACAGTTGTGCAACAGAGGGAAGTTGTTCTTCTCTTTAGTTCGTCATCCTGTTGGAGCAGCAATATTATTAGGGATTAGCACAACACCTGAGGAGTCCTTAATCCTGTGTAAATATTCCTTCAATAGTAGTAAGAGCTGTATGTGGAGTTCAAAGGGAGAAAAGAATAGCTGTACATGGAAATTAGTTTAAACAAAAATGTACAATTCTATGTATAGCTTTAGGTTGGATGTTAGGAAGCACTTACTCACAAAGGATGATCAAACATTGAAATGGGTTGCCCAGGGGAGTGGTGGAGTCCCCATCCCTGGAGGTGCTTAAGACTGGACGTGGCATTTAGTGCCATGTTCTAGGCGATTGTGGTGATATTAGGTGATAGGTTGTGCTTGATTATCTTAAAGGACTGATCCAGTCTCCATGAATCAGTGAGTCTGTGCCAATCCACAAGCACTTAAGGAGAAAATTTAACTTCCCTTTGCAACACTAAGGTCTAATTCATACAAACCACTCAGACAGTGTTTGGTACGCAGGACACACAGGCCTTTTTTAGCAAGATACTTCCTTTCCTGACTGCGAATACAGAAGAGGCAGCCCCACACTTTCATCACTGCCAATCTTACTTGGGGATAGAACCTCAGTTCTAGCTCTGTGTTGTGGATACCGTGTAGGAAGGAACAAAATGTTCCGTGGGTATAAATCGGCACCAAATCCCCCACTTGGGAACAATCAGCAGCAGCCTGCTTGAAAACAGAAGGGTCCTGTATTTTGAGGTGGTTAATCGTGACACGACGGTAGCACAAACACAAACCGTGTGTGTGCTCAGAGCAAGCCAAAGCATCCACGTGCAGCTGGAAGCCTGGAAAACAGTTTCAGTCTGATGATTTGAAGTGGGGATATTTCTGATGGAGGATTCTCAGTGATTTCTCTCGGCTGTGGTTTAAAAGGATGGGGGTTTGTTGTTGTCGTAGTGCTTTGTTGACTTCTGACTTCACGTTATGAATTGCCAATCAATTGCTTTAGTGAAAAGTACAGAACTGTTTGTTTTTAAAGCAGTGTCTCCTGTAGCTTTAGTAGACAGGAAAATCCAAAGCCTGAGAATACTGGAGTGCCAGTCAGCAAGAACCATGCATGGGTTTTGGTGGCCAGGTTACAGGTTTGTGGTATTCCTCAAGAAAATGATTGAATGACCTTTCCTATGAAAATGAACACTTCTGTTTGGTACCTGCTTTATGAAAGAGAAGACTCCTTATGTAGTGGAGCTGTCGTTGTGCCCACAGCTTTCAAAGGCTGCAGAAAGGATTGCTAATTGTAAATGTACTGGCGAAATGTCTATCTGTTTACCAATGATTTAAATTCATCGATGACTTGGATGAGGGATTGGCATGCACTGTCAGCAAGTTTGCTGATGACACAAAGCTGGGTGGTGTCACCAACACCCCTGCAGACTGTGCTGTCATTCAGCGAGACCTGGACAGGTTGGAGAGCTGGGCTGAGAAAAATCTAATGAGGTATAACAAGAGTAAGTGTAGAGTCTTACATCTGGGCAAGAGCAACCCCAGGTNATGGAGCTGGGCTATTCTTGGTGTCCTGTAGTGATAGAACGAGGGGCAATGGTTGTAAGCTGGACCATAGAAGGTTCCACATCAGCCTGAGAAGGAACTTCTTCCCGGTGAGGGTGACGGAGCACTGGAACAGGCTGCCCAGGGAGGTTGTGGAGTCTCCTTCTCTGGAGATGTTCAAGACCCGCCTGGATGTGTTCCTGTGTGACTTGGTTTAAGTGATCTTTCTGTGTTGGGGGGGTTGGACTAGATGATCTTTCGAGGTCCCTTCCAATCCCTAATGATTCTGTGATTCTATGAATTGTGAAAAGGACGAGCTCTTTCGATCACATCTAAGCAGCTCATTTTAGTAAACAGAGTGCTCTGGCTGATACTAAGAGACCAAATTCCTATTCTTATCCCTAGTATGGACTTTCTGTCTAACCTTGAGCGAGTCACCTCCCTGGTGGTGAGCAATCGTGCCCCACTTGTAGTTGGTGTGTTAAAATCATAGGGCAGAAATGGTGACTTTTCACAGTGCTTGAGGTTGTGCCATGCACGTAGAGGCCTCAGTGTCAGTGTCTGTCAGTCTGCTGGGCACTGCTCGTGCACAAACATATCACACACTATAGTAATAATAGAACTGTAGATGGCAAAGCAGGAAAGAATGGCTGAGCGGCTGGCTTTTAACAAGAAATGATAATGCAGCCTTTATCTTGCATTTACCACGTGTGTTAGAGTTCTCTTCCACCCCTTTATCTGCGTACCTTGATTATAGGAAAAACAATATCAAAAATAATTAACTGTTATCTGGAAGGCTCGGGAGTGACAATGCATTACTCACTGAGACACCTTACTCAATTGCTGGTTGCATGGCACTTGTCCAATTATCTTTTGAAATAGTATGAACTTTGCTTATCTTAAATCATAGAAATCATAGTCTAGACAAGTTCAGCTGTACCTGTAACTACTCTTTGTTGTCAGCTTTATGAAGCACAAACTCAATATGAAAGATCCAAGCCCCAAGTATTGTTTTCAGCACACACTGCATGTTTTCGTCTCCAAGTATCTCAAACGCTGACTTCTGGAAAGTACTTGTTTCAAATACAACCTGGTTAGTTGGCAAGAACAATGCAGTAATACCCACAGAAAGCAGTGAACTGTGGTACGTACCACGTAACAAATTGAAATGGACCCCTCTACTCTGCCCTGGTGAGACCACACCTGGAGTATTGTGTCCAGTTCTGGGCTCCTCGGTTCAGGAGGAATGTGGAGCTGCTGGAGAGGGTCCAGCGAAGGGCAACGAAGATGATGAAGGAGGTGGAGCACCTCCCTACTGAGGAGAGGCTGAGGGAGTTGGGTCTCTTTAGCTTGGAGAATAGAAGACTGAGGGGTGACCTCATTAATGTCTACAAATATTTGAGGGGTGGGTGTCAGGAGGATGGAGCTGAGCTATTGTCAGTGTCATGTAGGACAAGGGGCAATGGTTGTAAGCTGGAACACAGAAGGTTCCACATCAACCTGAGAAGGAACTTCTTCACGGTGAGGGTGATAGAGCGCTGGAACAGGCTGCCCAGGGGAGTTGTGGAGTCTCCCTCACTGGAGATATTTAAGACCCAACTGGACGGGTTCCTGTGTGACTTGGTCTAGGTGATCCTGCTGTTGCAGGCAGATTGGACTAGATGATCTTTGGAGGTCCCTTCCAATCCGTAATGATTCTATGACCTTGTATAGTTTACAAGAACATAGCCCACTTCCACCTCTGTTTTTCTATGATCTAAATATTTGTACAGCTACAGGAGATGCTCTTTCCCAAACAGTAAAACAGCACCTGTTCAGTCGCAGTTATAAAAAGAGATTTATCTCTGCAGGCGTATAATAATGTGGAATTATGCTGTAAATTCTTCCTGAAGTTTCGAGGTCTGTCCTACTTCCTCTCTGTTTTACCTTGCACTCTGTTCTGCCTGCATTAAATTATTCATACAAAAATTCCTTAGACAAAGCAACTGGTGAGTGGCAGTTCTTTGTTCTGAGGTGCTCTCTGATGTGGCTTGTCTCTCTCCAGGATGCTGTTAGACACCTTCTGCATGACCACCCCAAGGCTGTGAAATGTTGGTCTCTGTGTTTGTGGGTGAGTGCAGGGGGAATCACAGAATATCTTTTGTTGGAAGAGACCAGTAAGATCATCAAGTTCAACCTTAACCCCAGTCACCCTTAAATCATGTCACTCGGCACTGCGACCATCTACCTTTTGAATACCTCATGGGATGGAGACTCTGCACTGCTCTGAGTAGCCTATTCCACGATTTGATAACCCTTTCAGTGAAGAATTTCTTCCTAACATTCAGCCTAAACTTCTTTGGTGCAGCTTGGCACTTTTTCCTCTGGTCCTATCTCGTGTCACCAGCAAGAAAAAGCTGGGCCACTCCTTGTTCCAGCCTCCTTTCTAGCTATTGTAGGAAGCGACAAGGTCTTCCTTCAGACTCCTTTTCTGTAGCATAAACAACTCCCAGTTCCCTTAACCGTTCCTCACAGGTCTTGTGCTCCAGACCCTTCACAAGCCTCATTGCCCTTCTCTGTGTGCTCTAGCATTCCAGTGGCCCTGGAACAGCCATGCTATTTCTAATATAAGCCAGGGTGCCATTGTTTGCCTTGGCCACCTGGGCCACACTGCTGGCTCATGGTCAGGAGACTGTCAGTTGATATCCTCGGGTCCCTTGCTGATGTGCAGCTTCTCAACCGCACACCCTCAAGCTTCTAGCTGTTTCATGGGGTTGTTATGACCCAAAAGCAGAACATAGCACTTGGACTTGTTGAACTTCATACAATTAACCTTGACCCATCAATCCAGCCTGTCTGGGCTCCTCTGTAGAGCCTCCCTACCCACCAGCAGATCAACATATCTGCCCATCTTGGTGTCATCTGCAAACCGGCTGAGGGTATCAGTAAAGTACTCTGTGCTACCTGTCGCTTAAGTGACACAAGACGTCGCATGGATGTAGCTGAAGCGTAAAAGCCATGCCACACAAGGAGAAGAGTTTGTCGTTCATGAGCACGATGATCTGCGCTTGTGGCTGCGACTGCTGTGTGACTTTATCTGGCATGGATTCTAAAAGCAAAAATACGCAGCAAAAAAGCTGAGAGGAGTGATGTGCGATAAACCTCTTCTGTGCTGTTGTAAAAGGGAGACGTAGCTTTGGGGGATTTTCAACACCTGCTGTTGTGTCCCGCTCCAACCTAAAGCTGGGATCACTGCCAGCTTGTAGGAAGTTTCCATAAAGCCCTCAAAATCGTAGTTGTTTTGTGCAGAGAGAAAGGCAGTAAGTACTCTCACGCACAGTTAGTGTTTAGCCAGTATTGATTTAGTCAGTTTTGAAAGGAGTGGAGGACTGGTCTGCTCAGAAGGTGTTGTCATTTGTTGAGGATGACTGTTGCTGTCAGCGGGACAACACTGTGGTAGAGAATACTTATTGCAAGGTAAACGAACTCAGATGCTAGTTATGAGGATTTATAAGTACGGAAACAAGAAACGGTGTTAACATCCTAGTCCCCTGGGCATTAGAATTCACGTTTCATGGACCACTCACGTTTACCATAACGATGTACTTAGCTTTCATTATCAACTTGATCTTGAAAGGTTCCCTGACCTTTCTTGGGAATCTTTAGAGTATTTTGCCAAACAACCTTTTTTTTTTTTCCTCCTGTGTAAGTTAACATGCAATTATTTTGCCTTCTGCTGATAACCCTTTGGGGAGTATATTGAGAGTATCCTGTGTGGAAGCTATGAGATGCTTTATAAAAGTTAATCTTCAGCTGTGACCCTCTGTAATTCCGAAGCATGCAGGATCTCTGCCTTGACCAGACAGGCAGCTGAGTGAAGTGCAGTGCATGAGACTACATTTGGCATGAGCATCATCACACATGGGCAGAATTTGAGGAGTATTCATTGCAGTTACACGTTCTCTAAGTTGGTGTCTTAATGTTATGATATTGACATCCTTACTGATCTCTAACCTTGAAATGACTCTTGGGCTTTTGCTGTCCTTTTTCTTCTAGTCATCTGGAAGGAGAGCAAGAGACGCTGTTGTACAGAAAAGCTGAGCGTTTTTCATGTATTGTAGATTTTTCATGTATTGTTCTTGGTTGATCTGATTTATTTTTTCCTCAGTGAGAGGTTGGTTTCCTTAGTGAAAGAACAGCTATGTTGATTGAAATTCCTTGGGCAGCAGCAGTGCCACTTGTTTGAGTCAGCAATTTTGCGAGCAGCCAGCACTTAATCTGTTATCTAAACAGTGTCATGCTTCTCCTGCTCTCAGATGAGCATCCCCTTGTACCTGAATGAATTAGTGTGCTTCCCAGTGAGGTGTATCAAGGAGGTAATCTTGAAGCTCTAGCCCAAACCTCATCCTCTCACTGTGACTGATTGTACACAACCACCAGTGCTGGCATGATCAAGGAAGGAAGGCCGTTTGGTCACAGTCTGCCTAAAACTTATTGTAAGGGACAAGGACAGGAAGAGATGCTTCTTGATGTCATCTCTACTTTGCCAAGTGAACCAACATGGCATTGAGGCCCAGATGTGGAAATCAGTTCCCATTGTGTCTCCACTGTGCGTGTTGTAGTGTGTTTTTATTTGAACCAGGAGAGGGAAGAAATTTCAAGACAGGTTTCACATGTTGTAGCTCCTGGGGCTCACTTGTGCGCTGTATTTCATTCCCTGTTTCTATAACCGCTGCTGTCTGTGGGGTCTCTGTGCTCAGCAGCGTGACGCCTGTGGCTGGCTGAGTCTGACAGAGTTAGCCCTTTTGCATCTGCTCACACGGGACTGAAAACGGGTCGGTGCTGGTGGCAGTGGTTACAGCATGTGGCTGTAGCTAAACGTTGGTGCTGGGTTAATTGCCTGATGATGGGATGTTCACGAGCTGCTCTGTTGGCTCTGCTTGAATTTTACTTTCCCAGCTATCTCTTTGGGAACTCCACTGGATAAATCAAAGTGGAACTTCTAAACCTGTATTATTAATTTTCATGCTAAGTTTTTGTCATTTTTTTTTAATTTAACTTGAAAACAGAATGATTTGGACATTTGACAGTGCCAAGAAAGTTTTGAAAGGCAAAAGTGCTTGGACCTGAGTTAATGAAACTTGTGCAGTTTGCCTGAATCCCATCATCCAGATAATACTGCTCAGGTAATAAAGATGCATTTAGAGAGAAAGTTTCATTTAGATACTAGGCAGCCAATTTCTGCAGTTTTATTAACACTCTCCAGTCAAAGGTTTCTAAACTTAAATGGGTTTTTGGAAGGCTTTTTATTAGCAGTCAGTCTATGAACTCTGAGATGCACAGACTTGGATGATGATACTGTCACATAAACAAGAAATTAGTGGGGGCTTTTACTCTTATTTCAAACTGAAAGCGGCGTTATCAAAGCCCTGTCTCATTGTGCAGAAACCTGCAAAGCCACAATTAGCAGGGGTGGAAGAGCTGTGTGTCTGTTACACACAGAGACTGCAGAGATGCGTTCTCCTCCTCCACTACCTGTCAGCTCCAATTAGCAGCCTGTTAGTTTATCTATGACAAACGCGCTCTATTTAATGCAACGGGACAATCCCCTAATTTGAGCACCTAGTGTAGTGTCAGCCTAAATCTCCTTCAGATGATTTAATTAGCAAAGCTTTATGTTAATCAAATTGCAATTAGACTTGAAGACGTGCTAGGAAAAAGGAATCCCTTCACAAATGGAAAAAATTAGAACCAGGCCAGCAATACAATGTTTTGCATGTTTTGGTTTTTTTTAATTTTGCAAAAGCATTAAACAGGTGATGAATGATTCAACACCAGGTGCCTGTTAAAAGGTTGCCAGGTTTTAATGAGCTTTCCCAATCTGACTTCCCATACTAAACTGTACTATTGATATTGTTTTTACTCCTGTTTTTAAATTTCTCACACCTGGATGTTCTTTAGTGTTTTGCAGTTCTAGGAGGCAGTTGCAGGTGCCTCATGTTGGCTCCTCTAGCTTGATGGCACCAAGTTCTTCACACGGCTGCATTGAACAATAAATTTATGAAGACACAGAAGCTCTTTCCTGGGCTGCCACTTCCCCAATGCAGCAAAAGCCCTGTTTTATGAAAACCTGCCTCGACTTTCTCAGTGAGATGCTCTGCACCCTGATTGTCCTAAGTAGCATCAGCAGGCTACAGGGTCTGCATTCAGAGCGTGGAGCTCTGTTCCTGCACGATATTCAGTGGTGTTGATGGTTTACTGTGCCCCAGGCAAACTCCCTGGAAGACTGACAGTAGTATTAACTGGCTTATTGACTTCCTACTCAAATCTCTTTGCAAAGTCCTGTATAAGTTGGGCTTTGTTGCGTGAATTGAATCCCTCCCGGCTGAAGCGTGCAGAGAAAAGTCATTGCGTTGCTTTTCCAGAGATTCTCTTTCTTCCAGGCACGTCGTGGTGTGTAAGTCACGTGTGTTCACGTGTAGTTCACTTTAGAAAATGCCCGTTTTCAAATGTGACTTATTACGAATGTTGGAAAAGTTACTTTCAATTTTAGAGTAAAAGTGTACTTTTCCATTTCTGTCGGTTTGAGTAGAGCTCATTTGATAAAGCTGTGCCCACTCCACTCTCTGTAAGAGAAGATTAAACTCTCTTGTCCTCGTATGTATCTGTGTAATTATATTTGTTGCTGGAGCTGAGATATCATGATTAATAAAATAACACTGTGCAGGTTTTCAGGTTCGCAGCCTGCTGTTCCAGTTCTAGTGAACATCCGAAATAATACATCACCTTGAGTACTGCGTAAATTCGTACTGGGGAGAGAGGAGATAAGCAAAATACAACAACTCCAAGAAAATAAGGGAAAGAGGTAGGAACAGAGGATTTCCTCTGGCTCATGGCTACATGTGTTCCTCTTTCCTTCTGTTTTTTAGCACAAGTTTTTCTAATGTGCTACTGGCACATGGAAGATGTGAATTAAGGCAAGAATTACCATGCTGTGTGCAAGGGCACTAAGGGGAACTCGTTAAGTGCAGAGAGCTTTGCTGCTTGGGTGTTGGTTTTGGCACATGCTAAACACCAGTGTTCCAACAGATTAACTTATTACTTTACTTGTCTGCAACTTCCTGCGAGTTGTTGAATTGAGCAGTTGCACATGATATCGTTTACAGTCAAAGTAAGTCCTCTCCAGTGTAAAAACTGCATGTGCACATGGAACGGAGGGGATTGTCCATGAAGAGTGTCCAGACACTGGAACAAGCTGCCCAGGAAAGTGGTGGAATCACCATCCCTGGGGGTAACAAAAAGTACAACCTTCTGGTCCTCTAAATTGTATTTACTGTAACAGGAAAAAAGGCCTGAAATGTCTCAAAAGACGTAAACACCTCTCCTTCATTGTGCTTTCATACTTGGTGTTCTTTAATTGTTTGTTGTTACTGTTACACTTTTCAGAATTGCCTAAGAATTGTGCAATTCTATTACTTTTTTTGTTTTTCAAGAAGGTTGTACTCTAGGTGAGAACACTTTTTCCAAACTGTTCAGGAAAGAAGTTCCTTAAATATTGCAAAAAAATGCAATTTCTTGCAAAATTCTCTACTTGTGGCAAATGTCATTGGAGAAGAAAGAAATGCCAGGGTGTTTTCTGAGCTGCCCCCTGGTCATTTTCATGGCCGCCTCTAGACCTGCCCCATCAGGTCCATGACTTTTCCTGTGTTGAGGGCTCCAGAACTGAATGCAGGGCTCCAGGTGAGACTTTACCGGAGTAGAGCAGAGGGGCAGTATCACCTGCTGGCACCAGAGTTCTGTTGTTTTGTTCTGGGTACTGCATGCTCTGTGTTTGTGAGAGTGCCCATCGGGCAAAGGGCTTGGACAATCCTGTTCCAGAGCTGTTTATTTTATCAAGTAAATTATAAGGGACATGATTCTTGAGGAACCATTGTTATTGGTTCCTTATCACTATAACCATGTTTGAGTTTGTGAAGGGCATTGAGCTGACTCTTGGTGATTTTGATAATGGTCAATCAAACAAGGCATTTATGTCTGAAAAATTGCCAGGAAATTACAAGTTTTAAAATGTAAAACTTCTGACAGTTATCCTAAACTGAAATGTTTAGGTTAGAAACTGCACATGAGCATGAAAAAACCCCTAACCTAACCTTCTTAATTTTGAGTTTGAAACATGACCCTTCATCAGTCACAGGCAGGAAAACTTGTGTTTAAAGTAGGATTTGCATATGCTGGCAGTCAGTATGTCCAGTCTAGTTTTGTCACCATTTCTGGAGTGAAAATAAATCAAACTAGATTGACTGAACTTAGGAGGGTCCGGAAATGCTGCATCAGAAATGCCAAAAAATTTACTTTGGTATATATCATGAAAATGACGATGAGTGAGACGAACATTTAATACACGGGGCTTCCTTGCTTTAGCACCTCTGGGAAACTAGTTTTCTTGTAAGTTCTGCTCTCCCAGTAGTTCATTTAGCCACTCACCTACAACTACAAATTCTGGGATAGTTGGGGGCAGGAGAGTGAGTGAGATGTCTCATTTGAACTGCTGATGTTCATAAGACACTTGAGCTCTTCTCTAGAGAAGACTGCGGTTATTGGTAGGGTTTGAGGCAAATTGAAGCCCAGTGTAGCTCCAATAGCACTGTCGCTGTATAGTGCTCCAAGGCCCTCCCCGAATGATTTTTATATGAAAAGAGGGGGGAGAAACCCAACACAGGACTTCAGTAAAATCTACCCCATAAGTCATGTGTTGTAGCTCAGATGTTGAATGAAAGACAATGACTCTGAGTGGACAAACACTATTCTTTCTACGATTCCAGTCAAAGATAAAGCAGTAGTTGGGAGCTGCTCCGATAAGAAATTTGAAGTGAATCTCTTATCTAGATGATAACTGATTGTAATAATTTATTCATCAATATCACCACTTTTTATGGTGCTGGCAATTGGAAGGAACAGTCATAAACAAGAAGTTCTGTAGAAGAAGAGCCAGTACTTAGCGAAAGTTCTGTTTCACTTACTCAGTGCCATGAGGTAAAGACACCACGGAGTCAACTCGGAGAAAGGAGCTCAGATTTTTGTGCTGAATGTTTCGGGGATTTTAGTGGGGGGTTCTTTTCAATGTGGTCCCTTTTTAAAATGAAGGAAGAATTCAAGAGGAAGTGAACTTGTGGAAGAGGGAAAGAAATACTGACTTGCCTCTGTAACTGATGGGCTTTGTATAAACAGTGTTAGGCAGAGCTCTTGGGCTTTGTGCCTGCTCAAAGTGTGTATAAGTCTGGGCTGATGAGAAAAGTACGGCTCGTCTCCCTGTGCAGGCGTATCACTGATTGCACAAGGTAGAGAGCAATGGAGATTATCCTTCTTCTCTTTTATTTTCTAGTGAGACCTGTTTTAGTAACCTTTTGTGCTTCCAGCAGGGCACCCCAGTTCTGCTGAAGAGATATTTGTCTGCAAAAGGCAAGTAGATGATATCAGACCCACACACGGGGACAACAAAACACACAGAGCTCCGCATTCCTATCATTTAGCTCTGAGAAGTCAGAGCAAGTACGTCTTCTCTTAGAGTTCCTACTCAGGCCGTATGCCTTCAGAGTAGGAGACAATGCCTACAAACAGAACCCCTTTCCTGAGGCACTTTAAGCAAACTTAAAAATGGCTGCTGTTTTTCAGTGATGTATGAAACCAACTCCATGATGAATTTATTTACTTGCAGTGTTTTGCTTTGTCTTGTCCTGTTTTGCAACAAGTTTCTCAGAAGCAAGCTCAGGGATGTCAGTGTTCATTGAAAGTGGAAAGAAAAAGACAGCGCTGTGGCATCTGTTCAGAGCTTTCCATTTGATCCAGGAGCTGTGCTTTTTTTATTGATTCCTCAAGGTTTCTGTCTCACGTACTTTCTATAACGATTACCGCCGAGGACAGCTATGTTTGGGATGACCTCTACTCTGAGTCATAAACCCAACATTTTTAAAGGTCCAAGATACCAAATGACTACAATCTGTTCAAGGGCCTTGCAGTTCTCTTCCAATCTGGTTGGTTTGTCAGTGTTTTTCATTTCCACTGCAAATTCTAGGAAATACTGATCAAACCAGGCTCTTCTCAATGACATCTAGTGATAGGACGAGGGGCAATGGTTGTGAGCTGGAACATAGGAGGTTCCACAACAATACGAGAAGGAATTGCTTCACAGTGAGGGTGACAGAGCACTGGAACAGGCTGCCCAGGGGGGTTGTGGAGTCTCCTTCTCCGGAGATGTTCAAGACCCACCTGGACATGTTCCTGTGTGACTTGGTCTAGGTGATCCTGCTGTGGCAGGGGGATTGAACTGGATGATCTTTCGAGGTCCCTTCCAATCCCCCTCAGCGTCACTGAGACACAAAGAGCCATGTGCCGTTAAACAAAAAACCAGCAGAAACTTCCTGAGGATTCATCCACTTGATATTTTTAAATAGAACCTTTTAGAGAGGGAGTGGGACATGACCAGAACCAGAAACGAGCTTCCAGAGCAGAGGGTCTGTGTGTGGAAGTGCACGCGGTTAAGTATAACCAAGCTGTAAGGCAATCAGATGACATAGGAGTGAAGTTCTCGGGGCACCTGTCCTCCAAGCCACCTAGATTTATTTTGTAAACATTAAAAGTAGCCTTTTCTTCGTTTGTAAAGCAGCTGCAGAGAGAATTAGTCTGAATTCATACAACTTTCACATGTGTTAGACCACATGATCTAGTTTATTTGCTTGAAGTGGATCATCGAGTGTAAGAACAGATCGGGAAGTTCTGACTGACTTTGGTTGTTCCCCGGGTAAAAGGCACGAGCCATCATGACTTATAACCTTGCACATAGCTTGGAAGCACACTGTGGCTCAGTAATGTGCCTGATGAGCATTCTGGGAAAGGATCATGGCTTATAAATAGCTGTGGCTATAATAAGGGCACCTTTGCTTCCCTGAGAGAAGGGAGTAGCAGCAGGGTGAAGTCGTGTTGCTGGTTGTAAGGTCCTTTAAGGCTGCCACTGGACATAGTTTCCAAGGAAGAAAAAAGGCATTATATGAAAGTTATTAAAGCTATAAAGTTACAATTTATAATATAGCAAATACAATAACTTGATAAAACTATGGCATGTTTCAGAGTGCAACTAATAATATGTAATTTATCTATGAAATTATATAAAAGTTAAATTATCCTGTCTTTCAGGACTTGTGGAGAGGGGTAAGTTGTGTAGCTGTACTGAAACACCTGTGAGGGATGTGGACTTGCCTCTAGGAAGGAAAGTACTTTGACTTCTGTGTGCAGTCCTATATTTTAAAAAACCAGTCAACACCTTTTTGGGTCTCTTACATCCTGGTTGTGATGCAGTCTCTTTGTTCACTTTCATTCCTGCATCTCTTTTGGACGAATGGTTTTGTTACTCAGGTGGTTGTGATGCAGGGCTTGGCCGAACTGCGCTGAAGTTAAAAGTATTTCACTTGCCTTTGCCAAGTCTTTTAAAACTTGAGAGCTATGAATTTTGCTCTCTGATCAAATGTAAAATGTCAAGTACAGCTTCATAAGCCATACTTCTAAAAGACCCAAAGCGGGAGGCAAATTTGAAGAGATTAAAACTGCTGAGTCCGTTTACTGCCGATTGTTTCTCCACGTACAAGTTAGACTCGTTTGAGGATTTATGAGCCTATTGTAAATAATTGCATTGCTCTGTGCAAAGAAATTTTTCTCCTTCACAGTCACAATATTTTAAAATGAGTATTAACGAGAATAAGGAGCAGCACTGCATCTGGAGAAAACGCTCAGCACCAGCCCTCTTACCTGAAGGGAGATACAGCTTCGCCTAACGTGCTCGAAGGGCTTGAGTAGTGATGACTGCACTTGCAGCAAACGGTGCGCTTTCCTCGACCTTCTCCCAAGGAGGCAGAACTGACCCAAAGCACATCTGCCTTGAAGTCTGTGTTGTTGTGTTTTATCTGTGAGCAGGAACAGTCCCTTCAGGTGCTCGTGGCACTTACAAAATGTTTGGAAGTCAATAATCGCTGGAATATGTGAAAACTAGGAGAGTGTCTCTGAACAATCGTGTAAATGCAGCTTTTATCATGTCTGCATGACAGATGAAGAAAAGGTAGAGTTGTCGTTTGGATAACGTGGAGTAAATGGCTGCATTGATTTAAAGCAATGTGTGCGCTATAGGTGACAAGAGCAACAATTATGTGAACACGGTTGGCTTCTGCTTTGAGTAAAATGTCAGTCACTAATAGAAAATGATTTTCAAATGACCAGCACTTTTGCCTGCTTTTCCTTATGCCAAATGTTTCCGGAAGGCTGATTTTTCTCCTGTTAACTGCATTGCCATATTCCACAGAATGGCATTACAAAGTCCATTGGATTTGTCTGATGAGATGCTCTGATGGATTCTGCACAATTTTATAACAGCTAGTAAATGCAATTTTATTTATGTTCAGGTGGAATTTCCCATATTTCAATACCTTCTGTAAGAACAAATAGCAAGCCATGCTGTGCAAGTTCTTAGCCTCGTCTGCAGCTATCACTGGGTCATGACTACAACGAGACTGATAATGTGTCTCATGTAGTGACACATTGGGAAATGTTAATTGCTAATTTTTAATTGTTGTTTTAATTTTTAATCAGTGGAATAATTATACCTTCAATCTAGAGCTGATCATCATTAAGTCAATATGCATATAGGAAATGTAAAACAATTATGGAGCTGAGCATCTGCTCAAGTGTCACCTTGCAGAGTCTTCCAAATTTCCATCTAGAAGTTCCAGATGCTTCTGAATTCAATCTATTAACATGAGAAGGTAGCATCATGGGATGACCTCTGATGTTTTTTATTTGTGAAAGCTGGATATTCCTTCCCATAATACTATTTGTACCCTGAAGAGGTCTTGGAATGCAGAAGGGATTTCTCTCTTGGGTCTTGGTGATCCTGCTGTGGCAGGGAGTTTGCACTAGATGATCTTTCGAGGTCCCTTCCAGTCCCTAATGTTCTGTGATTCCGTGTTTCCGAGACTGCTGCAGGAGCAGCCCTTGCAGCAAAAGATGAGTTTCTACCTGGTGAAAGACAATTCATTCCCTCTTCCATCCCTATTTGATTTCTTTCTCTCTCGGACAAAATCTCTATCTTGGCAGGCCTGGTGCTAGGGCAGTGCGAGCGTCTCTGTACCACAAAGGGTAGGAGAGGGGAAGCCAGGCAGAGGCGTTGGCTGCGCTTTGTCTTTTGACCATTTTTCTACTCTTTGTTAATAAAACATCTTTACTTTCCTCACTCCCACACTGTCCTCTATTTTTGGTTGTGTTTCAGTGACCCTGGGAGACGCAAACCAGCACAAAATGATCTAAACCAGGACGGGCAGAAATGGCTGTTCTGTCCTAATGGTAGAGATGCATCTAGTTTTATGTTCTTTCACAGCTGCTTCGCATTCAGAGGTTCTAATCCATCCCCTTACTAGTATGTCAGCCATTCACGAAGCATTCTTCTAGTCCCATAGTATTCTGAGTCCTGAGTAGCAGATAACTTCTTGGAGTCTTTAAAGCATGGCTCACTTGTGCACTGCGCTAAAGCCGTCTAAAACAGCGCTGTCTTTAAGCTTGTGCATGAGCAAGAAGACCGTGCGTGCTGTGGCACCTTCGAGTGCTGTAGAAGTGAAAAGCCAACTTCAAGATCAAGCTTCAGTTAAATTACTGATTCTATTCATTTATTTGTTTGACCTGAAGAAACTAATTAAGTGGTGTAGAATGTTTGACACCTAGTGTGGTTCTTGTAAAAAAAGCGCCCAGCATTAAGGGCAGCAGCCGACAAGCTGTTACATAATGAAACCAGCTTTCAAAGTAAAGTTCCAAGTTAAAATCCAATATCCTGGTCTAATTAAATGATAAATCACAAGCATTTTTGAAATCGATGTTTTCTGAGCCGAGGCACCTTTCTGGAAGCCCTTTGTGTTATTGATGAAACACAAACGTTTGAAGCGATGCTCAGAAGGACAACAAAGGTTTCGTGTGATTCCCCATTCAGCATTAATACATTCTGTTTTCACATTGTGCGAATGTTTTCATTCTTGCATTATGAAATTAGCCATTAGAGACAGAAAAGGCAGGCAGGGTTTGAAATAAATAAAAAGAAGTAAAATCCAGAGTTTGTAAGGGCAGCTCCTTACTGTGCCGTCTGGCAACGCTGTCGAAGACTGACAGGCTAGATTGCTTCATTTAATTCCAGTGGACTTCTTAAGTAATAAAACATCAGGGTTCTGTGTTGTGGGTTCTGCTGGTAATTTCTTCCTTTGATCTAGTGATTTCTCTGCTTTAGGTTTTTCTTCTGTTCTTCATGTGAATTCCTGCCTGTAATTCCTGTAGTGTCTCATTGTAGGCTCTGTGTGCAAGAAAACCCGACCTCGTGCAGCAGGGTGCCTCTAGACAGGGCTTGCTTTAACACTGGCAGTAGCCTCCATAGGTGCTTGAATAAAGGAGAGTTTCCTCTGTCTCTAGCTCAAACACAAGCACTACATACAACAGGAACGTTTCTACTCAACATCAATTTTTTAATTTCCAACAAATTGCTGTGTTTTGGGGCAGAAGCAGCAGAAGAAAATGAAAAGATCTTTTGTATTTTTGGTGGTGACCGGGCTGTGCTGATGATTTCAGTGGTCTTTCCTGTGTTTCTAGGTAGAGGTGATACACTTTTAACTAGATGTTAAACTTGACATCCTGCTCCTGCTTCCCTCTAGTTTGCTTTCTTTTACCTGATTACCAGGCAGGTGCTTCGCCTCTCTCTCGTTAACAAGTGCTGTGTGTATTCAGTATGGAGTAGGAAAGAAAGACTGGACTGAAAGATAGATGGGGCTGTAAATAAATGTTTCTGGGCCAGTATTGGCAAGGAGATATTTTTTTGTCAGAGAATGCAGGCCTCTAATGAAGTAATTGACAAATTTACTCTCTACTTAGCTCAGAGTTCAACTTTACCTTGGAAAATGGCTGTATTTTAGTAAAACATGTGTTGTCCTTGACCAGTGTGAGTGCTGAGAGATGACTGTCTCTGTAGTGGTGCTGGCCACTGTTGTCATTATTTTTGGAGACCTAATAATACTGCCTTCAGTGTTTCCTGTTGTTGAGTTTTGAAGTTAAAAAAAGGTGGAGAAAGGTCTGTACATAGATTTCCTGCTTTTGCACCATCTGAATTGCTAGAGCTTAGTGCAAGCACCCAGAGTCACGATTTGCATAGTATCACATTAGTCTACTTGATTGTGCTTGATGGTTCTCCAACGGCATGATTCATTACCATGGAAATGACAACATTGTCTGTTTTCAAGCTAATTGCTGTTATGGGACATAAAAATAAGCTCCCTGGGGTTTAGATTGCTCATACAATTCATATCAGATGTCAATCTATGTCTGCCCAGTGTACCTGGAATACTAATTATACTGGGAATGGAAGTGGTCTGTTCGTACCTCAGGACACAAGCTGTTTGACTCCCGGGAACCTGCAGGCTGAGAACATCCAGTGTGGGTCTACAGATGCACAAAGTGTTACCTAACCCGGGTCTGAGTTTTTAAACGCCAGATTACAGCGTCAACGATCAGCCTTTGCCCCTTTCAGCGCAAAGCTGATGCTGATGAACGCCTGGCTCCTGAGTAAGGTGCCCTTGTGTTGCCTGTCCACCTGCTGGGACCCCAAGAACAGCTAATTTCTGTACGCGCTCCTCGGTAGACTTATGTGGGCGCTGGAAAGCAGTGTGCGTGTGCAAAGGGAGTGTCAGGCTGAAAGAAGGTGCAGGAAGCCTATCTAGCGTAGTGCTAGATGGTCCATCGGGCTGTGAATGTATCTTTGGTGTTGGCATTAGCACATGGGCATTGAGCCCTGGGGATTACAACAGTTAGATGGACCGTGTTTGCTGAAAAGAGGCAGATACTGCACTGTTTTTTCAGTGAGTGCTCGTTTCTGCATCTCTTCTGTGGTGTTTGCAGCAGGGATTTGCCCGGATCCTCACGGTTCCGCTCCACTGGTGTGTGCAGAGAGTAGCTGCAAAAAAGGCCCCCAGATCTTAGGATTCTGCTGTCCGTGTGTTTTGCCCTTCTGCGTCCTCTAAATGTGATGCTTTCCCTTCACGTCAGCTTGCAGTTTGCATAGGAAGCATTTGAAAAGAAGAGGAAGGAAAGCCCCAAGGATGGGCTTGGCAGCAGCCCCATCTCCGGACTCAGGCTGGCGTGGGGTGCTGCAAGGTGATTATGCCGGGAAAAAACAGGCGTAAGCTTCCAAAGAGATTATCGGGGCAGGAGCAGGCTCTGCGCCGCTCTGAGCTGAGGAGCTTGCTCCTCGAGCCGGTTTCACTAAGCAGCAGCAACTTCTGTGGAAGATGCTCTGTTAAGATTTCACTGCTCCAGCCATTGTACCCAGACGCATCTTCCCCCCTCACACTCAGTTTTCTGTAGTAAGTGCAAACATTTTTCGTGCCCTTCCAGTTAAAGCCCTGCCGCTCCGTAAGGTAAACAGGCAGCTTTGCCAAAGACGGCTTAAGCATGGGCTGTAAACAGGCTTTACGGGGCAAAGCTTCGACGCGTCAGCGCGGCCTCACAGTTATCAGAGGGAGCTCCAGTTAACTGGACAACCTGACTGGTTTTTGCAAGCAATAAATTTAAAGCAGCTGCCTGCTACCCCCCACCCCCAGAAAAATGAACTATACTGGCTTTTCCTTTTCTTTCCCGTGTTTTCTGAAGATAACCGGTAGCTTCACTGGTTATCTCGGGCCATGCAGTAGGAAATGGTGAGTTTGGCAGCAGGTCTTGAACACCCAGTGCAGTGATCACGGTGTCTTCAGCTGGGCTATTAAAAATAGTGGTATAAAAATACTTAAACTGGGCTGTAAGAACTTAATACTGGACTTTGAAAAGCTTGCTCGAATGTGAATGATAATGGATGAGAATTTAATATACCCTTGGAAACTAGCAGTAGGGAACTATTCCAAGATCTCCTGGGGAAGCGTAGAAGCTTGCTGAATACGGCACTAAAGAGAAGGTTGGAAGACTTGCAAAAAAAAATGCTCAAGAATCTAAACTAGAAATTAACTCCTTACAGCTGTCCTCCTCCAAAGACCAGGGTACTCTTCTGTGCTGCTGCTGCTGTAATTCGTGGATGTGTGGTACTAGCCAAAGGTACCTTCCAAGTGCTCAGCTATGAAAATGTGATAACAGCAAATCCCTTTGTAAAAACTGTGGCAGTATGTCACGGGGAGCAGAGCATTTGTGACGGTCGGCACCAGCCTTTCCTTCCCCAAAGAAATCGGTGTGCTGCACAAATTACATCAGAGGAGCTGTCTAAGAACACACACAAGGGGCTCGTTCGGAACCTTTCACAGCAGGTGAATGTCACTATTTTATGGCCAACTGCCATCACTGCCAAAATGCAGACTGCAGGCTTTATGGCAGGTATCAGCTCCAAACACTGCTCTCCTCTGGCTGGGAATTAATTAATGAAATGGAGCAATTTGCCTTCTAGCTGGTGGATCTGAGTGCAGAATAAAGCTGGGGTAATTGTACTCCTGGAATATCGTAAGTACCTTCAGCATCTTGAAAAGTTGGGAATGAAGTAATGAATTTTTTAATAAAAGTTGAAGACAAAAATAGATTTTATCAAATAAATTTTAGTTTTGTTACTACTATTTCTCATCTGCAGAGGTTTGTTGTGGGAATGATGAGTAATAAATTTTTGTGGTGTACCCCAAGAAATCTGCTGCAGTTGAGGAAGATTTCTTGCTCCAGGCGTACAAGCAATGGTAGACACTAGGCTACAAACACGAAACCTTTAGCTGCTTCCAGACCTCCTGTCATTGACTAGGGGCAATGGAGCAGAGCTGGAGATGGGTAGATTCAGAGTGGATGTGAGGAGGAAGTTCTTCACCATGAGAGTGGTGAGAGCCTGGAATAGGTTGCCCAGGGAGGTGGTAGAGGCCCCATCCTTGGAGGTGTTTAAGACTGGGCTGGATGAGGCTCTGGCCAGCCTGATCTAGGGTGGGGTGTTGGAACTGGATGATGCTGTGCTCCCTTGTAACCCAGACTGACTGTGTGACTTGGTCTTGGTGATCCTGCTGTGTCAGGGGGATTGGACTGGCTGATCTTTGGAGATCCCTTCCAATCCCTAATGATTCTATGATTCTAGGCTCCTGCTTTGTGTTCACCTTTGCTAAGCAAAGGAATCCTCCTGTTGCCATTTTAACCATTTAGGGAGCCATTTAGGGAGCAAAAAGCTCTTTCTCCCTTTCTTGGAAGCTTTGATTGGTTCAATTTATCATCAGAGAGAAGAGGTAAAGTAGTTGCAAATATGAACCGAAATCAACTAGGCCACAGAAAAGGGGGATGTAGCTCTTCCCACTTCCTCTTTTTGATCTTTAATAAAGGTCTCAGTAACTGAGCTGCACCCTGTAAATAAGGTCTTACAGATGTGCACAATGATTGCTTCTGAGTGATCGGACAACATGGAATGGCCTCTTGGTGTACCAGGGAAGTTTAGGCTGGACATTAGGAAAACTTACTAACTGAAAGGGCAGTCCTTGGAACAGGTTGCCCTGGAAGGAGGCCCCTGGATGTGTTTGAAAGTTGTATAAGTTGTATAGATCTGGAGCTTAGGGACAGAGCTTAGCAGTGGGATTGGGATGGAGGGTTAATGGTTGAACTTGATGGTCTTGTCGGTCTTTTCAAACCTAAATGATTCTAGGATTCCTGAAAATGTGGATATTGGCCAAGTCTTTCAAAAAGATCTGGGAACAAAAAAAAAGACAGCCCAAACTCTGTGATCAAACTCTGTAAGAACTTCATTTTTCAAGCTGTGATCTTACCGTTGAGCCTTTTGGTTCTTTTTTCCTGGGTCTGGCACTTGTGCAAACATCCGAGAGCACAGCTTTGCTGGATGTTGACTGCAGCCTAATGGGGTGTGTGAAGCATGAGGGTTTGACGTATGAGCAGCCAAGGTCCTCTGTCACAAGCGCCATGCGGGCAGGTGCAACGCTGTTCATGCAGGCGCCTTTTTGTTAATTCTCCAATCTGGAACCGTATAAAGGTATCGTCAAGGCTTTATGTCACCTCTGCCTCTCTGAGGTTCTTGAAATAACCACAACAGTCCACATATCGGAATCAACAGCGTGTGTAACTAGAAAAACATTTCTGGTAAGATTTCAAGTGTTTTCAGTTTGGCCCTCTAGAAAAGGAAATGCAGAGATGGGTCAATACTCCAGATTCTGTAGTCAGCACCAATCAGGAAATGGACATGTTAAGCGCAACTCTCACCCTGTAAGTGACTAATCTTTTTTCTTATCTACTAATACAATCATTCAGTGCAATGAAACTTCTTCATGCACGTTTTCTGTAGTTAAACATATGGGTGTAAATGCTAAATAAATGCTACAAGGCAACATACATCACTCTGCAAAAGTGTGGTGGACTTGCCCTTGATAAGTGATCTCATATTGAAATTCCCCTTGAGAAAACCACCCTACAGTTCAGGTACAAGCCAAATCAATAAACCTTTTAAATTGCTGCTGGGTTATACAGGTTAGGGTCATTTTCTAGCCCTCTTGGAACGTGTAGTGGTAAATAGAAGTGTCTTCTGTACAGCCTCCTGAGAGAATGACTGCAGTTCACTTTGATTTGGGAATTTGTAACTAATGGGAGGTAAAGCCTGGGTAGTTTCTCACAGCTGGACAACTCTTCAATGGTACTTCTAGGCACAGTAGGAAAGGCTTTTCGAGCCCAGTGCCTACACCAGGGGAAAGGATATTGCCCAAGTCTCTCGGAGATGGGAACACATGCAGACTAGCTGTCCTGGATGTTTCCACGATCTTTATTTTTCTGGAGTGGGGATCTAGGAGAAGTTTCAAGCTGTACCTGGAGTTGTCTGAATCTTAACTGAGTTCAGGAGTATCTTTTGAAAGCAAGTCTCTACTTTTTAATTAATACAGTAGTTTTATATGTAAGCAAGAAATAGGCTGAATGGAATTATGAAATCTGTTGTTTTGGGTGTTCAGGAACACTTCAACTGTGCAGCAGCATTTGTAGTCTGAAAGTCAGACCGCAGCCGTCCAGTAGTGCGCTGGTAACCCAGGAAGGCTCTGCAGCATGAGGTGTGTGAATTTACACGATCAGAGCGTCGTTACAGCCCACTCTTAACAGTTTTGGTATAATTGTGTTGGAGATGGCTTCAGAAAGAATACCAAAAGTCAGTGTGAAACTTAGCGATGCGTGTGGCAGTCATGCTAAGAAAAGTTACGAGTGTAGGCAATTTCATCACGTTAGACCTGGCTCAGTTCCAATCTAGTGAAAATGGACTGAGTGAGGAAAGCTCTTGTTTTTCAGGAAAGAAATGATACCAAATGTGTGGGACCACGCTCCTTGGTTTGCACATGGGGTGAATTTCGTGCGCATTAACGTTCCATTCTGGGATGGCAGCCTCTGATCTCACAAATTGAATGCACTAGCGCAGTGTGTTGCCCTGTTGAGTCTGCAATGGAAATGCCCTTGAAAGCACACATGGAATGAGAGGTTCGAAGGACTGTCGGGGTACAGCTGTGCCATGTCAGTTGGATAGTCCCTGAGCAGTTTTAGTTCACGTGTTTCTTGATGCAGCTGAAGAAGTATTCGTGCCACTGGGAACCTGATAAGAATAAACACACGTTTTGTTCCATCCAGAGGACGCACCGGGTGCTGGCTGCTAGTGGAGGCTTACGCTGACAGAAGGCGTGATGCCTGAGAAAAGGAAGATCTGTAGGAAGTCAGCTGGGCATCCATTTTCAGCATTCCAGCTTTTTATATCTGCTTATTAATACAGTTTCATTTCAGCAGTTCAGGAAGGTTTTCTCAACAGCAAACACAAATTTGCACGAAACCTGATAAGAATGTTGTGATTTAGCACTTGATTTGCATTTGCTATGTGGTAAATTTAGCTGTTCCTTCCCTCCCCATGTAATTCTCATTATGATGTATTCAGAAAATCAGTCCATTCAGTGAATTCAAAAGACTGCTGTGGGAAAGGATAGAAACACTTCTCTTTGGACATGGTGGTGCTCACTGTTGCACACTGTGCTGTGAAAAGCCTCTCAGATATTTGCAGTTGCCAAATCTCTACAAAGCAAAGGGAAAAATTGTGAGTTTAGTGGCTCATTTTCACTGTCCTAAGTCGTTCCAAGATGAAGCTGAAAGTAGGGCATACAGTGGTAGTTTGTCTCCTATGTTTTCCTTCCTCCTTGTCACAGTCATCGTGACCTTGCAGAGAAAATCGTAATAATTATATTCTTCTGAGTCATGTCTTGTTCAGATAGTGAATGACAGATAGAAAACCCAACCAAGCCCCATGTGTTTCAGAAGTGCACCAAGCACTGGACAAACGCTGTGAGGCTGCTGATGGGAGAGATCACACACCTTTATGCTGACATTAGGAAAAACTTCTGGATTAAAAGGGTCATCAAATCTTGGCGCAGTCTGCCCAGGGAGCAGGTTGAATTGCCATCTCTGGATGTGTTTCAAAATTGTGGAGATCTGGAGCTTAGGGACATGGCTTAGCAGTGGCCATGTCACAGTCAGTTTAGTGGTTGAGCTCATCGATCCTGCAGGTCTTTTAAAGCCTCAAGTCTTCCTTGATTCTAAATTGTCTGAAAGTTTTATTGTAGCCCTTAAGTGTTTTCTGCAGCAGAAATGTCAAGTGTAACTCACCAAAGTGTAACTGAGTTGATCCAAATCTCCCCAAAGGCCTGACTACTAGTAAATGTTTCCAAATTGATGGATGACATGGTGATTAATAAGTGTAATTCCTACCTAAAATTTGCATTACAACTGCAAAATGTTACATCCAAGTTTTTTGAAATATAAATTTGTCCCAGAAGAAAATGCATAAACGAACCCAGTGGAAAGCGTCAAGTATGACTGTTTTGCTGATTTGTGGTCTTGTGGTACCCGTTGGAGTCTGTCCACTCACATGTTATTCTGTGACTTCAGGTACATGAACCATCAAGCTATATACACATATATGTATATATCCATCACAGGTAGCCTTAATTAGACAATTACATTTCATTAAGCTTCACTGAAGACGAACTTCCACACAGATTTTAAAATGATAAAAGCCAATATGGCTGTAGGTATCAGTCCAATGGGAATAGCTGTTACTTCTTATGAATAGCTTTCTCAAATGTTACATCTCTTTCATGTCTTGATCTTTAAAATTTACCTGATCTTGTTGTCTGTTTTGAGCATTACTCATTAATACGTCAGAAGTTAACAGCTTTTTGAAATTCCCACTTGCTTGCTTCCCAGGTATGAGGCTTTTGCTCGTAGTTTGTGTTGACTTTTTGTTTTACCTGTTGTTACTCCAAATTGCTCTGAAGTAAATGATGCAATAATATGTTAGTAAGGAGTTGGAAACACAGCAGTGGACCTCAAGTCAGACCTCCTTGTCCTTTACCAAACCTTGCCTTTTGAGCTCATCAGATACTTCTGACCCTCATTTACATTGCAGTTTGCTCCTCAGAACTTCATGGTTATCATCTGCATCTGTTTTTCTGCTCGGTGGCTGTCATGCTGTTCCTGTCTTTGTGCAGGCCACGACTGTGTTTTCCTCCTCAGCTTGCCCAACTAATCTCTGTGGCATTTTCTCTTTTGCCTAAGGGTCCCAGTATTTTCTCAAATACAAATCTAGTGGCATTCTGGCTGGAGTCAGGATAAGAGTTTTGGTTGGATGACCAGTACATCCTCCTAGCAAGCAGTGTATTTTAAATCCATTTAATTGTGTTTAAAAGAGAAAGTGAGCACATCTGTACAATTCAATAAAAATGCCTGCTAGAGTAGCACCAAACCCACAGTCAGTTGTTCTCCATAGACTGGGGTGTCCAGTCAATTACACTTGATAAACACATGAATTTTTAATACCAGAACAACACTTCCACGTCACTTGCTTAAAACAATCACAAAACGCCTAGTGTTTGAAGCTTAGTGAGGACAAAGTTCAGGATGTGGAGAACAACATGTATGAGATATGTGATCCGAAGTGAACAAAACCATCTTGATTTTGACAGTGGAACACCGTTGTCAGCAGCGTTGTTGCACCATTGCAAACACAGCCTAGACAATTATTGCAATCAGTTTTCAGTACACTACTGTTCAAAGACATCACTGGTGGTGTGCGTGGTCCTGTGTTCTGTACTGGCAAAATATCTTGAGACAATCTGTTTTCACAGTTGAGTGAACACGGTTAAAGGTGGTGTGATATCATAAAGACAAATGCTGAATGGCTCAGGCTTGTCCTTTCTAGCAGAAAATGAGCTATACGCTGATTTTTATCTATTTTGTTTCTTATTCTAACGCCCCTATAAAGGGATGAAGAGCAGTGGAAGGACAGACCTGCTAACAGCTGAGTGTGAGGTTTATTCTCCGTAAGGAGCTTGGGCTTCACCTCTGTCATTCTTTGCCAGGTGGAGTAAAATAAATGTCTAAAGACCATTTTGCTACATGGGCAAGAATATTCATACTGTGTTTCCTCTATGAGGTCATCTTCCGGCGAGGTGCTTGTTTTGAACAATCGTCAAGCAGGTGGATTTTAAAAAAATGAAGAGGTGGTTTGCTGCAGGCAAACTACCCCAGATAGATTCTGGCATAGCATTAGGTGTGGCTTTAATATTTTGATAAGATTGATCATGTGATTCTGGAATAGTCAGCTGCAATGTATACGTTTTCTGCCGATGCCCAGGAGCCACAATATTTATTAAATTTTATTATTTTGTAACAGTATCTAGACAGAAAGAAAAGCTTGAACAATTTAAATCAAATGGGAGTGCTCGCTTCTTCAATTGAAATACATGAGGTTTGGTTTCCGCAAAGCAATTACATCAAAGCTTTTTTACATTTAACAGAACTTCTACAGAAGTTAAGATGCAACAGCAGTTCTGAATACTTGGGAATTTGAAAACTGGAAAAGCCTAGTTTGGAATTTGTGAATATTGGGAAAATGGGAAACTGATTGCTGTAAGGCAAAACTACTATAATCATGTTCTCTAAGAACAGGGAATTAAATGTGAAGAAAATTGCTTCCTTCCAGGTTTCATATACGGCTAGTAACCCAACTACTTGGTTAATGTCTGCTCTCTAAAACTTATGAGAAAGGTGAATGAGAAATCAGGGTGCAGACACATTGTCCCTAAATTCTCAAGCACATTCTGAACATCTGTAAGTGATCATATAATCATAGAATCATCATGGCTGGAAAGGACCTCCAGGGTCATCAAGTCCACCCTTTCTCCTAGTGCCTAACCGCTAGACCATATCCCTAAGCGCCGCATCCACCTGTTCCTTAAACACCTCCAGGGTCGGTGACACCACCACCTCCCTGGGCAATCCATTCCAGCACCTAACCACCCTCTCAGTAAAGAATTTCTTTCTAACACCCAGTCTAAACCTCCCCTTATGCAACTTGAGGCCATTTCCCCTCATCCTATCATCACTAATTGGAGAGAAGAGACCAACACCAGCCTTGCTACAACCTCCTTTAAGGTAGTTGTAGAGGGCAATAAGGTCCCCTCTCAGTCTTCTCTTCTCCAGACTAAACAACCCCAGCTCCCTCAGCCTCTCCTCACAGGGCATGCCCTCATTGTTAAAGATATTAAACGAGACCAGTCCCAAAACTGAGCCCTGAGGGACACCGCTTGTGACTGGCCGCCAACTGGATTTCACGCCGTTCACCGCCACCCTCTGGGCTCGGCCATCCAGCCAGTTTCTAACCCTCCTGTCTATGCCATGAGCCACCAGCTTCTCCAGCAGAATGCTGTGGGAAACGGTGTCAAATGCCTGACTGAAGTCCACGTAGACGACATCCACCGCTTTTCCCTCATCCATTAGGCAGGTTGGAGAGAGGCTTGGCAAGTTCCTCCACCAGCTCCCTCAGCACTCTTGGGTGGATCCCATCGGGCCCCATAGACTTGTAAGTATCCAGTTGGTTTAGAAAGTCATTAGTTACCACTTCCTGGATTATGAGGGGATCAATCTGGTCTCCATTCCTATCTTCGGATTCAGGGAACTGAGTATCAGGAGGATGTAGTCTATTTCTATAATTCACAGCAACAGCATCCAATACGAGTTTCAACTGCTTTTATCCCATTTCAGCCAATTTCGAAGTAACAGTTACCTTGGGGAAAAAGCCTACAACCATTAACTTGATCACCAGATGCGCTCTTGCTGAAATCCACCCTACATCAGATACATTTACCTTCAATGTTTTGCATTTGACTGGCACCTAAACATTGTGCTCAGATGATGCAGGGGGGAGGAGCAGACACTAACAGAAAACTTGGGGACTCAGGGTGAGATAAGGAGAATTTTTACTGATTCAACCTCATAATTAGGGAAGAATATTTGGTTGGAATGTTTCAGCCCTACCTACTGAGAATAATCATAGAATCATCAAGGTTGGAAAAGACCTTCAAAACCATCAAGTCCAACCATCTGGATAGGTTCCTGTGTGACTTGATTTAGGTGATCCTGCTGTTGCAGACGGATTGGACTAGATGATCTTTTGAGGTCCCTTCGAATCCGTAAAGTTTCTATGATTCTATGATCTGCCCTACAATCCCAGACCACTAACTCATCTCCTGAAACACTATGTCTGCTTGTTTGTTGAATCCCTCCAGGGATGGTGCCTCTACCCGCTCTCCCTGGGCACCCTGTTCCAAGGCTCCCCACTCTTACTGGGAAGAGGTTTTCCCCAAGATCCAATCTGAATCTCTCCTGGACAACCTGACTCCATTTCCTCTTCTCTTATCACTAGTCACTAGAGAGAAGCAGCCACACCTGCCACACTACGACCTCCCCAGCGAGCTGTAAGGTCTCCCCTCAGCCTGCTCTTCTCCAGGCTCAACAGCCCCAGCTCCCTCAGTTCCTCCCCATCAGACCTGTTCTCCAGACCCCTGGATCATAAGATCCTATGGTTCAGCCTTGATTTCTTAACAGTTCAAATAAAAACAACACTGTCAGTAGATATATGTCTGTAGGAGATTATGACCACTCAAGTAGACTTCAGTGTCCAACCTATTGTGGGTTAACAGCCCACAAAACTCAGCAGTGCTACTGCATTTTATTTGGTTTCTGCACAAGTTGAAGCTACAGAAACAGCTTTCATCTATTTCTTCCTGTTTTTAATGAACTTCTCATAAATAAACCCAAACAATGCAGTATCTTCTTGGCAGAGTCTTGACTGTGCAAAATCAATGACTTATCAGGGAGAAGATGCAACTGTCAGTTCCCATCAATAAGTAAAGGAGTAAAAAGCGGTTTCTGAAAACTTGCAGCTGGCTCAGACACCTGTCCTCAGGAAATGCAACCACCAGTTGAATCACCCTGAATACTCTGATACAGAAAATAACGACCCAGAGCAAACATCAGCTTGTGTTCATCCCCTGAAAGCACAGCAGGCCCTAAGCCCAGTTAGCACCACTAGGAAGTGATGTCACACTATAAAGTCTGACCTCACAGAAAAATAACCTCTCCTTCCAAACATACAGAAGGATTTGTGAGGCCTTTCTTCCTCTTCAAATCATTCATCAGGCACTCTGCCTACAACTGTTACTGGAGTTACACCACTGCAATATGGAACCAGCCACATTTTGCAAAAGAAGTTATTAAACACTCCACAACTATTCAAACATAGACTGCTCAAACACAAACTTGTCCCTTGTGTGCAGAGTTGACTGGGTTTCCTTGTTTGCTTGTAGTTTTCAACAGGAAATCCATTCACAACACATTCATTCTGTTTCTGATAGCTAACACTACCCTTTTCAGTTTTTATATTCTTCATGTTTATTTCCATACTGCAGCCTTTGGTCTGGCTTTTACTGTACTGCTAAAAGTCCTGACTGCGACATGAGCCTTGTACCCTCAAAGACACCACTGTTGTACTCACCTCCTCAGGTCACCAGCAACGCTCTTTTTCTAGCTAGGTACAGAAAAGCCACTTATGCCAATCGCCATTGACTGCCAGAGCCTAGCAGCTTGTTGAAAAGCGTCACCTTACAACATCATTATGACTCTCATGAGTGGAGTGCTGCAGTGGATGGGGATAAGCTCTACAAGCGGAACAGGCAGGATAGAAAGCATAGAAGTTAATAAGTGCGATGGGTCAGTTGAATGTCTATGGGTTAACTTGAGGAGGGCCAACGACGTAGATGTCCTGCTGGGACTTGCTATAGACCACCCAACCAGGATGAAGAGACTGATGAATTACTCTATAGACAACTGGCAGAAGCTGCAAAATCGCAACACCTTGTTCTTGTGGGTGACCTCAACTTACCAGACATCTGCTGGAAATACAACACAGCAGACAGGAAACAGTCCAGGAGGTTCCTGCAGTGTGTGGAAGGTAACTTCCTGACTCGGTAAGTGAGCCCACCAGGGGAGGTGCCCTGCTGGACTTGCTGCTTACAAACAAAGAGGGACTGGTGGGTGATGTGGTGGTTGGAGGCCGCCTTGGACTCAGTGACCATGAAATGATAGAATTCTCAATTCTGGGTCAAGCAAGGAGGGGAGGGAGTAAGACCATTACTATGGACTTCTGAAGGGCAGACTTCAACCGGTTCAGAACACTGGTTAATAAAGTCTCTTGGAGTACAGACCTAGAGGGAAAAGGGGTTCAGGAAGGCTGGACTATTTTTCAAAAATGATCTCTGGAAGGCTCAGGAGCAGGCTGTCCCCATGTGTCGTAAGACAAACCAGCAGGGTAAATGACCGGCCTGGCTGAACAAGAAGCTTCTGCTGGAGCTCAGGAGAAAGAAGAAAGCCTACCTGCTCGTATTTAAAAAGACTCTTTTAAAAAAGCAGCGTTACGATACTGTTATAATTATGGATTATTTCCGTCTCATTTGTTTATTGTACGGTTGTAATTTTCAAATATTTTTTTCTCTTCAACTTCCAGAGATGTTGATTTACAAGTCTGCTGACTCTCTTGTTGGAATATGAGCACACTTATGTGTACACGTCTGCTGTCAAGGATATCTTCCAAAGACACCGGGCAAACATGTGCTTTGCCGTGTAGTCTGTAGACAGTGCGTGTGACGCGTGATGAGGGACACCGCACACTCTTAGCCAATGCTCCCTTACAAATGTTTCTAAACCTTCTACCATCTCGCCTGATTTTCTTAGAATTTAGAGTAGAATTCCCTAAACTATTACTAGCAATTAGAACAGAAATGTTTGTTTAGAGAGGGGCTGTGAGAACACATCCAGCACCAAATTTACTGGAGGAAACATCTATTTAAGTTTGTTTTAAACTGCAGATTGTATTTCCATTTTCTCTTTTGGCTTTAAGGGTTGGGGTTTTTTTCAGTAAGGGTCATTTGTGTTGGTAAATAACGGAAATCTTTAGAAAAGCTTTATTTCAAAGACAAGCTTTGTAAACCTAACGGGAAAAGAAAATCAGATTTACTCTTTCCTGACACAATACATATTATTCAGTGAGAAATAAACTCTGTCCTTATTCTAAAGACTAAAAGCTTAGTTTCTAATTTTTAAGAAAATCAGTCAGGAGTAGGGTGATCCTCAAGGCACAAGTCTTTCTAGTGACTGGGCATTTGTCTCTGCATTTGGAAAATGTAATTCTGTTGAAATGTTTACTATAATCCATATGATTGTGTCAGCAAGAATAATAGAGGAGTCAAAGCAGCTGAGGAAGCTTAAAACTACAAGGCAAAGTAATTCTCCTGCAAACGAGTTATATTGGAATTTAGGACACGACATCGATAGTGGTGAAAAGGAAACCGACTGCAATTAGAGTACCGTGGCTGACACACACGACGTGTTGCTAAGTTGTTCTGTTTCATGAATAACACTTTAAAAACGATAAATGATAAAAACTAAAATGATAAATATGAATTCTGATCTCTGGCAGATGTGCTGGTACTGACACATTTTGCGGAAGAACCTGATACGCAGAGGACAAATTCAAACTGAATGCAATTACGTGGTGGGTTTCCAGACACTGGGTTTCATTCCCGTTGGCCCTATACAATTGTACTGCAAAATTAGTACAGAATCCTGGCAGGTTTTGAGGACTGAAAGGTAAAAACCACAGGGGTTTCATGGTGTGTATGGCAAGGTGGTGCGATGGTGTCAGGTCGCCTTCACCAGAGTCGGCTCCTTACAGAATTGTCCTGTGGGAGAAAACTGGCTTCTGAGTTCAGCGCAAGCAGATTGTTCGGGTTTGAGCTTATTTTTCTGGCTTCAAGAATCTCCTCTCCCTCCACACCCACAGAAATTGTCCTCGAGTTTAACATTTCACTGTGCTGCGAAGTTCCTTCCTTTACTTCCTCCCACGTGGTGAGATATGACCTCATTCCCCCATGGCAGGGGGGTTGGAACTGGATGATCCTGTGGTCCCTTCCAACCCTGACTCATTCTGTGATTCCATAACTTCTTCCCAGTGAGGGTGATGGGGCATTGGAGGGGGCTGCCTGGGGGGATTGTGGAGTCTCCTTCTCTGGAAACATTTAAAACCTGCCTGGACTTGTTCTGGGTGATCCTGCTGTGGCGGGGTCTTGGACTGGATGATCTTTTGAGGTCGCTCCCAATCCCTAATGTTCCGTGATTCTGTGATCCTTGGAGAACCCTTCCTACTTCCTTCAGGCAGGTACCAAGGCAGAGATTAGGTTTTCTTTAAATTTAGATCTTCTCTGATTTCAGAGGAAGTGGTCTGATTAAGTCTTGTTGGTATCTGGTCCAATTGTTTTCCATCTTGCAGTTTTTTCGTAATTAGACAAATCACCTTGTTAGCTAATTTAAATGAGAGACATTTGTTGTCAGGACAAAATTCTGTGTTTGTGGTTACACATTTGGCAATTAATGCCTTTTCAAATACGAAGTTAAAGCGTGGTTGTAGAAATGCTTCTTTAATCTCACAATAGCTTCAGAAAGCACACTGTGCTTTTCATACACTTCCTCTGGAATGGCCTGCCTATCCATAGGCTCAATTCTACTCCGTAGGGGTGTGTGGAACCCTCCAAGGAGAGTTGTGAAATATCAGAGGGGATAAACTCTGGTTTTTTTCAAGTTCAAGAAAGAAAGAAAAGGAAAAAAAAAAAAAGGACCATGAATTTTTTCCTTAAACCCAATCCTGAGAGTTCTTTTAATGTTCAGGAAGTGTAAAAGGGAAGTTATAATTGGTTCCTAAATAATCTAAGCAGATGATGATGGAAACCCACTGTATTTCCAGTTTTACCTTTTGCCACTTGAACTGCACATTGGTGGTCTGAATGACACACATTCATAATGTCATGTAAAAATGGAGGTGACCCAAGTAAGTGGTCTACTCTGACAGTTTTGGGGTCAGACTGCAATTGTCTTCAAATAGACATGCACCGAGAGCTAAAGCCTGGTATCGGAGAGATATTGTCCCTAAAAACCTTCGAGCCCCGAATGCTGGTCAATAGATGTGCCTTGTATCTGCATTCTTCTTCCTTTTCTATTTGTTTTTAACCTCCTTACGGGACAGAGATGTTGGGTTGTTTTCTAACCCACAGTGGTAAACCCATCACTGGCTTTTTGGTTCCTCCTTCCTGTTCCAGTCTATCATAAAAGATAATACAAAAAGAATCATAGAATCATTAGGGATTGGAAGGGACCTGAAAGATCATCTAGTCCAATCCCCCTGCCACAGCAGGATCACCTAGGCCAAGTCATGCAGTCAGTCTGGGTTAGAAAGGACCACAGGATCATCACATAAATGCATACATTGCATTAGTAAACAATAACAACACTCAGGGGAACATCCCAATCTATGCACGTAGTACCTGTCAGTGTTTACAAGACAGTAGAGTGAAACCTGTAGCAGCAGTGGTAAGTATCTCGGGGAGCTGGCCTCAAAGTGCTCCGGTTAACGTGGAGTTGGAGGGAGTGTTAATTTGAAGGGATCATTAAAAGTGTTACCACTTATAGACTTTTTTTTTTTTTTAAAATTCAGGGTTTAACTTTAAACAAAACCCGAGATTTCAGAGGTAAACAAGACCATCAGGCCCAACAATCTCTTTGTGATGCTTAAAGAGGAATTAAAGTGGTGACCTCGTTGTAGCAAACCAATTACTTTAAGAGTGGGAAACTCCTCTTTGACCTCTGCTTGCAGGCAAATTAAAGTGGGAGAGTTCTCTGAAGATTGTCAGGCTGGTTACACATAATGTCCTCACTGCTGAGTCCAGTCAGCTCTCTTACAGCCATGTAAACCACCTTTAAAACCACCCAGAGCTGGAGCGGCAGGAAAACCCCCTATAGCTGTTTCTACAGAAGACAACACATGAGGTGGATTTCAGCTGTGTGCAATGACCACAATGTTCACATGGAGAAGGCTTTCCGGCACTAGCTCTACTTCATTTTGTGTAGAGTCATAAAATGACCTGGGTTGGAAGGGACCCCCAAAGGCCATCTAGTCCAACCTCCCTGCAGCGAGCAGGGATATCCTCCACTAGACCAGGTTACCCAGAGCCTTGTCCAGCCTCATCTTGACTAACTCCAGGGGTGGGGCCTCAGATCCCTCTCTGGTCAGCCTGTTCCAGTTTCAACCCCACTCCTGGTAGAGAAGTTTTTCCTAACAGCCAGTTTCCATCTGCCCTGCTCTAATGTGAAATCATTGCCCCTCGTTCTATCGCTCCAGGCCTTCGGAAACAGTCCCTCCCCACCCTTCTTGTAAGGCCCCTTCAGAGCCTGGAAGGTCACTATCAGGTCACAGAATCACAGAATCATTATGGATTGGAAGGGACCTCGAAAGATCATCTAGTCCAATCCCACTGCAACAGCAGGATCACCTAAACCAAGTCACACAGGAACACATCCAGGTGGGTCTTGAACATGTCCAGTGAAGGAGACTCCATAACCACCCTGGGCAGCCTGTTCCAGTGCTCCGAAACTCTCACTGTGAAGAAGTTGATGTGGAACCTTCTATATTCCAGCTTACACTAGTACCTGGGGTTGTTCTTGCCCACATGGAAGACTCTGCACTTACCCTTGTTATACCTCATTAGAGTTTTCTGAGCCCAGTTCTGTAGCCTGTCCAGATCTCGCTGAATGGCAGTACAGCCTGCAGGGGTGTCGGCAACAGCACCCAGCTTTGTG
>VXBP01004363.1:0-153380 GCA_013400115.1 Rhinopomastus cyanomelas
GATGCTGTTGGCTTTCTTGGCCACAAGAGCACACTACTGGTTCATGGTCATCCTGCTGGCCACCAGCACCTCCAGGTCCCTTTATCCTACACTGCTCTCCAACAGGTCAGTCCCCAACCTATACTGGTACCTGGGGTGGTTCTTGCCCAGATGCAAGACTCTACATTTACCCTTGTTATACCTCATTAAATTNAGACTCTACATTTTCCCTTGTTATATTTTATTAGATTTCTCTCAGCCCAGCTCTCCAGCCTGTCCAGATCTCGCTGAATGGCAGCACAGTCTGCTGGGATGTCGGAGACACTACCCAGCTTTGTGTCATCAGCCAACTTGCTGACAGTGCATGCCAATCTCTCATCCCAGTCATTAATGAATAGATTAAACAGAACTGGTCCCAGCACCAACCCCTGGGGCACTCCACTAGATACAAGCCTCCAACTAGACTCTGTCCCATTGACCACTACTCTCTGGCTTCTATCCTGCAGCCAGTTCATCACCCACCTCACTACCCGCCTCACCTCCAGTACTGGGGGCATTTCTGGGCCCCTCCCTTCAAGAAAGAGATTGAGGGGCTGGAGTGGGTCTAGAGGAGTGACAAGGCTGTGGAAGGAACTGGAGGGAAAGTCTGATTATGAGAGGCTAAAGGAGATGGGGGTGTTTAGCCTGGAGAAGAGGAGACTCAGGGGACCTTCTGTTTATCTAAAACTCTGTAAAGGGAGATTGTAGTCACGAGGGGGTCAGACTCTTCTCTCAGGCAACCAGCACCAGGATGAGAGGGCAGGGGCTGAAGGTGCCAGGGGGGAGTTAGGCTGGATGTTAGGAAGCCCTTCCTTATGGAAAGGGTGCTCAGACCCTGGAATGGACTGCTTAGTCCAAGGCAGTTGTGAAGTCCCCATCCCTGGAGGTGTTGAAGGACAGACTGGCTGTGGCCCTTAGTGTCTTTGTCTGGCCAATGTGGTCATGTTGGTTCCTGGGCTGGGCTAGATGAGCTCAGAGGTTTTTTCCAGTCTCAATAATTCTGTGATTCTGTTTGCTTTAAAATGCTGTTAGGTTTCCTCATTGACGATGTCGTATGCTCTCTATAGACAGCTCTGGAGGCTGATTTAACTGTAGTTACTCATCTCAGCAGCTGCTCATGGCATCTTACAGCAGAGCACTAAGAAAGAATGTTTATTCCTTAAATAAACTTAAAGATATGCAGGCATTAGAGTGGAGTATTCTCATAACAGCCTCACCATGGGTATGCTATACTACTATGTAATAGAACCTATACTTAGAATAAACTAAAACACCCTAGAGTCAGGGTAAAGTCTAAACTCTGTGGGCCGCTCTTTTGTGGATTATTTTTTTTTTTAATTGCTAGAAAATTTATGGTAGATGGAACTTTTCCTGGCAGCTCACAAATTTTTTCATAAAATAAAGATGAGCCCTGCTTCAATCTGTCTGTATAACAGTATGAACATCCTTTGGGTTAAAATATTAAACTGCTTGTGCTGGGGACTGACACTAGTATGTGTGAGGATAGCTGAGAAAGAATTATTACTTCTAAGCATTTTCCATATTTGTTTGTAAAATGTTCTCAGTTTGTGTGTGAACATCTCTTTGTTGTGGATGCTACCCTCCAGCAGGCACCCTGTGGTGTGTGTGTTGCACTGGCTCCTTTGCACTCCTTGCCCAGTGAACTGCAGCAACCTGTTTGATGTTGCTAGCAAATCGGTACTGGTGTGGCTAGGGCTTGTATGTGGCACAGAATTCCAGGGAGGAACTGCAGGAAAACAGACAATTTTCTTTTTCCCTCTTCAGTGAGAAGAGGCTCATGAGTGCGTTGTCAGCAAGATGAGGAGTGGGAAGCAATAAAACCCAATAGGTAGTAGCTATATTGCACATCTGTGACAGAACGTGCCTAGGAAAGAAGTCTATCAGCGAGCAAGGGGCTGTTTCTAGAGTCTATGCTTGCATACTTATTTTGGACAGCTTTGAAGCTGCTCAGCATGGATTTGACTGCCTTAGACGTTGCTGCTGCGTTACCAGTATTTAACTTAAAAGTGAGAAGCAGCACAGAGAGAACAAAGAGGAAAGCAAATGAACAGCTATTGTATAATGGGTGAGGGAATTCAGAGGGAAAAAACCTCATAAATACACAATTTATAACCTGCACATGTTTGTAATGGTGTTAATCATTGCCACATCTGACTTAGAGTATCTATATCTATATGGCTGTGTGGCCGTTCTAGAAGACTTAGACTGACAGAGTCCAGTGGAGGACCATGAGGATGATTAGGAGCACCTATCTTATGAAGAAAGACCTGGGCCTTTTTAGTCTGGAGAGAAGTAATCTATGAGAGGACTTAATCACTGTCTATAAATCCATGAGGGCTGGTTGTCAAGAAGAAAGAGACAATCTCTTTTCACTTGCGTCCTGTGATAGGATGAGGGGCAATGGGTGTCAGTTAGAGCACAGGAAGTTCCACCTCAACATGAGGAAGAACTTCTTTACTGTAAGAGTCACAGAGCACTGGAATGGGCTGCTCAGGGAGGTTCTGTAGTTTCCTTCTCTGGACACTTTCAAGACCTCTCTAGATGCGTTTGTGTGTGACCTGCCCTAGGTTGTATGGTCCTGTTTGCGTAGGGGGGTTGGATTCAGTGACTGCTAAAAGTCCCTTCCAACACCTAATGATCTGTGTATCTGCATATGTTTTATGTATTTGGCATCCTTTCACTTCAGCTTGCTCCATGTAACTAACAGGAGTAGCTGCCTAGCTTGAGACACGGACTATGGGATCATAAATGTGAACAGTGCTTTCACCTATAATAATGATTTTGCCACCAAGTAAATTTAAACAGTGCTAGAAGGATTCTTTAGGCAGTTTTCACTTTCTCTGCTTGTACTGGACTAGCTTTTAGTGATTTTCTGTTTTTCCTCTCCAGAAAATTAAGCAGAAAAGTTGTTTACATTAGGCAAAGACATTTAAACTTAAAGTAAACCTTAACCAGCCCACCTAAATAAAAAAGAAGAAATAATAAGCTTACAAACACAACCCTCAAAAGTATACAAAGTGCCTGGCCTTGAAAATGTTTGCATGGAATGTATTATAATGTATTGGTGGTTGTGCAAGTCAAGTGAAAGGAAATAAGAAATGCCAGCATCAATGTATTATCTATTCCTGAAATTAAATGAGAGAGTAATCACATTTGAAAAGTGAAGAACACCTGTTTAAATTGCCCTTTTATTATTTTTCCTTTTAGCATGAATGAAATGTCTTTAGCTTTTAAAACAGCTATTATTATGGAGTCCTGATGAATAGCTAATACCAGGCTCATGTTTTAGAAAAGCACTTGTGATGCTTCTGGGATTTACAGACCATGACCTCATTTTCTTTTAGCATGTAGTAAATTGCTTGAAACTGTAAAGTAAAGGACAATAATAGGAGACATAGAATACAATACTACAGATACAAACTAAAGTGGTTTATATATAAAGGAAAATAAACCTTGTCAGAAGCACTGTAGTTCTATGTGTATTAAAAATAAGATGCTGTAGTTTTATGCTTAAGTTTTTACAGAATTTTGTTGATGGTCTCTTTTGAATTTGGAGGAGAAATACTGTCATGAATTAAAAGTTGTTTAGAGCTAGAGGCATCAGGAACAGCCTCTGTTAGCTAAGTTCACTTTACAATCTCCCATACTTGCTGGGCTCCAGCATGCAAGTCCATGTTCTCTCAGCTGTCTTTCTAGATCAAAAAATGTGTATGGAAAGCCTCATTACAGGCAAAATAGAAATTAAATCATGATGCAGGAGAGGGAAGAAGTTTTCTTTAGGGCTTTTAGTGGAAGAATCTCTGTCTAGTCTGGCAGAGATGTTATAGAACTATTTCTTGCTGATTTAGGCTTCCAGAGTCTCCTTTTTCAGCAGCTGTTGGAGGCTGCACGTGTCTGTCCCATGATCATTAGGTCATAATTTGAATCATACAGCTGTATGGAATACAGAGCAATGGTCTGGATAAATGGAGTAAAATAATGCTTCTTATTACAGTCATGTATTCTTTCCACCACTGGATACAATGATTTACTCCTGAACCATGGTGGTACATGGTTCCTTTTCACAGAATCATACAGTTACTGAGGCTGGAAAAGTCATCTGAGCTTGTTCAGCCCAGCCCATGACCTAACATCACCACAGCCCAGACCAGGAAACTAAGAGCCACAGGCAGTCTTTTCTTAAATGCCTTCAGGAATGGGGACTCCATCACTGCCCTAAGCAGTTCATTCCAAGGTCTGATCACCCTGAATACTACTTCTTCTGACAGCTGCTATGCTCGCTAGCTTCATGCTGATTACTCTGAGTCTGGATGAAAAGTGTGTTCCACCCCAATAAAAAACCTGCCAGCAAAAAAGAAAATGCCAGCTCATGGTTTTCAATAAATTCCAAAAGGAAGACATTCATTTTGAAAATTTCTGAGGCTAGTTCTCCTCCCTCTCTACTCTGCCCTGGTGAGACTGCATCTGGAGTATTGTGTCAGTTCAAGAAGGACACAGAAATGCTGGAGAGAGTACAATGTAGAGCAACAAAGATGATGAAGGGAGTGGAGCATCTGCCAGATGAGGAAAGGCTGAGGGAGCTGGATCTCTTTAGCTTGGAGAAGAAGAGACTGAGGGGTGACCTCATTAATGTTGATAAATATGTGAAAGGTGGGTGTTAGGAGGATGAAGCCAGGCTCTGCTCAGTGGCATCAAACGATACAAGGTGCAAGTGGTGTAAGCTGGAACACAGGAGGTTCCCCGTTAATATGAGAAGGAACTTCTTCACGGTGAGGGTGACAAAACACTAGAATGGGCTGCCCAAGGGGGCTGTGGAGTCTCCTTCTCTGGACACATTTTAAACCCACCTGCATATGTTCCTGTGCGACTTGGTCTAGGTGATCGTGCTGTGGCAGGGGAGATTGGACTAGATGATCTTTCAAGGTCCTTTCCAGTCCCTGATTTTCTGTGATTCTAGTTTGGGCACTGTGTGCCTGGCCCTTTTGAAGACTTGATCATGTATAAGAAAAACATAAGATTTATCTCCATTACTTATCAGTTTGTATTTCAAATCTTAGTGCTCCACTCCCTGACTTTATTCCAGCTGCTGCCATCCTTATATAAGGCCAAGGCACTCTGTCTTTCATCTGAAAGCTTGTTGGATTTTAAGGGTGTTTTTTCTGCCTGAGTCAGTGCCTAACAACATGACTCATGCACATTGAACTAGAGCATGCTGCTGGTCACCAGTCAGCCAAGTTACCAGAGGTCGCACTAGGGTCCCCTCCACACCGTAACCACCCTGTATGGGAAAGCATATCAGTCAAGCAGAGAGGGGTGAAACTACCTTCTCTTCTATTCGTTCTGAGAGACCCTTCAGGTCCCCCATATGGCGCATACCCTAGTCTGCAGACACCAAACCCTTGGCCATTCCAGATCGATGAGCTCCTCAATTCTTCAGGGTAGCTTGTCCAGCAAAACACTGACTGTACAGGCCTGATTCCTCAGAGCCTGAACTACATCCCTCGATGCAGAAGACATGCCTTCAAAAAGAACCCAATCTCCTTCCTTGCCCAAGGTCTAAGGATTTTCAAGTCCTTCTGCTTCTTTCAGAATAGACAGTTCAGCCAAGCACAAAGGAATTTGCAGCTGCCTCTCCAGAGGCTTTTTCTCTCCCCAATACTTGAACATCCATAAGTTTTCTCAGCGGCAGAAATGAGAAACAGTCTTTTCCTGCTGAACAGTGGCTTAAAGATGACAGCGGAGGCCACATGGCCCTGGCCACATAGGCAGCTCAAAATGGTGATGACCTCATGACCAGCATCAGGAGGCGCTGTCGGTCTGCAAACGACAGATAGTGTTTAGAGGAACTGTTAGCCAATCACTGCTATTTAAAAGCATGTACCGAATCATATATAAGGAACTCTTGTATGTCTAATAAATGAACATCTTGCTTATATCAGGCAGCATTCCCATCTCTCAGTCGTGGCTAGGGGCCTCCCTCATGCTGAAAATGTGGCCGAGAGAGTTCCATTCTCTTCCTGTCTTTCTCCCTCTCCTCCCACCTCAGCTATAGGGGCCAGGGCAGTATTCTTTAGCTCACCACGGGTTGCAGGATAGTTGCCCCATGGGGGAAGTGTGGAAATCGGCACTGAATTCTTTATTCTCGACATGCCTCCAGCTCAGGGCTGGGCTGGGTCCTGCTTCTTTAGGCCTGGGTGCCAAATTTGGGCTAGGCCAGGTTGGGGCTTGCTTCTCGACCTGCCTCCTCCAGGCAGAACCAGGTGCCCAGGGTGAAGGGCAGCTGCTGCTCACCCCCTGCATCTGGGAGGGCAAGAGGCCACAGCAAGTCACTGCATCCCTTCCTGTCCCATGTCTCCCCAGCACCCAGAAGTGGCGGGGGAAAAGACAGAGCCCTGTGTCGGTCCACTGGGGCAAAGCTCACAGAAGACAAAAAGGGGCAGAGCTGGGTTGTCAGCCTCCTCTATAGTGTTACCTAGTGCCCAGCCCTCCCAGGACAGGTAACTAGGAGAATTCTCTTACAGCAAAATGCACGTTTTTCTTCATGAAACACAGTTCTATAGATCTGAAAGTTTTGGTAATTTTCAAACTGTAACACTACAAAACAACATCAAGAATCTGATATGAACTTGCCTGGTAAAGAGACAGCTGGCAGTACTAGTTGACAAAGGTCTGAATAGGAGGCAACAGGGTGCCCAGGTGGCCCAGGCGGCCAGTGACATCCTGGCTTGTATCCTGCTGGCAGTAGTGTGGCCAGCAGAACTAGGGACAGAGGAACAATGAGGCTGGGGAAAGGACAGGAGGGAAAGCCTGATAGGGAGAGGCTGAGGGAGCTGAGGGTGCTTAACCTGCAGAAGGGGAGACGTTGTCCCTCTCTACAACTGCCTAAAGGGAAGTTGCAGTCAGATGAGGGTTGGGCTCTTCTCCCAGGCAACTAGCACCAGGTCAAGAAGGCATGGTCTGAAGCTGCACCAGAGGAGGGTTAGGTTGGATGTTAGGAAGCCCTTCTTCATGGACATGGTGCCTACACCTTGGAATGGACTACCCAGGGCAGTGGGGGAATCCCCATTCTTGGAAATGTTGAAGGGCAGACTGGCTGTGGCCCTTAGTGCCCTGGTCCGGCCAATGCGGTGATGTTGGAATCTGGGCTGGGCTGGATGAGGTCAAAGGGCTTTTCCAGCTTCAATGTTTCTGTGATTGTGTGAAAGCAAATGACTACAGTAAAAACTGAGGTGGTTTTCTGTTTATAGAGGAGGATTAGGTTTAAACTACCACATAAATCTAATCCTTAATTACTTCTGGGATCCTCTGTATATATATAATTTTGTATGAGGCTAAGCAATTTCTGCTGGTGAAGAGTATATTTGCAGCAATCTTCTTAGGTCAGAGATGTTGGAAAGGGAGTGATGGTAGTCCCTCCCATGAGAATGTCTTTATGGGAAGCTATCTAGCAATTAATCTTATCAATGATTGTAAATATCTAAAAGGACGGGTATCAAGAGGATGGGGTCAGGCTCTTTTCAGTGTTGTCCACAGGACAAGGGGCTGTGGGTACCAAATGGAACACAGGATTGACACAGATACCATTTTCCCACTCATCCTTGATATCAATTCCAGTTGTAGCATAGCGCTTGGCTTTCTGGTTAGCAAGTTATCATCACAGAAGCACACAGAACATTAGAGATTGGAAGGGACCTGAAAGATTAACTAGTCTGAGCACCCTGCTAGAGCAGGATCCCCTTGATCAAGTCACACAGTAACATGTCCAGTTGGATTTTAAACATCTTCAGAGAAGGAGACTCTGCAACTCTCCTGAACAGCCTGTTCAAGTGCAACATCACCCTCACTGGGAAGAAGTTCCATCACCCCAAGATCTTTCTAAGATGAGAATTGTCTTTTAAAAGCTGTCTTTTATGCAAAATGGTTAGAAAAATCCCTTATTAACATTATTGTTATGTTATGTCATTTGTTAACAGCACACTTGACAGTTTCCAGTCTTCTTAAATAGTATTTGGCTTCTACAAATATCTTAGAGATACTATTTCTTACAGCTTATACAGACACCGACTTCAGTTTTGGTTAAACATTATTAATCAATTATTAAACATTATTGAAATATTTATTAATGATTTTAAGCTTTGTTAACTATTTATCAGTGCACGGCTGCTGCAAATTCTGGCTTTAAGTTCTCCCATTGCAATACTGCTGACGGCTGCTTGTAGGGTTGAATTTTCAAGGCAGGCTGGCAAGAAAATGCTGTCTGCCTTGGGGGTTAGACTCTCGTGGCTTGCTGATCAAATGTTGTTGGGCCAAGTTCATAAAACTGTCTGAAAAGAATCAGAATGATTTGTGTATTTAAGTTCACTGTAATTTAGGCTTGCCCATGGGCTAATCTCATATACTGGTACTTATATGAACAAATGCAGTAAAGGAACCCCAGGAATTAATAAATTTACTTCTTTTGACAGGCACAGACCAATACTGAAATGATGTTCCAAGACATAAGATTAAGTTATTCCCCTGACAATTCTGCTGTCATTTCTATGGCAATTTTCCTCTTTAAAAGTTGTTCAATTGAAGCTCTTTGATGGGATATATCTGTATCCTTTGTTTGTTTGAGTGTTCCCCCTCCCCTTTTTATCCTTTTCTATCTGATATTTTAAAAAACGCATCTTAGCCGTGTAGCAATTGAGTGTTTTCATTCAGTGAGTTCCAATGAGATAGGGTCACAGAACTATTGAAGCTGGAGAAGACCTCTGAGATCATCGTCCAGTTAAAAGGGTTCAGAGCTTACTTGCTCTGATGTGCCCTAAACCCCTACTCTTTTTCAACAACTCAAGTCAGTGAGAAGTGGTAATGAGCAAAATCTATCAGTCCAGGTATTTCTCCCAAAGTCATCACCTTGGCTTTATACCAATATGCTGGTTTTACTCCAAAAATCGGAATAAAAATCAAGAGGAATAATGTTAATTTGCTTTTCCAGAAGAAAGTTAAAATAAAGCCACTTCTGTGTCTGCCTCTCCTGCTAATTGCAAAATAATTCTCCAGCAAGTTTGTCTCCTTCTCTGGAAAAAATGTAAACCCACCTGGGCATGCTCCTGTGCAACTTGATCTAGGGGATCCTGCTCTGGCAGGGGGATTGGACTAGTTGATCTTTTGAGGCCTCTTCCAATCCCTAATGTTTTGTGATGCTGTGATTCAGTGAAATTTTTGTTGGCAGTTGGCTGATGCTGAGCTCACGGAGCAATAGATTTTCCTCAGAGAGTGATTATCCTTTGTTAGGATGAATGTCTAAGAATAAATTGTCAGGGCAGCTTACCCTTAGCCAAGCATCATACTCCTTCCTTAATTCAAAAAGGAAACACCGAAAGTGTAACCGTTTTTTTCCTTTTTAGCTTCTTCACACAACTGTAGATACTTTCTAACTTTTCCATGGGATAAGGATGATTTCCTCTGGATGGAATAACTAAGATGTGCTGGTCTCAAGCTATTTCCATTTATCAAAGCAGAAGCAATTTATTTCCTTGTGGTGACTTTCTGTGCCATTGAATAGCTGGCAGGCACCTGGCTTGGGTAGAGCAGTGTTTGACTTGTAGAAGAAGGAAGATTGACTCTTGAGCTTATGCCAGATTCTGCCTGGTTAATTGTCTCGGTATCAAAATATTTGTATGCTTTCTCAGATAAAGAAAGAGGCATAAAACCTTGAACAAAAAAGAACTTGTAATAAATGAAAACCTAGGAAAGAGCTGCATCATTTTTTAACTAAGGAGACTGAAGTAAATTCAAGTCTTAAATGAATTTTTTTTTAACTAGACAGCCATTATCAAGATCAGATATTGATTACAGCTTCCTTTTTTTTTTTGTTCTGAAGCTTTTTATTGACTTTTCTCTTCAGTGCCTGGTGATGCAGTACACAAATGATTTGATCAGTATATTTTCCCTTTTAAATTAAATTAGAAGTCTGAGATTCTTTACAGATACTTGTATTAGGCTTCTAAATATTCAGTAGTCACATAAAATGAACAATAAATCTCTTATCCTTAAATGACAAAGAAGAAAGCCTTTTTTACACTCTGATGTAAATGGGTTTTTTTTGTGTGTCCTGTTGAGATACTTGCAGATGTGGACAGTGAGGTAGGAAATTGTGTTTGAAGGGGGCTGTTACACAGATAAAGATATGGCTGGGCATATCTCACAAGTCTGTGAGTCTTCTGCTGCTCTGTGTAGTGCTTTAGTGATGAAGTGTGCTGGTGTCTTTTGGCCATTGTTCCCTTAATTGCAGAATCACAGAATATTCCTGGTTGGAAAGGACCTCCCAGATCACCGAGTCCAGCCATGCACATAATAACAACAACAAAACCTGAACCCTTATCAGACCCCAGCACCAAACACACCCAAATCAGATAAAGCACAGACTAAAACCCTATAATCTCTGCCACCAGAGCAGGTCCTGAAGCACCATGTCTGAACTTTCTTAAACACCTCCAGGGATGGCGACTCAACCCCTTCCCTTCTTCAGAGCTAATCTAAACCTCCCTTGCCCCAACTTCAGACCATTTTCTCTGCTCCTGTCATTATTCACTGGGGAGAAGAGGCCAACCCCCACCCCTCGACAACCTCCTTTTAGGTAGTTGTAGAGTGCAGCAAGGTCTCCCCTCAGCCTTCTCTTCTCCAAACTAACTATGCCCAGTTCCCTCAGCCTCATCTCATATGATTTGTTCTCTAAACCCTCAGAGCTTGGTAGCTCTGCTGAGGACCTGCTCCAGCCCCTCAGTGTCCTTCTTGTAGTGAGAGGCCCAGAACTGACCCCAGTGCTCAAGATGAGGCCTCACCAGTGCCCAGTACAAGGGCACAATAACCTCCACATCCTTGAATGCCCCCAGGCATGAAAGTAGCTTTCTCCAATGAAAGCAGCTGACAACTTCTGAGTATCTGAATTTTGTGTACCTAGGACACTACAGGTGGCTTTCCTATGTTAACGTCATTTTTCCCATCCAAGCAAGGAAGAGCAATTTTAATAGGCAGTGAAAGGCACAGGACCTCCCCAGCCAGTGGTATAGGTTTGGTTTTGTTGGTAGCTTGGGGCACATTCCTGCAGCGTGATGTTTTGTTATTAGAAATATGGGAGGAGGCATGAAAGGTGTAGGGCTGCAGGACACAAGCTGAAGCCTTTTCCAGGTCAGTAACCACTCAGATTTACTTAATTGTAAACTAATACTTGTCTTCTTTAGTTTTATTGGAGGGGTAACTCTTGGTACTGGGGGTGTTTAGTCTGGAGAAAAGGGGGCTGAGGGGAGACCTGATTGCTCTCTACAACTACGTGATAGGAGGTTGTAGAAAGGTGGAGTTCAGTATCTTCTCCCAAGTCACCAGTAATAGAACAGCTTCAAGTTGTGCCAGGGGAGGTTTAGATTGGACATCAGGAGATTTCTTCCCTGACAGAGTGATCAGGGTTTGGAACAGGCTGCCCAGGGAAGGGGTGGAGTCACCGTCCCAGGGCGGGTTCAAAAAACATGTAAATGTGGTTCTGGGGAACATGGTTTATTGAGCAGGGTGGGATTGAGGTAATGGTTGGACTGGATGATCCTGGAGGTCTCTTCCAACCTTAATGATTCTATGATTCTATCTAAGATGCTTATAAATCTTCTCCCATTCTAATACTTTCAGTTTAGCACTTCTGTTCTTAATACCTTCTCTGTACAGAGTTACTGTGAGCTGGGTAAGCACCGGTCTATAGATGAGGGGTGGAGGGAATCTAGCAAAGCATTGAAACGTTTGCTTCCCATGCATGGGAGGCTAAAAAGTAGCTCAGTTGAGAACAGCAGCATAATTTTCATCACAGCTTTTCCTTCTTTTCCTGAATCCAATGAGCTTTTTAATAAACGTTTTGTCTTTTCTTCCTGAGAGAAGAACATAGACAGTGGATAAGTAACTTTTGCAGAAATACTTTTCCAAATATCCTTCTGTGGACCGACCCATGATCTGTCTTTTTTTCATGGGCACGAATCTGTGTTGTTAAATATTTGGAGTTAAGTATTTACAACTCAGAGGCTTCGGATGCATTATCACATGTACAGCACACACACTGTACCATCCTCCCTGACTGAGGATGCTTTGATTACCTGAGTTATCAGGGAAGGAATCCTGTTTATTTGAGCAGTGAATTAGGTTGTGAATGGAAAGAGAGAAAGCAGGCATAGGGCCGCTTCCTGTTGTGTGAAGGTCAGATATATGCTGGGAAACTTGTTCTGATTCCTAACCTAATCAGAATGTGATAGGAGGTGCCATTACGTGTTAACACAAGTGTTTCCTGTGATAAGATAAGAGATTTTGCAAGAGGTTCTTCCAGAAAATGATTGAGCCTACTTCTTCCAGAAGTTAAGTTGAATATGTATCTTTGTGAAGTGTCTTTCATGCCCCAGGGAGGGAAAGGACTAACAACAGCAGCTGAAAACAGTGGGGCACTGAATTTAATTTAGCCCTTCACCCAGCAAAAACAAGCAGATGTGCTTTGAACTATAAGCAAGCAAATAATCCCACTGGATTCTCTGAAGGGACCCAAGCTTTGCTGGAGTGGGACCTTGCAGCTGCTTGGTGGTAAAGTCCTGTGCATACCTTGCATACAAGACTCCACAATATGAGTAACGTGGCTCTGTAGCGCTTAAGTTCAAACAGTGCTAATCCTTGCAACATTTCTTAATTTTAACTGTTTTAATCAAACTTCTGACAATTGAGGAACCAACACAAAAATCACTGATGCAGACGTGTAGTGTAGAGCGTGGAATTATTGTTACTTTTCTTCCTATCTGTTTATTTCCACAGCAAAGACGTTTGTGGCAGTAGCTACTGCAAAATTAATTTTCTTCAGTATGCAAGTCCCCATAGATTCCTCTGGAACAGATGGTTCTGAAAGTGCCAGATAAAGGGTGTTCCTTGTGGTCATGTGACAGGCAGCACAGCAGACTGAAGCTGTGGTACCAGCACTGCTCATCCCTTACATTTTAAGGATGGGACTGGTAGCCTATCAGTTTGAACAGGCTGCAGTCAGGGGCTCCCTGTGCCTTCTGTTAGGAGAGCAGCCTGTTCTTATCTGCCACTCAAGCCAACACAAGTTATTTTCTAAGCAATTTGTTAATTATAAACTAATGAGTTTGTCAACTCTAACAGATATATATAGTGCTCTAAAGAAGGAGACAATTGTTAGCAACAAAAAGATAACAAACTTTAAGAATATACCATGGGGATATATTTATTTCTTCTGTTTTCATGCCTGGATAATTAACAAACAGGTGTAGATGTTCTTTATAGATTAGTGTTTATGCAGAGCTGTGCTTTTGAAACAGATTATGGTCCATATTCTATTATTTGCCAAGTGCAGGATCCTGGAAGGCCAGTGCCATCCTGGCTTGGATTAGGAATATTGTGGCCAGCAGGACTAGGGACAAAATTCTACCCCTGGACTGAGCACTGGTGAAGCTTCTCCTCAAGTACTGGGGGCAGTTTTGGGGCCCCTCACTTGAAGAAAAAGATTGAGGGACTGGAGCATGTCCAGAGGAGCAATGAGGCTGGGGAAGGGACTGGAGGGAAAGTCTGATGAGGACAAGCTGAGGGGGTTGTTTAGCCTGGAGAAGAGGAGACTCAGAGGGCACCTTCTCCCTCTCTACAACTCCCCCAGCTCCTGTAAGCTGAGCTTGCAACTGAAGGTGTGAATTCACTCCAGCTGTGGGTCTGTCCCAAGGAGCGAGGATTTTGGTGTGGACATGCTTGGGAAGATATGGACCATACCTGCTTGTGGCACTGTAGTCAGTGTGTGACTATGAGGATTCATAATGTTTGTTCCTGTCCAAGGTGAAACAGCTGAGGATAACAGAAGTGGCTGAGCCCCTGAAGCAGGTTTTTAGGACATGGCCATTGATTGGATAGTCTTTTAATAAACTCTGGTTGTTTTACTGGTGTCTTTATGGTTACTTACAGGTCAGTTGCTGGCCCTGCTCCTCCCCTTTCTCCCCATGTTGCATTTAATCAGCTTCAGTGTGATTCACTGCTCAAACTGTATTGATTTTTGGACCAGATTTCATCAGAACCTGAAAAAGAAAGCGTGGACTGCTTCCTTCTTATTCTCTGATTGATGCTTTCTTTTACCCTGTATGACAAATAGATAGATGTACTTAGTTAACTTGCTGCAAAATCATTAATGCCAGCCTTACCGGTTGGCTACCCAAGTATTGGTTAAATAGCTGTCATGCAGTTTTTACCTGAGACACTGTATTACTGTATAATCAGATAATTAATTTTCTCCTGAAGCTGGTCCTACAGAATGGTGTGAAATGCAGAGCTAAGGTAGAAAAAAAATTGCATCCATTCTGGCAGTTACACTTTTCCTGTTTTAGCCTCAGATTAAAGCTGTAAATTGACAATTCACTGGTACGACCTGGAGTGAGATTATTCTCATTGTTTTTAACCCCATGAGATTAAAATTAGTAGCAAAACAAGATTACTTCCTGCCTACCCAACCACCTTAATCCCTCAAAAGTTCTGTGGTCACCACACAAAGCAGCAACAGAGCTGGAGCTGCTTTTAGGCACCAGGGGGTGGCAGAGGAAGGCCAGGCTGTAGTCGCCACTGCATGTGGATGTGTGAACCCAAACAGAGGTCCTCCAGCAAGATGAGGCTGCGCAGCGAATGTCGCAGTCTGTCACTCATTCCAGGCTGTGTGAGCAGGTAGATTATCTGCTTAACTGAGCAACACAGCTGCAAGACAAGGTTGAAAAGTTACAGTTGGAAATAAAAAGGCTTAGGAGACTTAGGCTGAAACAGAGGTAGACTGGTGGAGCCACCCTCTGCAGTCTGGACAAGGGCCAAATAAGAGCCAGAATCAAGAGGTCTCTGTATCCTGCACTTCTCAGACAGGGGACAAAAGCCTAAGTAGAACAGGTGAGTGGAACCAAGTGCAGGGTCATGGCAGAAGGCGAGCACCGTCCTTGCCTGTGTTACTTCCCCAGGTGCCACTGAGAAATAGGTATGAGGCCCTCCTGGAAGACAACCAGTCTAATATGGGTGTAGAGGATAGGCAACCTATTCTGGAGGTCCTAGCATGGTCACAGAGAGGTCTTCCAGTAATAGGACAACCTCCTCTGCAAAGAAGAAGAGAAGAGTCCTAGTTATTGGCAACTCACTTCTGAAAGGGACTGAGGGCCCAATATGCAGAGCTGACCCTCATCACAGAGACGTCTGCAGTTTACCTGGAGCCCAAATCAGGGATATCACTAGGATGCTCCCTAACCTGGTGAGATCAGCTGACTATTACCCACTGCTGATCTTCCAGACAGGTGGGGAGAAAGCTGTATTCTGTAGCCTGAAGGGAAGGAAGAAAGATTTCAAGGCCTTAGGACATTTGATAAAAGAGTCTGGGGCAAAAATTATATTCTCTTCATTACTTCATTTTGAGGTGAGGACGCGGGCTGGAAGAGAAGGACTCAGTACATTAAAGCCTGGCTACAAGACTGGTGCTATTGCCAAGGCTTTGGTTTCTTTGGTAACGGCTGATTTTATAAGACACCAGACCTGACATACACATGGCAGAAGTTTATCTCAGAAGTAGAAAAGGGTTCTGGGGCAGGAACTGGCAGGGCTTATTCAGAGGGCTTTAAACTAGATATGAAGGGAGGTGAGATTGTTGATGGGTGTGCACGTGTGGGGCAGAGCTCTGATCTTGATGAAAACCAGGCAGCCTCCCACTGTCTTAGGGCACAATCGGAGTGCTGAGCTCGCTCCCTGAAATGTCTGTACACTGATGCATGCAGCATGGTGAACAAGCAGGAGGAGTTAGAAATCTGTGTCCAGTCAGGTGATTATGATCTGGTGGCAGTTACAGAGACGTGGTGGGACAGCTCACATGACTGGAATGTGGTCATGGATGGCTATGTCCTTTCCAAGAGAGACAGGCCAGTAAGGTGGGGTAGTGGAGTTGCTCTTTACATGAAACAGCAATTGGAGTGTATTGAGTTCTGTCCAGGGGTGGATGAAGAGAGAGTTGAGAGTTTGTGGGTGCAGATCAAAGGAGAGGTAGGCATGGATGACACTGTTGTGGGTGACTATTACAGGCCACAAGATTAGGATAAGGAAGTTGATGAGGTCTTCTACAGGCAGCTGGCAGCAGCCTCACAGCTACAGGCCCTGGTTCTCATGGGGGATTTTAACTACCCAGATATTTGCTGTAAGTCCTACACAGCCAGCCAGCCATCCGTGGCCCAGGAGGTTCCTTCAATGCATTGGTGACAAACTCAACAACATAGAGGAGGACGACCCCACTAGGAGAGGAGCGCTGCTGGATCTTGTACTCAACAACATAGAAAGTCTGGTTGAGGCAGTGAAGCTTGAGGGCCATCTCGACTGCAGTGACCATGAGATGATGGAGTTCAGGATCTCATGTGACAGGAACAGAATGCATAGCAGAATCACAACCCAGGACTTCAGGAGGGCCAACTTTGACATTTTCAAGCAATTGCTGGGGGAAATCTCATGGGATGGGACAGGATACTGGCAGGTAAAGGGGTCCAAGATAGCTGATTAACATTCAAAGACCACTTATTTGAAGCACAGCACAAGAGCTGTCCAACAGGTAGGAAAGTCAAGGAAGGTGTTGCAGTTTGAGAATTGCCAGAATTTTCAGATGTGCCAAGGTGCGTTCATGAAGAATGAAAAGTCTTACTTTCAAGAGGAACCCTTCCCTCAGTTACCTGTCCTGGGGGAGGTGACACTGTCCCAGAACCTTCCCCTGAAGGGTCTGTCCTGGGGCCTGCCCCAGAAGGGCCTGGCTAGGTCAGCCTATAAAACACGGGAGCACGTCCTTTGCTCTCTCCTCTTTGGGGGCTGTGGCTCTGAGAGGAGCACCCTCTCCCCCCACCGCCTGTTCCCATCATTCTGATGTGGTGATGTTAGGTCCTGGGCTGGGCTGGATGATCTCAGAGATTTTTTTCCAGCCTCAATGATTCTGTGATTCCAGTGGTGTTCAGTTATCCACATCCTCCCTATTTTAATTTCATTTATTTTACCTAATCTTATTATTCGTAGAATGATGTTGTGTGGGAGAGACCTTTGAGATCATCAAATTCAGTAACGGACCCAGGACTGCCAGGTGACCTTTAAGCTGTGTCTATATGTTTTCTAATACTTTAAGGAATGGTGATTCCACCACTTCCCTGGACAACTGTTCCAGCACTACACAACCTTTTCTTTAACAAAAATTTTCCTAATATCTAACTTAAACTTTTTCTAGTGCATTTCCTCCTGTTCTATTGCTCCTTACTCTGGAGAAGACCACGTCTATATCACTGCAAGCTCCATTCAGAGAATCACAGAATGTCAGAGGTTGGAAAGGACTTCCAAAGATCATCAAGGCCAACACCTCTGCCTAAGCAGGACCCAAATTAGGGCAGATCACTCAGAAACTCATCCAGACAGGGCTGGAAAGGCTCCATGGAAGGAGACACCACAGCCTCTCTGGGAAGCCTGTTCCAGGCCTCACCTCACCCTCATGATAAATAAGCTCTTCCTCATGTTGAGATGGAACATCCTGTGTTCCATTGCCCTTCATCCTATCTTAGGACACACGTGAAAAGAGGTTGTCCCTGCTTTCTTGATACCCAGTCCTCATGGATTTATAGACATTAATGAGATCCCTTCTTAGTTTTCTCCTCAGCAGAATAAGTAGCCCCAGGTCTCTCAGCCTTTTTTCATCATTTAAAAGAGAAAGAAGATCTGCCCTCAGCCTCTAGGCTAAACAACTTCAGTTCCCTTGGCCATTCCTCACAGGACTTGTTTTGAGAACCTTCACATGCTCTGTGGCCCTTCTCTGGACATGCACCTTCTTGCAGTGAGGGGTCCAGAACTGAACACAATATTCAAGGGGCAGCATCACCAGTGCTGAGTACAGAGATGTTCTTGGCCTTCTTGGTCACCTGGGCACACTGCTGGCTCATATTCAGCCAGCTCTTGAGAAACACCACCAGGTCTTTTTCCATTGGGAAGCTTCTAGCATTGAGTAGTGTTGAGTAAGACCTAAGTGCAAGATCCACTCTTGCCTTGTTAAGCCTCACACATTTGGCCTCAGTTCATCAATCCATCCTGTCCAGATCTCTCTGTAGAGGCTCTCTACCCTTAAGCAGATTGACAAAACTTTTGTATTGTCTTTTATGGCAGTAGCCAGGTTAACTTCTATTTGAGCTTTGGCCTTTCTAATTTTTTCCTTGCATAGCCTCATGATATCTTTATAGTTGTCCTTACTCCTTAGTTGTCTGACCCTTCTTCCATAGGCCATGAACTTTCCTTTCCTTCCTCAGTTGTCTCTTTAACAATGCTGATCTTCTTCCCTATTGTCTCACTTTAAATCCCATCAGCATAGCCTTCTCTTTCACCTTACAAACTTCCTTACAATGAATCTCTCTCTTCCTGCCTACTTTAAAAGGGATGGTTTTAGAGTTTCTTCAACACTTCCTGCAGCAATCAGCGGTCTACTGCTATTCTGGTGAATATTCAGTAAACTTCCCCATGTCATGAGGTTTCCTTACCAACGAGCTTCTCATATGATGCCAGAACTAAAATTACTTATCCATGCAACATGTAAGTCTTTGATAGTGTTGTCACTTCAGTTTCCTGGCCTCTGTATAGTGTCTTCAGGTTTGTGGAATTGAGAATGCTTTAAAATTTGGAGTTTCTTGGTTATACTGTTACTCTGTTGCCTATGAAAGACATTACACAAGGAGACACTGCAGTTCAAAGGCTTGTCTCGAGCTTAAAACAGTAGAATGATCTTGAAGTTAATTTGCTCAGCAAGCAGTAATCTCCCTAGAGTGGCACGGGTTATGAAACCTGTCCAGGAGCCTACAGTTTGTATGGTGAATCTGTATTGCTTGAGCCTGAACTGAGGGCAGGCAGTTTAACCTAAGACTTTTTTAGTAGTTACTATTATTTAGTTACATTTAATCTACAAACTTCACAAGGTATGTAAAATCTTTTCTTCCCTGTCCTAAACAACCAACCAACCAATACAAAGCTCTAAAAAATCCAACTTCATTCCGATAACTCTCCAGCTGAGATGTTCACATGACTCAAACACATAACTCCATGTTTAACTGTGCACACACAGAGCATCCTGTTCTGTATATGAAGACATTTAGCAGGGCCTGTTGTAGACAGCAGAAGAGCCTGGATGACTGAAAAACTCAGTCATGTATGGGCAGTCAGTCAGATTCTTTTCTCAGACCTTCTGGTATAAATTCTCTGCAATTCCATTGATAAACATTATACCATAATACCATAATCTCTCAGCTAAGTTCTGCTTCGTCTGGGAGCGGCCCTTAGTGCCCTGGTCTGGCCAGTGGGGTGCTGTTAGGTCATGAGCTGAGCTGGATGATCTCAAAGATCTTTTCCAGCCTCAGTGATTCTGTGATCATGTGTGGTGTACAGTTTGAGATCGCCTGTACATAAGACAAGTGATGGGAGAGAATTTATCCTGTTTTTAAAGTTTAGCTTAAGCAGCTTGGTTTTTCAATAGAACTGGTCTGGACATTGCTAAGTGAGAAGTGGTTTTGGACCAAAAGTTTGCTCTCTCTTCCCCTCCTCCCAAGCACTTTTTGCTTTCTCTGGCTTTGGCTAGGTGTTCTCAACCTGATTCCTACCCACTTACCCAGAAAAATGAATATACTGATTTAAACAAACACTTTGAAAGCACATTTTTAATTTCCTTTTGTACTGAAGTTTGTGCAGGAATTTATGAAATCAGGCCAATTCCTGTGGGTAAAAAAATAGCAACTCAGCACTTTTCATTAGATCAGTCTTCATTAGCTGTTGGCATTTGGAAGGTGGAGGCTGCACTTTACACTATATCCTGCACAAGCATTTTGGTTTTGCTTTCCTCTCTGTGCATTGTATTTTTCTTTCCTCTTTTTCTGTGACTGTGACTTTCCATCACTGTTTTCTGCGTTTTTGTGCATTTCTACCGCAGCACGAGCGTGATCAGCTGTATCCTGTACCGTGATGATATTAGACTGGGAGGGTTGACTGATACAGCAGAAGACAGTTCTGCCATCCAATGAGATCTGGGCAGGGTGGAGAGATGGATGACGGTGACCCTCATGAAGTTCAATAAGGACAAGTATAGAGCCCTGCATCTGGGGAGGAAAAACACCAGGCACCAGGACAGGTTAGGGGTCATCCTGCTGGAAAGCAGCTCCCTGGAGAAAGTTCTTTATGGGACTTGTAATGTAAGTTCTTTATAGCCATAATGGGCTCTTGTGGCCAAGAAGGCCAATGGGATCCTGGAGTGCATTAAAAAAACTGTGTCCAGTAAATCTAAAGTGGTTTTCCTCCCCCTCTGCTCTGCCCTTGTAAGACCACACCTGGAGTATTGTGTCCAGTTCTGGTCTCCCCAGTTCAAGAGAGACAGAGAACTACTGGAGAGAGTCCAAAGGAGAGCTACAAGGTTGATTAAGGGACTTGAACATCTCTTCTGTGCAGAAACACTGAGAGAACTGGGGCTGTTTAGTCTGGAGAAGACTGATAGGGATCTTATTAGTGTTTGTAAATGTTAAAGGATGGATGTCAAGAGGAAAGGGCCAGTCTGTTTTTAGTGGTGCCCAGTAATGGGACAAGGAATAATGGGGGTAAAATTGAACATAGAAGATTCCACTTCAACATGAAGAGAAACTTCTTTACTGTGAGGGTGACAGAGCCCTGGCACAGGCTGCCCAGATAGGTCATGGAGTCTCCTGCTCTGGAGACATTCCAAACCTGCCTGGATGCAGCCTTGTGTGACCTATCCTAGGGAATCCTGCTCTGGAAGGGAGGGTTGGACTAGGTAATCTCTAGACGTCCTTTCCAAACCCTAACATTCTTGGATTCTATGACCAGCCCCTGGCAGCTCCTGAACAAACTGAATCCTCATAAGTTTATTTCTCTTGCTCTCTTGTAGAAGCTGACAGCTGAAAACACAGTGAAGGAAAGAGCTCCATTAACATTTGTATGTGGCAGCACACCATGGCTTGCAGATAACAATACTGTTAAGCAAGTTATTGTGCTGGTTTGAGGGTTAGAGGCAGAACCCTCCAGAACAGATTGTTAGATTCCCTTCCCACCAATACAGAAAGGGAATATAAACAGATTTGAAAATTTCAACAAATTTTAATTTTATTCAAAACAAAATAAATTTAAAAGAGGAAAAAAAATACCAACAGAAATTTAGGGAGATGGTGTAACAGAAGAACTATGTACAGAAGGCAGTTTGGCATAATTCTGGCCTCCAGTCGTTATGGGGTGCTCACCATGGGGCAGCAGCAACAGGCACTTGCACCCGGCTGCTTTCACGCCCGCACCATGCTGCACCAGAAAAGAGGGAAGGGAGGGAAAATGGCACGGGCCAGTCACGCGCCCTTCTCCCACGTGCACCAGGCACTTGGCCATAGAACCCTGCCGGTGCCCCGCTCTGCCGGCGCTTACTTGGCAACCACATACCCAAACCCCCGCAGCCCACTTCCCCCTTGCGAAAGCAGAACCGCACTTAGAACCAGTCTAAGGCAAAACAAACCTTCAAGAGTGAGACAGATCCCCTCCTGACCCACCAGTAACAGTTGATAAAAGCTTAACTAGAGGGTAGTGTTCAGGAGAAGGCAGGTGGGCTGGGCAGCAGGTCAGAGCACACGGCTGGCCGGGACTGCCCAAGTCACCCCCTGCTGGATTTTATTCGATGGTCCACCAGGACCCTCCTGCTATGGAGTAGAGGGGAGTGGGTTGGGAAATACACAAGTAGTTCTTCTGGGTCCTAACATATAACCCAGCACAATTATTTATATGGGGCCTGTCATGTAATAGATGCAGTGAATTGGGGTACAGCCTCATGAACAAGCCCTTCTCACTCTGCTCCTAGCTTTTTCCTTCCATTATCTAAACAACGTTCACATTCAGCCATTTATGTTGCATGAGTAACAGAATACATGTAAAAGTACTGTTTACTAAAGTCTCCAAGACCTGTGTAATACTATGATGGTTCCAAATTCATACCATTCATCTCCACTGTGCTAGGGTTTTTATACCATCATCACATAATCACAGAATGTTAAGGATTGGAAGGGACCTTGAAAGATCATCGCGTCCAATCCCCCTGCCAGAGCAGGGTCCCCTAGATCAAGTTGCACAGTGTGCTTGGTTAGGCCGTAGAAGCCACATCGGCACAGGTCAGAGTCAGCGAGTCCAGCATCAATGCTGCTGTCAGGAGAATTCAACAGGCAACGAAGCAATCTTGTTATAAAAAAGGAATTTTATTGAACTCACAATGCAGAAAATAGAAGAAATACCCCAAAAAGTATATATGAAAAAACAAAACAAAATAAAACAAAGGAATGACATCAAACAGCTTTACACGTGCACCCTGGGGTACGCACCTAGTTCAGATCAGAGGGGCATAGAAGCACCCTCTATTCACCCATACTTTACACTGACTCTTGTGCTCAAACACAAAGCTACTGAAGATGCACCTCCATACTATGACCTATTGGATAATGAAGCTTGCTCTATTCTTATACTAATCCAGTTTTGCCACGTGCAGTGGAAGAAGACAAAGTTCCTTGGTTACTCATTGGCAGAGCCGGAGCACAGTATCTACATTAGTTTTGCACAGCCAGGAACCAAGGCAAGATGTCACTGGTCATATGGGACCGTGCCTATGGTGAAGACAAAGGCCACATGGGGCTGACAGGTCATGTGAGATCACCCTCCCCTGCAAGCAGAGCTTGTTTGCCATGTTTGCTATGAGAACTCCCCCCCAGGGGCTTGGTCTCTATCTCTCTCTGTCTCCTCTCTCTCTCCTGCTTTGGCTACAGTTCTACAGTGGACAGGGTTCCAGGGAATTACAGCTTGGTTCCAGTAAGGAGAGGGTTAAGTCTCTTTCTCCCCTTCACAGTCACAAGGAAAGAGAAAACAGTTCCATCATTTCACTGCAGTCCATTGAGTGTTTTCTAGGAGAGATCACTCTGAAGCTGCATTTGTAGTTCGTCCCAAACTGGACCACAGAAGCTGCAGGGAAACCAGTCTGAATCTCTTTAAATCACGTGCCGCTCCTACAGTGTGGAAGTGGAGGGCGAGAGCTGCCCAGGTAGAAGTGTGCTGGGTTCACTGCTTCAGCAAGCAGCGGCAGGTCAGCAGTTTAGGCAGGGACAGCCTCAGAGCCTCCCAGTCGTGACCAGAATCGCACAGTTACACTCACAGTGGTTCAGTGATTCACCATCAGCAGAGGTGGCCAGCACTCACAGAAGCGAGCGCACCTGCACCCCGGCACCACCTCTCTACAGAGCCACAGGAGCCAGGGTCTTTCCAGGGGCATGCCCACTGCAAGAGTGATGCACTCTTCAGGGTTACTTCCCAGCCTCCCAACCCCCAAGCAAGGAGGGGCAAGGTGGGGAAGCCACACGCTGTCTCCTGTCAGGCGCGGTTGTGGGGGAGCAGATGGTGCAATTGTGGCTTTGTGTTGCACTCTTTCAAACAGTTCTATGTCCTTCTGGAACTGAGGGGCCCAGAACTGGACACAATTTTCCAGATATGGTCTCACCAGGGCAGAGTAGAGGGGGAGGAAAACCTCTTTCAATCTACTAACCACCCCTCTTCTAATCCCTCCCAGGATGCCATTGACCTTCTTGGCCACAAGGGCCCATTACTGTCTCCTGGTCATCCTGCTGGCCACCAGGACCCCCAGATCCCTTTGTCCTGAACTGCTTTGCTACAGGTCCAGAAGAGCAATGAGGCTGGGGAAAGAACTAGAGGAAACATCTGATGAGGAAAGGCTGAGGTAGCTGGGGCTTTTTAGCTTGGAGAAGAGGACACTCGGAGGGACCTTCTCCTTCCTTCCAACTCCCTCAAGGGAGGTTGTAGTCCAGTGGGGGTTAGACTATTCTCTCAGGCAGCCAGCACCAGGATGAGAGGGCAGGGCCTGAAGCTGCCAGGGGAGGGTTAGGTCGGATGTTAGGATGCCCTTCTTCACAGAAAGGGTGATCAGACCCTGGAGCGGACTGCCCAGGGCAGTGGTGGCATCCCCACCCATGGAAGTGTTGAAGGACAGACTGTCTGTGGCCTTAGTGCCCTAGTCTGGCCAATGTGGTGATGTTAGGTCCTGGGCTGGGCTGGATTTGCTCAGAGGTCTTATGCAGCCTCAATAATTCTACTATTCTGTGGGTGATTTTCCCCTTAAAGGAGCAGTTTCTTGCAGATATTAGGCACAGCTATTTATTTTGATACATGAGGTGAGATCTCCGGAAGCCCCTGTGAAGATTATAGAAGTCTTACCTCTGTGTTTTGCTTGGCTTTGAGCATGACTGCATTTGAGAACAAATGCTTCAGTGGATAGGGATGCTACTTGAAACATTTAATCTGCTTTTATCTGTAGCTCATATACATTTATTGCTTTGTCTTATTATCTTATTTGCTGCCTATTTATCATTTCATATGCAAGATGTTTTTGTGACCAAGTCTGATGCTGAAACAGAGCTAGGGGGAAGTACAAAGAACTTGGCTTCAAAAGAAGTCTCATTTCTCAATCATATATATGAAGTTTAAATTGGACACCCAGAAAAATTTCTTCCCTGCTAGAGTAATTGGGGTTTTTTAATCCTGGAGGGATTAAAAAAATATGTAGATGTGGCTCTGAGGAGCATAGTTTAGTGGGCAGGTTGGGGTTGGGTTGACAGCTGGACTGGATGGTCTTGGAGGTCTCTTCCAACCCCCCTGATTCTGTGATTTTATGTAGGAGCCCTCAGAAACTTTATCCAATAGTTTCCTCTGATATAAAATTTTCATGTACATCTTTCCACCATGGAAGCACAGAGTTCTTATTTTAAGGAAAACACCTTTATTTGTCTGAATTTCAGATACCATGTAATTGTTTTAAATTTCTTATCATATCTAGAGGCTGAGATCAGAACTGGGGTTTTGTGTGCTATGATACTTAGCCGTAAGAAAGTATTAACCATACTGAGGGGAAGATGGGAACCTCAGTTGACCTCAGAGGTAGAGACAAGTGCTATTTTAAAGGTTTCTGAACCACTGAAGCTTTTAAAGTCCACGTATTACCTGCCTTATCAATGATAAATGGGTAGCTCTTCTTACTTTTGCAAAAGGACTTATGGACATTGTCTTACTTACTTGTACTTTCAGAATGATGGATTATGATAGGAGTTCTCCAGTGTTGGGTGCTGTAGGTATCACCAAATCAAACCTCTTTTTTTAGCAAAGAGAAATATGCTGAAGCTGAGCACAAAAGAGTGATGTAAACCAATGGTAGGAAAGTTATTGGAGTTTTGCTGCTTAATGCAGAGAAAGGTAATGAACTTCAGAGGCGCAGAATTGTAGGAATAAGTTTTCTTTTCTTGTGTGTAATAACAAGTTATCTTCTAAGAGAGGTAATGAGACTGCACATTGAGTACTGTGTCCAGTTTTCGGCACCACAGTATAAGAATGACACTGAAGTACTGAAGCAGGGCCAGCGAAGGGCAACGAGGCTGCGGGGATGTCTGGAAAACAGGCTCTCTGAAGAGTAGCCAATGAGAACTAAGGTCATTTTGTCTGGAGAGGACAGGCTGAAAGGAGACCTTATTGCTCTCTACAACTAGCTAAAAGGAGACCTTATTGCTCTCTACAACTAGCTAAAAGGAGACCTTATTGCTCTCTACAACTAGCTAAAAGGAGTTGTAGTGAGGCTGGTGCTGGTCTCTTCCAAATTACCAACGATAGGACGAAGGGAGATGGTCTCAAGTTGTATCAGGGGAAGCTTAGATTGGATCTTAGGAAGAAGTTCTTTCCTGAGAGGGGTTGGGCACTGGAACAGGCTGCCTGAGAGGTGGTGGAGTCCCCATCCCTGGAGGTGTTTAAAAAAAAATAGCAGATCTAGCACTTGAGGCCATGGTCTAGGGGTTAGGGAGATGTTGGGATGAGGGCTGGACTTGATGATTCTGGCAGGCTTTTCCAGCCATAATGATTTTTGGAATATGAAGAGACTTCACACACCTGCACTTGCTATAGTGCACTGTTGTTAGACTGATGAACTGGGAGTTGCTGTGGGAACTCTTAATAAGCAGCTTGGAATGTCAAGCTCTCCCAGCTTCAATTCTGTCCAATCAGCACCTCTGTAAACCAGTATATTTGGGTGAGGGGAAAAACCAGTGCGACCAGTTTCCTGTGTATGGAGTCTCACTCTTTGGATATCAAGCATGGTGTTGCTGGACAGGGCATGCCACTTGCAGCCACCTTGTGGCTTGGAGCATGATGGTGGAGGGGAGAGTGAGAGTGTTGAACCTCAGAGATCAGCAGAGAAGTTTACCTGGAAGTCCATGGTGTGGTGAAATGAAGGAGGAGAATCCTGCTGTAGCTCATGAAAGATAATGCACTGGAGCAGGGGATGTGCTTAGTCAACATGGAATAAGAAACTTAAAGGAACCACTGGCTCTGAGCAGAGGATACACAGACTGAACTGCGGACACCACATTTCCACAAGCAAAAAGTCTCTTCCTCCTTGGGTGAGGGAGGTAGCAGATTTCATCTGAGTTAGATAAGAACATACAATTAGTCTCCGTATGTCTTGGGGTTTTTTATGTTGCGGGGTTTAAATAAGTGTGTGTTGTTTTTCCCTGAGTTGAGACAGTCTTTAGATTTACCTGCCACTTTGTAAGTGGTTTTGAACCCTCCTTGTTTTTCTTCTTTTGTTTCAGCCCATTAGCACATTAGCTAACTTTAGTTAATCTCACTCCCAAGTCTGATCAACAGCTGCTGACAGCACTCTATGCAGAACAGCAGTGTTCTGGACATTCTTGATTGTGAATGTTAGGTGTAACTGAACATTGCTGACACTGATTTTAAAAAACAACACCTTTCACTGTATGGTGTGAATACTGAAACCAGCCCAAACACACATGATATAACAAGTGTATTTCAAAATCTCATTTACATTGTGGAAAGTATTTGTAATTAACTTCTGAGATGCTGCCAGCTTTGTGTTAATTTGCCAATCTTACTTCTCCCTTACAAAGACATATGGATGGCACAGTTGGTAAAACACTGATTGTTATTGACAATATCTGGTGTCTACATCAATATTTGCCCAGTTAAGAACAGAATTTCATGTATCACTACCCAGTTCAGCTGTATAAACACCTGTATCACAATCCTGTTGACAAAGGTGTTGTGTTATAAACTGCATATTCTAAAATGAAATCTATAAATATTTCATTCAAATTTTAAAATGCCATTAAAATTTCATTTAAAATTTTAAAATGGCAAAAAAAGCCATTTTACTTGCTTTTAAATCAGTGTAAAACAGGAAAAAAAAATAAATAATGATGACTTTGCTGTCTTAGCATTGGGCAAAACTCAGTGATACACCATTCCCGAGCAAAGCGTTAGCTGAATGGCACTTGTGATCCTGCTCCCCAGTTAGCAGTGTTCACAAAACTCCTGTTCTAGCAAGTACAGATTGTTAACAAACACACAGACACACAGATCACTATGGTTTGGAAGAGACCTCCAGGGGTCCAAACCCCCTGCTTGAGCAGGACCATAGAACCTAAGGCAGGCTGCACAGGAACACATCAACGTATCACCGTATCACAGTAATGATAAGGTTGGAAAAGACCTTAAAGATCATCCAGTCCAACAAACAATTGAAAGGAAATACTTTTTCATGTTGACTTTTGTGGAGTTCAATGAGAAGATAACTAAATTCATCAGAGGAACTGAGAGGAGAGTGTTATACATTCTACTTGGTGTCTTTCATACTGTGCTTAGAGAACTGAGGGTCATTTGATATCAAATATTAAAACACATTTGCCTTGATTCTACCTGAGCTTACACTGAGCATGACACATTTTACAGTATTGGAGAAGTTCAGGTGCAAAAAGATGCACTTTGAAAGTCCTCTAATTTTCAGAAATCTATTTGATCTGAACTGATCTGCAAATCTGTCTAAAAGTGTGCTACAGGCTTGAGTGAAGCTTGCTGCATGTAAAACCTATGTCACATGAAATATGTGACATAAAATGAATGTTTGTTCACTGGTAAGAGTATCTCCAACCCTTGGTAAACTTTGGACCAGTAACAAAGATGACAGCAAATACCATGTTCTAAAAACATTCGAGAAATCTATACTGACACCATGATCTAACTTTAAAATTCAGTTTGCATCATTACTGACATCAGCATGAAAAATCTCAACCATAGCAAAATTAAATGAAACCTGAATGACACCTCAACTGAGGGCTGAATTTTCTTTAGGGAATAGAGTTACATTGCAATTGAAATATTAATATGAAATATGTAAAAGGTTACATGATGACCTTTTAGTAGTAGGTATACTACAGAACCTTGCTGTGAGTCAGAATTCAATTATTTTTGTTCAAAACCAATTTTTTTAAGTCATAGAATCATCAAATGGCCAGGATTGGAAGGCACCTTAAAGATTACCTAGTTCCATCCCCCCTCCACAGGCAGGAACACCTTCACAGAGGAAGTTACTCAGGGCCCCATCCAACCTGGACATCAACACTTCCAGGGATGGAGCAGCCACATCTTCCTTAGGCAACCTGTTTCAGCATCTCACCCTCCTCACAGGAAATAATTGGTTTCTTGCATCCAACCTCAATCTACCCTCTTTAAGTCTGTAACCCTTTCCCCTTGTTCTCTTGCTACACACCTGTGTGAAAAGCCCTCCTCCAGCTCTCTTGTAGCCCCCTTCAGAGATTGGAAGGCTGCTACAAGGTCACCTGTGAGCCTCCTCTTCTCCAGACTGAACAACCCCAACTTGCTCAGCCTGTCCTCATCAGGGAGGTGCTCCAGCCCTCTGATTGAGTTTCTCTCCTCTGGACTTGTGCCAGAATCTCTGTGTCCTTCTGATGTTGGGGACTCCAGAACTTGGGGTTTTTGAAGTTTAAAATCATCAAGAACATTATGGAGTTTCTATTATGTGATCATTTTACAGTGATGTTTTATTTATTCTGTATATCAGAGGTTTAGACATTAAATAAACAAACATATTTTTATGGGAAGCTCTAGGGATTTATCTGGACCTAAGTATAAGGGAGCTTTCAGCACTACACAGTTCTCTTCCATTAGCCCCTCTGTGCATCTGCTCCGTTCAGAAAGCAGTGATGAGTTAATGACCGTTAATAATTGGCCTCTCAGTAAGATCATATTTTTATGTAACCCAGATGAAGTGGGTTCTGAATCAGTAGTAATCAGCTCCGGCAAAGGCAAGGTATCATTAGGAGAAATAAGATCTAATCACAAAGTAAATGCAGTGAAAAAATGTCAGCTTTTAGAACCAAAATGAACCATCTTATTGCGGAACATGGAAAACATAAAATAACCTCCCCATCTTCTAGAGAGCTATACATTTGGATTATTTATACATTCAGAATTTTTAGTGGTTTGGTTTTAGTGTTTACTCTGAAATAGGACTGAAAAATCAAAGTAAAAATAAAATACCCTAAGGAAAAAAACCTCTACTTTATTTTATATATAAATTTATAATTATATCTATATAAATTGTTGTATCAGTTGCAGAGATATGCTTGTCATGTTTGAGTGTTGATTTGACCAGGCAGGTTGGTCAAATCAAAGCATTTTCAGATTTCAAATTGATTGTGGATGTGTAAGTCTTTGTTGCAGAGTTTGAAGTTGTATGTTTACTAGTTCATTAAATCAGAAAAGGTCTGTTTTGTAGAAGATCCAGTAGCATGTGGAGGCCCCATCACTGAGGCCTCTGTAAGGCTTGGGAGGCCTGTAATACCTGGAGGATCGGTTATGTGGAGCATGTTTGAAAAATGGCACCATTTAGATCTGGAAAAGAGTTTTTCTCCTGACTTGAGCAACATCACCCCAGGAGCTCAAGAAACTTTATTTTCTTCCATCCTCACCCAGCTTTCACAAGGTCATTTTTCCCAGGATGTAGAAGAGTTGACTCCTTGCCCTTATCTTCAGGATTTTCAGCTCCTGTCCTGCTTCGAGCTCAAGTCTGCAGTGTTTTTCAGACCGCACTAATGTGGAAGGTGGGGGTTTGAGTTTACAAACTCCTAGAAAAAGTACAGAATCAACGTTTTGCAAAAGAGGTGAATGTTCTGACCGTTTTATTATTGGGTAAAAAGAGAAATAGGACTTTATGAAGCAGAAGCTGAGCACTTGGATGTCAACACTTAGGAGTTTTGGAAGAAAGGGCAAGTGGAGAAAAAGGAAGGTGAAATAGTTGACATGAGCAAAATGAGGTGCTGATGTGTCTCCAGGGTGAGATGAGAAATTTTGCAAACGTAGCACCTGGTTGTTGACACAGTTGCTTACAGAAACCTTTAAGTGCAAAATCATCCTCCAGTGACTCTTTCGATCTCTGTTAGAATCAGTAATATTTTGTGCTTATGGGATTTACAGAGTTTCCTTTTTTGGTAGGCCTTAGTAACTGCCTCTTCCATACCCCTAGGAAACATCAAGAATTATTTATGACAGGCCAGGAAGTGGCTTGCAGTCTTAAACATTTTTATTTATTACCATTTACCTAGCCATAATATTAAAGTACTAAGTAGCCACAAAGTTGGGGTATGTTGCAGTTTGAAAATTACCAGAATTTTCAGATGTGCAGAGATTGTGCTTTCATGAAGAACGAAAAGTTGTGTTACTTTCAAGAGGAACCCTTCCTTCAGTTACCTGTCCTGGGGGAGGTGACACTGTCCTGGAACATTCCCTGGAAAGGTCTGTCCTGGGGAACCTGTCCCCAGTTACACAGGTCCCAGGACCCTTCCCTGGAAGGGCCTGTCCTGAGGGACCTGCCCTGGGGTTACACTGTCCCAGAAACCTTCCCCTGAAGGGTCTGTCCTGTGACCTGTCCCAGGAAGGCCTGGCTAGGTCAGCCTATAAAAATCGGGACAGGGTCTTCGTTCTCTTCTTCTTCTTTGGGGGCTGAGGTCCCAAAGCGAACACCCCCCACCACCTGTTCCCGGGGCGGTGCAGCGGGGTGGACGGGGAGCACGGCTTTGAGAGGGGAGCATGGCTTCGGGAGGACCGCGGCTTCCCCAGCCGCCGCAGCCCCAAAGCAGTCCCGCTGCCACACCACACCAGCTCCGAAGCACTGCTGCATGATCCTGGCCCTGGACCGGAGAAGCTGCGGATGCCGAAGTGGCCCCCATGGACTGGAGAAGCAAGACTGGTGCAAATTCGCCATGACGACCCCCCCCCCTCCACGGAGCACCTTTCAGCATCGCGGTGAGTTGGGGTACTCCTCTTCCTCCGAGAGCTGAGACGGAGAGGAGAGGATCTTTGGAAGACCCTCTTGGCCACATGTGGAGTGTGGAAGGGTGCAGCCCTGCTGACGCAGCCATGCTGTTGGTCTCCATCTTGGATCCTGTATGTGGCCGGGGCCGTGTGGCTGGGCTGCCACCATTTCGGCTGCCCAAGTTAACAGCAGAATGGTCTGGGGTTTTTTTTTTGTTAGAGATACTCCTCAGGCCTGTAACCTGCATGTTTTGCTTCTTCACAAGTTCTTCACACCAATGGATGTGTTTAAAAGCTCACTGAATAACTGAGGCTGGAAAAACCCTCTGAGATCATCCAGCCCAGCCCAGGAGCTAACATCATCACATTAGCCAGATCGGGCCACTAAGGGCCACAGCCAGTCTGCCTTTAAACACCTCCAGGGATGGAGACTCCACCACTGCCCTGGACAGTCCATCCCAGGGTGTGATTACCCTTTCCATGAGGATGGGCTTCCTGTCATCCAGCCTAACCCTCCCCTGGCAGCTTCAGGCCCTGCCCTCTTGTCCTGGCACTAGTTGCCTGGGAGAAGAGCCTGAACCCCTCCTGACTACAACCTCCCTTCAGGTAATTGTAGAGAGGGAGAAGGTCCCCCCTGGGTCTCCTCTTCTTCAGGCTAAATGCTCCCAGCTCCCTCAGCCTCTCCTCATCAGACTTTCCCTCCAGTCCCTTCCTCAGCCTCATTGCTCTACTGTGGACCCACTTGTTGTGTAGGTATGGAGCTCAAGGATGTGGTTTATTAGTGGGTTTGGTGCAGCTGGGTTAATGATTGGCTTCAATGATCTCAAAGGCCTTTTCTAACCTAAGTGATTGTAGGATTCTCTGATGTAATGACTAGAATAATAAATCAGAATTACACGTGCCAAACAGGGCACTTTAACTGTGCTCTGCTAGCTAGGTTTCTTTACAAAACATTAGTGTCATATTACTTTCAAGAGATTAAATGTCTTCTTTTCTTGCAGAACAATACCTATTTAGTCAGGTATAGTCTGCATTTACTCTATTGTATTTTTCTTTTTCTAAATATATCTGAAGACAATAAATCCTTTCACTTTGTTCTCCCACGCACAAAGCTCTCAGAAATAGAAAGAAAAGAGATCATCAGAAAATGAAATAGAGTTCACCTTCAAAGTACAGCATGTGACTGGGACTGAAATAATTCCATTTCATGGAGTGATCTGTTTTCAGTGTTTTTTCTGTCTTCAGATTTACCGCCATGTCAGGAAAGTATAAATTGAAATCTCTGGCAAGGAAAAGGAGAGAAGATATTTTTACTCCCTTCCTGACTTGAATCTCTTAGTTCATTGGATGCAACACATAGGTCTGCTTTAACCTTCAACCTCTTGAGTTTCACAAAGTCTGAATCAGCAAAAAGCCCCTCCTATACAGCCACACAAATGCAAATGCTATCAGTTTGGAAGAGCTTCTTGGCCTCTAAATCCAGCTAACCCAGCAGAGTCTAAGGTTTTCTGAAACACAAATCCATGGCTCTGCAGCATTAAGAGTGATAGATTCGCCAACACTTGGGAAATATTCTGTGCTAGACAAACAATTGAAAGGAAATATTTTTTCATGTTGACTTTTGTGGAGTTCAATGAGATAACTAAATTCATCAGAGGAACTGAGAGGAGAGTGTTATACATTCTACTTGGTGTCTTTCATACTGTGCTTAGAGAACTGAGGGTCATTTGATATCAAATATTAAAACACATTTGCCTTGATTCTACCTGAGCTTACACTGAGCATGACACATTTTACAGTATTGGAGAAGTTCAGGTGCAAAAAGATGCACTTTGAAAGTCCTCTAATTTTCAGAAATCTATTTGATCTGAACTGATCTGCAAATCTGTCTAAAAGTGTGCTACAGGCTTGAGTGAAGCTTGCTGCATGTAAAACCTAGTCAAGTCTCTGGAAACGGAAAGGACACAATGATTGCATTTCCTGCTTCTAGTGTATGCTGTCCTAAATAATTCTTACATTGCAGACAGGTTTTTACAGGTTGCTGAAAGTTTATGTACTGAGACAGGTGACTGGAAGTTAGTCAGAAGTATCTGATTGATTTTGTGGATGTGACAAGTAAGTAAAGTTTATGGGACTAAGTTTGTTTTGTTCACTGCTAGTTCTCGTTTGTTTCTTTGGTTGTAGCTACAAAGCCACTAGTCCATTACGCCCTGGCATTCACCCTTCTCTGGAGCAAAATCTTCCAAAGAGCAGGGCTGGTGGTGTAGCAATAGTGCTGGTGATTTGGAGTTACACTGCACAATGCAGTGGAATCCATAAATGCTCAACCCATATGACAGAATCACAGAATGTCAGGGGTTGGAAGGGACCTCCAAAGATCGTCAAGTCCAACCTGCCAGCCAAAGCAGGACCAAAGCCAGGGCTGATCACTCAGAAATACATCCAGATAGGGCTAAAAAGTCTCCAGAGAAGGAGACTGCATAGCCTGTCTGGGGAGCCTGTTCCAGGGCTCTGTCACCTACTCAGTAAAGAAGTTCTTCCTCATGTTGAGGTGGAACGTCCTGTGCTCCAGCTTGAATCCATTTCCCTATCCCAGGGCACGAGTGAAAAGAGATTATCTCTGCCTGTTCTGTACATGCAGAGAGAGCTAGATTAGAAGTTTATAGTAATAACTAGTCTGGGACAATTCATAGAGAGTGCAAAAGAGCAGTAGGGAGTACATTTCATTAAAAAATCGCCTTGAGGACTCAGATAAGACTGAAATGGTACAAAGACTTGGATTAGAGTATCTGAACTGGTCTACAGGAATTGACTGGAATTTTGAAGGTAACAGAATGTCTTTAAAAATACCAAAATCATTGTGAGTGAGTGATACTGATAGTATGGAACCCATATATCTTCACTTATCCTTGAGGGACGTGAGACATTTTTCATTTATTAAAAAAAGGAAAAACATGTCATTTTCTAAACATTCAGCTTTTTTCAGTGAGTGAGTTGTTCTTCATTGAGTCACAAACTCCAGCTTCAGCTTTGTAACTTCACAGCAACTTACAATCTGCCCTTCAGCAACTGGGCTAGTATGTCAAGTATGATAAGTCAATTTAGCAAATCAATGCTATGAACAAATAACATGCAAATAGAATCAGTATTAGCAGAATCTTATCAATATTAGGAGAAACAGGAGAGAAAATAAGTGTATAGCAATTGTTTAGAAATTCTCACAAGATATGTTGACATGCATGCCCTGCAACTCATGTCTGCTTAAAGATATTGTCTGTGATTATGTGCTTTTTGCAATAGTTTTATAGTGAGATAATTCAAACAGAAATTATTCTTTGCACACGTGTGCTTAATACTGTAAATTCCATTATGGAATCACTCCTGTTGAAAAAGACCCTTGAGATCACAGAATCACAGAATGTTAGAGGTTGGAAGGGACCTCGAACGATCATCTAAGCCCAACCCCCTCTGCTGGAGCAGGGTCAGCCTACAGTACTGTCTCACGATGTCCTACATGAGGCTTGAACCCATGACCCCAGGAATTCAGAGTCCCATGCTCTACCAACTGAGTCCAACCCAACTGTTGGACGAGGGAAAGGCTGAGGATGTTGTCTACGTGGACTCTTGAAAAGCCTTTCACACTGTTCCCTGGAATTCTCCTGGAAAATCTGGCTGCTCATGGCTTGGATGAGCACACAATCTGCTGGGTAAAGCACTGGCTTAACAGAAAGGCCCAAAGAGTGGTGGTACATGGAGGTCAACTCAGCTGGCAGCCAGTCACAAGTGGTGTCCCTCAGGGCTCAGTATTGAGACCACTCCTGTTTAACCACTCTATTGATGATTCAGTAAGGACCCAGATGGCATCATCATCAGTGAGTTTGCAGATGACACCAAGCTGGGTGGGAGTGTTGATCTGCACAAGGGTAGGGAAGCTCTACAGACTGGATTGATGGGCCAGTGTTAGTGGTAGCAGCTTCAACAAGGCCAGCTGTCAGGTCCTGCACTTGTGCCCGAACAACCCCCTGCAGTGCTACAGGCTGGGGAAGTGTGGCTGGAGAGCTGTCTGGCAGAAAGGAACCTGGGGGTTCTAATTGACAGGAACAGGAGCCAGCACTGTGCCCAGGTGGCCAAGAAGGCAAATGGTGTCCTGGCTTGTATCAGGAATAGTGTGGCCAGCAGGGCTAGGGGTGTGATTGTCCCCCTGTATTCAGCCCTGTTGAGATCCCCCCTTGAGTACTGGGTCCAGTTCTGGACTCCTCAATACAAAGCAGTATTGAGATGTTGGAGTGAGTGTGGAGGTGGACAACTAAGCTGGTGAAGGGCCTGAAGAATAAAAGTCTTATGAAGGAGCTGGGGCTGGTTAGTTTGAGGAAGAGGAGACTGAGGGGATATCTCATCACTGTCTACAATTATCTGAAGGGACACCATAGAGAGATGGGTGCTGGTCTCTTTTCACAGGTCATAGAACAAGAGGGAATGGCCTCAAGCTGCTCCAGGGGAGAGTTATGGACATTATGAACAATTTTTTTTCACAGAAAGAGTAGTCAGACACTGAAACAGGCTGCCCAGGGAGGGAATTGGGTCACCATCACCAGAGGTGTTTAAAGGTTGTTTAGATAGGATGTTGGGGGATCTAGTTAAAGAATGAACTTTTTAAAGTAGGGTTGACAGTTAGACTTTATGATCTCAAGGGTCTTTTCCAACCAGGGTGATTCTGTGAACAACCCTACTCTAACAATGTAAAGAATAGTAGATACCTGTGTTATTACAACCTTTGAGTTTGCTGTGAGTTGTTGTTGTCTATGGTCTGGGGAGCACAATAAGATACTGAAGGACTCTAATGTGTCAGGGGTTGTTCAATAAAGGTTTCTAATCCCCAGGCACCATGCAGAGTGCTCGTTGCTGTAACAACGGCGGATGTTTAGTATTGCTGAGCTTCTCCAGTTGGTGTTCATCAAAAATATCATAGTGCAGTCCCTGTAAGGCACAACCAGTGAGTGCTGTATCTGAGATGGACTGAGGTGCAGGTTTTCCTCTGTAGTGTTGCAGTTTGAAGATTCCAGATGTGCCTAGGTACCTTAAGTGGGATTATTCTGATTTTGAACTGCATGAATGTGTTGGCAAGTGCAAGAGAAGTTATCCTTCTCTCAAGGTATTAAAGAGCTGAAGTTTTGTTGCGTTTAGAAATTGGTAATGGATCTCTCTTTTTGATTTCATGCTTATAAGAAATTCTGAATGGGTTATCTAGTTAACATTTAAAAATTCTATCTTTCTTCATGAACCTGTATGATAGTCCATTTCACACTATGGAAAATAAAGGTGTGGCTCAGGTGAATGCCCCTCAACTAACATACATTAATTGAGCCTGCATATCAAAAGGAAAGCACAGAGGATGCACTGAAATGCATCCTCTTAGAAAGTTTGCAGTCATCTGGCAGCTTTGTGACTCTTCAAGGTCATGAGAGGGAGCTTCAAGCTTAAGGGAGTTGCAGGCAACAGCTGCAGTTTTTGACAACAGTAAAGGGAAACTTGAAACACATCCTTATCAAACGTGGATGGTTTCCCTATTGCAGACAGTAGATGCCACTAATCTCCTCATTTGTTTAAACAGATGCTATTTGCTTGGCAAGCAGCTGAATTTTAAATGAAGAGAATTCTTACACAAGGTGGAAAATCTTGACTAGAGGTTAAAATCTGAAGGCTAAATACACCGAAACTTTAAGACAAGACCTGATTTTCTCCAGCATCTTCAAACCTATGTGAAACACCTTCCCCTCACCCCCATCTTGGGAATCACACACTTTGAATTTTTCAAAATCAAGATCTTTATGGTGTTTTGCTGTGTGATTTTTTATAAAGTAACCATAAATACTGTTGACAATGTAATTGTTACATAGACTTACATTCTGGTTACATGAGTGTGTTTGATGTTACTGAAAGAACTCCCTCTGATTCCCTTTTCTCCGTCTGTTCCCCTTTTCTCCCTATGTCTCACTTTGACCTAGCATGATGCAGTTCATTTTTATCAGTACAGCTTTTTCTTACTCTGTCAGGCTGACCAGCACTCAGTGGCATGGAGACGCAAGCTTTTTGGCCACTACTATTCAACCTAGAATCATAGATTCATAGAATCTTTAGGGATTGGAAGGGACCTTGAAAGATCATCTAGTCCAATCCCCCCACCACAGCAGCAACACCTAGACCAGGTCATAGAGTCAGTCAGGGTTAGAAGGGACCACAGGATCATCCAGTTCCAACTCCCCTGCCATGGGCAGGGACACCCCACTCTAGATCAGGGTAGCCAGAGCCTTATCGAGCCCAGCGTTAAACACCTCGATCCTATGGGCCTTCCACCACCTCCCTGGGCAACCCATTCCAGGCTCTCACCACTCTCACGGTGAAGAACTTCCTCCTCACATCCACTCTAAATCTACCCATCTCCAGCTTTGCTCCATTCCCCCTAGTCCTGTCGCTACCCGACATCCTAAANCTTGGTCTTGTTGAACATCATGAGGTTGGCTTGTGCCCACTTCTCCAGCCTGTCCAGGTCCCTCTGGATGGCATTCCTGCCCTCCAGTGTGTCTGCTGCACCACACAGCTTGGTGTCGTCAGCAAACTTGCTGAGGGTGCACTCAATGCCTCTGTCCATGTCACCGACAAAGATGTTGAACAAGACTGGTCCCAGGACTGATCCCTGAGGGACACCGCTTGTCACTGGCCTCCACTTGGACATGGATCCATTGACAACTCCACCAAGTTGGAGACCAGAATGTGGTGCGGGACAGTGTCAAAGGCTTTGCTCAGGTCCAGGTTAATCCCATCAGTCACTCGCCCCTCATCCATTAATGTTGTGACCTGTTCATAGAAGGCCACCAGATCTGTCAGGCATGATTTGCCCTTGGTGAAGCCATGCTGATTGTACCAAATCACCTCTTCACTATTCTCCTGTCTCAGTAGTGCCTTTAGGAGGATCTGCTCCATGATCGTACTGAAAGACGCTATTTAGTCTTTCAGTAAAAGCTAAAAAGAAGCTATTCAGTCACACTCCTAATTTTAAACTTGGTTTCCTTTGTCAACAGAGAGCAAAATAAAAAACGCTGTTCCCTGTGTTGTTACTTTTACTCCATCTTCCACACTTCCCCAAGATGTTTGTCTTTACTCCCTGCTTTCTTCTGCTCCTCCCTCAGGCAGACAGCTGCTGACACATTTCAAGCACAGAGGTATTGGTGATGAAGGTGGCAAGGTTTGCTTCAGAAAGGTCATGCATTTTGATTCTTAAATTTGTTCTTGTTGTGCAGGTATTTCAGTCCTGGCACAGCTCCAGCTGGACAGCAGGATGTTAATTTTTCTTGACTGACTCTAATTTGCTCAGGCTATGAATGGCTGAAAACACAGTGACAAAGGACTGGATCCTGTGTTGCTCTACTTCTGACATTTCCATGACACTGCACTGAGTGATTACAGAATCACTGAGGTTGGAAAAATCCTCTGAGATCATCCAGCCCAGCCCAGGGCCTAACATCACTATATCGGCCAGACCAGGGCACTAAGACCCACAGCCAGGCTGTCCTTCAAAACCTCCACGGATGAGGACTCCACCACTGCCCTTGGCTGCTCCTCATCGCACTTGTGCTCAAGACCATTCACAGAATCTCAGAACATTAGGTATTGGAAGATTATCCAGTCCAATCGCCCTGCCACAGCAGGATCCCCTAGGTCAAGTCACACAGGAGCATGTCCATCTGAGTTTTAAATATCTCCAGAGAGGGAGACTCCACAACCTCCTTGGACAGCCCATTCCAGTGCTCTGTCACCCTCACAGTGAAGAAGTTCCTTCTCATACTGATGCATATTGATGTGGAACCTGCTATATTCCAGCTTACGCCCATTGCCCTATCACTGGATGCCACTGAGCACAGCCTGGTTCCATCCTCCTGACACCTGCCCTTTGCATATTTATAAACATTAATGGGGTCACTCCTCAGTCTCCTTTTTTCTAAGCTCAAGAGACCCAGCTCCCTCAGCCATTCATCCTCAGGGAGATGTTCCACTCCCTTCATCGTTCACCAGCTTTGTTGCTTCTCTGGACATGGTTTTCTGGTTCTGTGATTCTGTGGTCAGTGTAACCTTGATTTGGATCCAGTGTTATTATTGGTCAGCACAGACTATCGCAGCATCTGCTAGAACCATGTATATACAGTCTTTGGTCCTGCACTGGAAAAAAAGAAGCAAACAGTTTTAATTGATAAAAACCAGTAAGCTGTGAAGAAATGCAGTAATTACTGATTTCATGATGATATACGTAATTGACAAAATACCTTCTTTTGTCTTTCATAAAAGTCTCTTCCATAACCATGAAGATACATCAGCCTGACAGAGAAACAATCAAAACTGGTAGCTACAAGGGAAGCATCACATTTTATAAATGTGTTTTTAAGGCAGGTTTCTAGTTTTCCAGCAATTTATTTCCCAAGTTTTCATTTATGAGAATCATTATCGTTCTTTGTGAGGATTACCATAGCATTCGTATTCCTTGAAGCCAGCACAGACAATCCTCATCTTTCCACGTTAGCATCTGCATTAATTTCAGCTAAAATATTAGAAGTGCTCCGTAGAGTGACTTCACTTCATGTTTTTCAGAACGATAATAGCATTTCAGAATGTAGCACTTGGAAGCAGTTAGAAAAAAGGAAGTCTGCACTGCAATAACTCTTTTCAGGGAAAAGATTTCCCCTTTGAGCTACTGTTGGCTGAATGTGGCATTGACCATGACTGTTCATCACTGTCTTCTTCCTTTGTACAGGTACTAAGGCATTAGAAATTGAAGTCTTTGTCAGATTGGTAGACCTCCCTCAGTGTCTGCCAGTTTATGAATGCAAAGACCAGACCAGATCATTATGAATGGTTTGTCTGACCTCTTGTACATCAACATGGCAACCCAATTTTTCTTGAATCGTGACACTAATTCCAGCTGAGCTATTGTTTACAGTTGAAAGTGACATCCAGTCTTGATTCACAGACTTTGTGATGAAAAATCCAGCATGTCCCTGGAGAGGTAGCTCCTAAAATGAATTACTCTTACTAAAAGAATCCTATTTTACTGCTACAGTTTATAAGACTCAATATGATGCCTGGTTTTGACCTCCAGCTGCCGTACCCTCGAATTTGTGAGACTTGTATATCAGAGAACTACCCCAATTTTTCTTCCCAGTTGGAATTAAACATCCTCAATGATTAGACAGGCAAAAAAATATGGTTTTGTCTCCTTACTGTGAGTCAGAGCGGCATGGCTTTGCTCTCGATGTCCTCCTGCTGTGTATTCTCCTTGCTGTACAAAACCACCACTGGATGTGATTTAAGAGGTTGGTATATTTTCATCTTCAGCTTTTGTAACCTGACGGGCAGCCCTTTCCGAGGCTTTGAAATAATTAGCACAGAAACAGGTATTTTCATAAGTACTGTAGGAACTGATGAACCCAGATAATGTTTGTAGTTGGTAGGTCTTGTAATGTGAGATTGCTTTTGGAAACCCCTCCTCTTTGACACGTGTGGCAGGGCCTGAGGAAGGAAGGACATGCTGTCACTGCCAGAGATGATGCCTATTTTTACACTGTCTTTAAAACAGAATAAATCTGACATTAGGGGCAGCAAACCATGACCTGAGTTGCCTCTCTATTCAATGTTAGAGTAGAAAATGTGCACCGGTGTTCTGCATAATTATATTTCAATGTCTATTACATGTCTCTAGTGCTGAAAAGGTGGTTAAAAAGTCACTGACTTCCTGTCTCCCACAAAAAGAACCTCAAACACATCTAAACTATTCTTAACAGGCATTTGTCCAACCTATTTATAAAATTGTTTGTTGATTTTAAAATGTTTGTTTTCTTTTGCCTCTGAAGTATGCCTTGCTGTGTACCATTGTAGGAAATACTTGGGGATTTGGAAATAGAGCTTTTAGCTTCCTGGCGTGGTTGCCAAAATCAGTAAAAACACAGTTGTGATTTTACAATCTGTTGCACCTAGGTATTTTTTCCTTCTTCACTCCTCAAAATCCATTAACAAAACAAAATCACAATCATATGGCAGTAGTTATCATTGTTTCCCATCCCTGCCAAACATAAAGATGCACAGTTTCAGTGTCCTTGGTGAGGTGGCTGCATCTTTAATGTGACAGTCTGTCCTGTCATCCCGGCTAATGCTTATGAGATTTCCTTCTCTGAGCCAAGAAATCTTTCCTGGCAGCACTGCATGCTGCTTTGGGGTTTGGAGTGTTTCTTGTACACATTAAAAGAAAACCAAACAAACCCCCCCCTACTTGTAGCTCTTACTGTTGGAAAGAGTTGAACGATATGCTACAAGTTTCTTGAGGTCATGGGTCTTATTAATTTTGATTCTTTGATCAATTTTTAGATTCAGAACAAGTCCTCACTTGAATGTGCAGTGGTTGTGCTCAAGCTCCCCTCCAGAGCCCTTTGCAGTCACATCCGGAGCTATGTAAGTAAAGAATGTGCTTTCTCCCTTGACTGGTTTGATAGCTGATGGCAATATTTTAGAAATCATTTTTTTTCCTATGTGTTCCCTGGCAAGATTTTTACTGAAGCTTTGGAAATGGTCTGTTCTTCAGATGTGTGATATAGGACTTAATGTCTTGTCTCCGTTTTTGCTCCTGTTTTGCTGTGTGATAGAAGTTCAATAACTGAAGCGCTGAAGCTGGCACATTCTTGTTTGGAAAATGCTTTATCGTTGGAAATCAGTAATGGCCCCTACTTTCCAGAAAGTCATATACAGAAAATGAGGAGCAGAAAACAGCTTTTTGTCTCGGAAAACAGGATGGGTGGCTTTTTTTTTCTGGTTCACTGTGCCTGAGAGACTTTGAATAAGGCCTCCTGGCTTAATGGATTTGTGTTTTCACGGGATCAAAGAACACATTGGGTTGGAAGGGACCTACAAAGGTCATCTAGTCCAGACCCCCTGCAGTAAGCCAGGACATCTACAATGAGAGCAGACTGCCCACAGCCTCATTCATCCTGACTTTGAATGTCTCCAATGGTGAAGTCTCGACAACCTGTTGCAGTGTTCCACCATCCTCATTGTCAAAACATTATTCCTAATATTCCATCTAAATCTACCGTCCATTAATTTAAAACTATTAACCCTTGTCCTATCACAACAGGTCTGAATAAAGTGTCTGTCTCCATCTTTCTTGTAGACTCCCTTTCACTACTGAAAGGCTGCCGTAAGATCTCCCTAGTCTTCTTTTCTCCAGGCTGAACAGCCTCAACTCTGTCCTCAGCCTGTCCTCACAGTAGAGGTGCTCCAGACCTTTGATCATTTTCATGGCCCTTCACTGGACCTGCTCCAAAGATTAATTTACTTCTTGTATTGAGTCCTTCAGAGCTGGATGCAGCAGTCCAGGTGGGGTCTTTCAGCAGAGCAGAGCAGAAGTGCAGAATCACCTCCTTTGACCTACTCGTCATGCTTCTATTGATGTAGCTCAGAATGTGATTTGCCTTCTGGGCTGCAAGGGCACCCTGCTAATTCAGTTCCAGCCTTTTATCCACCAGTACCCCCAAGTCCTTCTCTCCAGGGTTGCTCTTGACCACATCTTCGCCCTGTTTGTATTTATATTGAGGATTGCCCCAATTTTTGAACAGTGACTCTCTGAAGGTGACTATGCCATCAATTTCTTACATGTCAAACAGTCCACCTGTCAAATCTGTGTCCCTGCAACTTAAAGAGAAGAATGTTACGGGACAACTGTGTCAAGGGTATACAGAAGTCCAGAGAGATGACATTTACAGCTCTTCCCTTGTCCAGTGATGTAGTTGCCCCATGAGAGCAAGCCACTAGGCTGGCTAGGCAGGATTTACCCTTGATGCAGCCATGCTAGCTGTCCCCAGTGTTCTGTTAGAACTTCCAAGCAACTTTGTTCTAAACCTCCTGTGATGGCAGATGGCTGCATGGAGTATGTTATGATTTGCCAGCCCGTTACCTCAGTGCTAAGCAGTGCCTTTAAATGATAACTTGGTACAATCACCAGTGAGAGTCCAGTACTACCTTTGTGAAGGCTTGTGATAAAAGCCTCCAGAGTTTACCAGCTGCCTTTACTGAAGGCAAGAAGTGGAGACCTGATGCAGAAGGATGGAGAGAGAAGAGTTTTCTGTGGCATCAAGTTTCCAGAGGAGCCATTTGCATGCATTTTTTTTTTTGGCAGGCCTGGCTGGCATGTTCTCTTGTTCTGCTCCGTGTGATGGCAGCTGCCAGGAATTGTCTCATCATCAGTGTGTGACATTCTTTCTGTAGATGGAGACGAGCATGGTGAAAGCGGCAACACTTCACAGGTAATTCAATTCAGTATAATCTCTTCTGTGCCAGTTTGTTGTTAATGCTATAAACACTAAGTACTGCTCTTGTCTTGAACATCCCAGGGCATGGAGAGGACTTAAGTCTTGGAAACAGAGTAATGTTCCACCTTAACTTACATTCCTGCCAGTCATTATTGTACTTGATTTTCTTCTTCTGTCCCTTCCTACAATTACGTAAAGCCTTTCAATAGAGGTATTAGTAAATTATACATATAGCAGTATTACCACAATAGTAGAACATTTCGTGCCTGAAGTACCAATTGACTTCTTCCTTTATTAGTTGTGTTTTGCTTTTTTGAAGCTATTGAAATGATGTCTTCCATAAATAGCTGAAAAAACTCATATTGCTTGTCCCCATCAACTTTATAAATTAGCTAGAAGAGCATGATCCAATTATTTTTGCTTCATTGTGTAGTCTCTCACAATTTTGTTGCTGTCTAGAGTGAGGACCTAGAAGCATGGCTGGTAACCAAAACATAGATGTTAACCTTCATCAGACCATCTGTCCCAATAACTCAGGTTTATACTCCTTCCTTCTGCCCAGGCTGTATGAGGAAGGAGAGGGGCACCAACTTTGGACATGGGCAGTGGTGTAAAGCAGTGAAATGCAATTTTTTATGTCACGGAATCATAGAAAGTTAAGGATTGGAAGGCACCTGCAGAGAGGATCTAGTCCAACCCCCCTGTCAGAGCATGATCTACTAGAGCAGGTCACACAGGGCTGCATCCAAGTGGGTTTTGAATGACTTCAGAGCAGGAGACTCCACACCCCCTCAGGGCTCCACCACACACACTGTGAAAAAGCTTTTTGATGTTTATGTGGAACCTCCTATGTTCCAGACGACACCTGTGGCCCCTGTCTTGTCACTGGATGCCACCGAACAGAGCCTGGCTCCATCCTCCTGACACCCTTCACATATTTACAAACATTTAGGAGGTCAACCCTCAGTCTCCTCTTCTCCAGTCTGAAGAGACCCAGCTCCCTCAGCCTTTCCTCAACAGGGAGATGTTCCACTCCCTTCATAATCTTTGTGGCTCTTCACTGGGCTCTTTCCAGCAGTTCTGTGTCCTTGAACTGAGGGGCCAAGAACTGGATACAACATTCCAGATGTGGTCTCACCAGGGCACAGTAGAGAGGGAGGAGAACCTGTCTCAATCTTCTAACTACTCCACTTCTAATCCACCCCAGGAAGCCATTTGCCTTCATTTGGCCACCAGGGCACATTGCTGACTCATGATCATCTTTCCATCTACCAGTACCTTGTCATGGTCTTTGATTTTATAAGGACTGTTCTGCATTGGTTCTAACTCAGCAATCACCTCTTCATCATAGTGGCAATGAGATGAACAGTAACAGTTCATAATAGTTACAAGGCAACTTCTCTTCATTATGGGAGATGTTTAGGCCTTTAGTGATAATGGAAATTTCTCCAAGTGCATTGCCTTGATTTCATCAGAACGTCCACTCTGGTCATTTCCTTCACTAGGGATTCTGCTGGAAAGACAGCTGTATTTTCTGCAAGAGGCAAAGGGCCTAGGGCTCTGAACTGCCAAAAGTATCCTTGTGTAAAGGACTGTCATGGCTCTTCAATGCCTGCAACATGTATTAAAGAATATTCTGCTTCCTGTGAGTGACAGTGAACTGGGGAACTAATTTATGCTATAATTTGCTCTGGGGCTTTGATCCTGCAACGTGATATGTTTTATTAGAATAATTTGTATTCCTAATGAAATGATTAGTTTCTTCTGGTGTCTGCATCGAAGCTGGACCAATTTTCTTTATGTATCTCACATCATTTAAAACCGATCAGTTAACTGTAGTTGTCATTTAGCTGCTAGCTATACTGGAATCAAATTTTAAATCAATGTAGGCCACACCATAACTGAGAATGTGGGTCCAGGTGTCCTAGTGGTCACTTTGTGGCGCTCTAAAGAAATACAGTAATTTTAGAATAGAAAACCAGTCTCTCATCTTCCAAATGCATCCTGCTGTGAAATTGCAGCCAGTTAGGGAAGGAAAGATGTCCTTAGCATAGAAAAATGGTTTTAGAGAATATGAAAGTTATAACGGAAAATGTAATAGATGCCAGAAATAATTACACAGGTGACTGCTATTCCTTGTATTTCTTGAGAAAACCCAGAGCCTGTTACTAATTAAGCTGCAAAAATAGGAATTGGCCATGGTTCTCAAACTACCAAATAGTCTGCCTTTGTTTTAAGTATATAATGTTCTTTCAGTGGGTACTTGTTCCTGTAATCTCTTCCTGTGGAAAGAAAGGATCATTTAATATGCAGCCTTTCGGGTTGTCTCAACCTCTTGAGGTTCTACTTTGCAATGTAGCCAATGAGGAATTAATGCAGAACGTTGTTGATATGGAGCGAGAAAATTAATGCAGGAGAAATTACACTGCTTCGAATATTGGCATGCATTGCAAACCATCCATGTCTGTGAACCAAAGAAGAAAGGTGAAGAATCACCTTATAGAATCATTCAGGTTAGAAAAGACCCTTCAGGTCATCCAGCCCAACCAATAACCCTGTTCTATCAAATTCACCACTAGCACAAATCACTAAGCACCACATCTAAATGACCTTTAAGCTCCTCCAGGGATAGTGACTTAACCCCCTCCCCAGGCAGCCTGTTCCAGTGTCTGACTACTCTTGCTGTGACAGTTTTTTGTAACAGCAGTAACATCAGGGTGATTCACTAGAGTTCTGCTTTGCCAAGTTCCCTTTTGTCAGTGTCTCTGTGAAATCATGGTGTGTCACTGGCTGTTTGCTACCTTGGAGGTAGTGGGGTCAGGTTCTAGCTGTGAATTTGTGTCCTAGTGGCTTCTGAGTTGTAGAGCTACTGAAGTGTCATGCTTTGTTTCTCTCTGTTTACTCTTTGGTTCCCAGTGGTAATTAGTCCATAGGGCCCCGCTGTTCTCATTAGGAATGAAGCAAATAACAATATATCTGTTTCCATTACAGCAATCTGAGAAACAGAGTAGACCGGTCTTAGATTTCTTCAGTTGTTTGGCTGTAGAGTGGTCCTTGTTGTGAGGGTTGAGGGGAGAGTTGTGAGCCCCCTGTGACAAACCAAGTCGGTCCATGCTCTTACAGTGAATGGGTTACCCCCTCTTTTGGTGCTGTTAATATTTGAGTGCCACATACTTCCGCTGGGGGTGAGGACAACATCCTTCGTCATGCGATTTGGCGTCTAAGCCATCTAGTGGGGTTTTAGTTATGCATTTGGGTCTGACGTCTTCAGCGCAACTGACCAAGCTGAGACCTTGCAGTAGTTACAATAGACACAGTAGTGTAAAAGCTACGATTTAGCAGAGAAAGCAAGGGCAATGCATAACTCATCTATTATGATAAACTGGGAAGATTTAAAAACCATCTTTGATCTCCAGGAAAAACACACTTTATGTCTGGATTTTTGGATAAATCTTTCAAGCTGGACTCTGTGCAGTTTTGCTGCAGAAACAGTGACAGTGCTCCAAATTGCTGAGAAACGTTGGTTGGGGTTTTTTTATGCCAAGATGCTAGACTACTTGAAAGAGTTAATCAAATAAATTATTACTTGGCACTTGGTACCCTGGGTGGTTTTTTCAAATTTAAACAAACCAGCTGTTTGTTTTTTTTTTTAAATTTACAGAGATGCCAATTTGCTGAATATTTCCCATATCACAGAATCACTGAATTATTGAGGCTGGAACAGCTCTCTGAATTCATCCAGCCCAGCCCATGACTAAGATCATCGCATCAGCCAGACCAGGGCACTGACACAGCCAGGATGTCCTTAAATACCACCAGGGATGGGGACTCCACCATGGAGCATTCAAGGCCAGGTTGGATGGGACTCTGAGCAACCTGGTCTGGAGGGAGGTGTCCCTGCCCATTCAGGGGTGTTGGAACTCGATGATTTTTAAGGTCCCTTCCAACTCTAGTCTGTCTATGATTCTATGATCATAGTATCATGTACATAGAAAATTAAAACTGATGGATATCAGAACAGCTCTCACACTTAGAAAGCATTTAGAAAATTCATTAGCTATGGACAACCCACAGTCATTTCAGGATCTACAGCATCAGACCTAATCAATACCACAGTTTTAAACCTTAAGAAATGAGGTGGTGTAATGCTTCTCCCATTTGTTGTGGTGTTCTTGGTTTGAGTCTGGTGCTCTTTTCAGTTGTGCCTCCAGTAGATATATTAATGTGAGTTTTGGTGGCCTCCCTGTGGGCTATACTGCTGGTACATAACCAGCTAGGTCAACAGTTAAATACTCCTAGACCTTACTTTTGCTTCCAGAGCTGTCACTACAGTCTTGGGGAATTTGAGTTATCTCAGGCCTTACATCTCTCTGGGCAGTGACTTGATGACTGCCATTCATTGAGGGTACCTATTTGTTCCTCTGTTGTGGTCAGCCTCTGGCACCTGAGGTTGTTAAGGACTTTCTTATTGCCTTGTTCTACCTACTAAAAAGGAAGAGTTATCTACTAGTTTATAAACCTTTGCTTGACTGCCAGGTGCTAACTGAAAAATGTTGCTTTTTGTCTTTCATAGTAATGATCTTTTTTGAAGAATTTTTGGAGGCTTTGCCATGCATCAAGAAATCCAGTTTCCAGTAGGGCTTGAGCCTGTTATTTTCTGTGCTTGTGTAAATTCAGCGTTGGGGTACTGCCTATTGCATGTATCTGTGGAAAATTACAATCCTGAGAAGAATTCTGATAACCTAAGAAAAGCTATCTGTCATGAGTTAAGGTTGGACCAACAACTAAACAAATGACAGATGCTCTCTATTAACCCCTCTCCCTCCACAAATGAGGAAGAAATAAAGGAGAGAGCATTACAGATTGGAAAAGAGAACTGAAAGAACTTTAATGAAAACAAGGAAATTAAACATATACAAACCCAGTGCTAGTCGCAACTTACCTGATGGCAGTGACACAACTGTCACCACTGATATTGTGAGCAGGTGCTGAGGAAGTCCCAGATTGCACTCAGTGGCAGATGGGAACCAGAGACAGCATCAGGGTTCTGGAATGCCCAGATTGGAACTGAAGGCAGAATGGATAGAGAGTCCTTCTCAGATGCCATCCATTGAAGAAGAGAGATTCATACTTGTGGTCTCTCAGGTTTATATTGCATACGATGTATATGGAATAGAACACCTTGTTGGTCAGTTCAGGTTCACTTGTCCTGTCCCATCCCACAGGAGGAGGAACACACCTCCCCACAGGTGTGTTCTCTTGTTCTCCACTCTATTACAGCACACAAGATTTAGCGGTGACTTTGGTTTCTATAGCAGCAAGTGAAAGCAAGAGCTTTTCTGCATCCCAGTCCTCAGCGCTAACTGTAAACATCGAGCATTATCACTTGTAGAGGCAGACTCTGCTGGCACAAATATGCCATGAACTTCAAAAGAGCAGTTGCTCATAAGAGACTTAGCTGAGTAGTAAAATCTCTGCCAAGCAGTAATTCTCAATGCTATGCGATTAGCACCTCAAGCCAGGAGACTACATAGAGAAGTGAACAGTAGATTATCAATGCTGTGAAAAACCTTACAATCTTATTACACGCTAAAATGTGTCGTTTCAAGGAAAAGGTAGTTTGAATTAACAAGCCCAGGTGCCAGTATAGGTTGGAGGAGTGACCTGCGGGACACCAGTGTAGAAGAAAGGGACCTGGGGATGCTGGTGGATAGCAGGATGGGCAGGAGACAGCAATGTGCTCTTGGTGGCCAAAAAGGCTAGTGGCATCCTGGGGTGGATCAGAACGGGGGTGGTTAGTAGACGGAGAGAGGTTCTCCTCCCTCTCTACTCTGCCCTGCTGAGACCACATCTGGAATATTTTGTCCAGTTCTGGGCCCTTCAGTTCCAGAAGGACACTGAACTACTGAAGAGAGTCCAGCATAGAGCCACAAAGATGATAGAGTAGGACACCTCCCTGATGAGGAAAGGCTGAGGGAGCTGGGTCTCTTGAGCTTGGAAAAGAGGAGACTGAGGAGGGACCCCATTAATGTTTATAACTATGTGAAGGGTGGGTGTCATGACAATTATGGTCTGAGATTTACATATAACTCTGAGGCTCATCTTAGATCTTAATCTGCTGTCACTGATGCACCTCTGATGTCCCAGAGGCATAGTGGTGAAATATAAGAGGAAAATGCAGAGATTATAGACTAGCAGAAGCAAGAATATTCATACACATAAGCATCTAACGGTATAAAGAAAAAAAATCTGAGAAATAGCACTACATCTCTTTAAGGTCCCTAGTATCATAGAATCACAGAACACAGAGATTGGAAGGGAAGTCAAAAGATCATCTAATCCAATCCCTTCACCAGAACAGGATCCTATAGATCAAATCACAGAACCACAAAATCATTCAGATTGCAAAAGACCTTTGGGATCATTGAGTCCAACCATCAACCCTACTCTACAAGTTCACCCCTAAATCAGATTCCCCAACACTACATCTAGGCATCTTTTAAACTCATCCAGGGATGGAGACTCAACCACCACCCTGGGCAGCCCATTCCAGTACCCAACCACTCTTTCTGTGAAGAAGCAAAGGTGTTTTAATATATAAAAAGCTCTATTCATGTTCTCTGAATCACTGGCCCATATGGAATTTAAATTAGTTAATTTCACAGATCGCGATGAAGAGTAATTGGCTTTGCAGTTTTGTATCTGTCAAGAATATGTAGCTTATTTATAAGAATATAGAGATCTGTGTGAATGTGTATAAACCATGATGAGAGCAGTGAAGGAGGCCATTTATCTAATAATGAAAAAACTCTTCATCTTTGATTAGCTGATAAGGTCCAAAATTCTTCTTCCAGAAGCAGGAGTAATTAGCTCCTGAAAAGTTTTGTATGTCATTCATTGGTAACAATATAAAGGTAAATCTGCTGGTGGACAGCAGGATGACCATGAGCCAGCAATGTGCCCTGGTACCCAAGAAGGCAAATGGCATCCTGGGATGCATTAGAAAGGGTTGGTTAGTAGATGCCCTCTGAGACTCTGCCCTGCTGAGACGACATCTGTCCATTTTTGGGTCCCTCAGTTCAAGAAGGACACAGCACTTCTGGATAGAGTCCAGTGCAGAGCCACAAAGATGATGAGGAAAGGCTGAGGGAGCTGGGTCTCTTGAGCTTGGGAAACAGGAGATTGAGGAGTGGCTCCATTAATGTTTATAACTATAAGAAGGGTGGGTGTCAGGAGAATGGCTCTGCTCGGTGGTGTCCAATGATAGGACAAGGGGCCATGGGTGTAAGCTGGAACATAGGAGGTTCCATGTATGTGAGAGAACTTCTTGACAGTGATGTTGACAGAACACTGGAACGGGCTGCCCAGGGAGGTTGTGGAGTCGTCTTCTCAGGGGATGTTTAAAACCTACCTGGACGTGTTCCTGTGTGGCTTGATCTAGGTGATCCTGCTGTAGCAGGGAGATTGGTCTGAATGATCTTTCGAGGTCCTTTCCAAACCCCAATGTTACGTCATTCTGTGATTCTGTAAAGCAAATCTCAGTGAATTGTACTGGATAAAATTTTCACTCTGTTTGCGTGTCTGCTAGTGTATTTTGCATTTGACTGATTTTGTATTTGAACTTTTGCAAATGCTCCTATGCTTCTGAGGAATTCTTTAGTAGGTGCAAGGGCATGTTATAGTTACAGTCCTGGAATGGATCTTGCTTTCAAATATATGTAGGCATTATGAACATCTGTAAAGGACACCAGGGGACTCTGTGAAGTATAACGTTCACTGAAAGAAGTGCTATAAGATGGCTTGGTATTGATTCAGTGTTGAATGATGTTAGCAGTAGACTTCAACGCTTACAAAGACACTGGACTTTTAAACATAACACAGGGAGTTCAGCAGGTCTCATCCCACCTATGATTATCATCCTTGTTCCCTTGTTCCTTGTTTTGAAGTCTGTCCTTCCTGAGGCAGATGCGTATTTTTTATGTTAACAGAAAGATACATGAAGTATCCCACTGCATCTCTTGTACTGCAACCAAATCCTAGTTTTGGCCACATGTAAGGGATTCTAGGTCCATTTTATTTCTTCTACTTCCTGCATTTATGTCCAGGCTTATATTGAATGATTGTATAGATTCATGTGTACCTCTTTTCTTCTGTTTCTTTCTGTTCTCCCTCTTTTGACTGTCTCTCCAAATTTCCTGGATTTAGGTTGGGATTATGGGGAATGTTCTTCTGTACTCAAATTTCACTATTTGTAGGGTAGGGCTAGTGATGCTCAGTTCTCTTTGAAAAGCTTTGTAAGCTCTTGTTGAAAGATGCCAAGCAAAATGAAGGTGTTAGAATTTACAGATGTAACTCCTGGCAGCACTGAGTGGTACCACTTCAGTGCCAGAAGACCTGTTGTCCATTCCAACATGTTTTCAGGGGCTAAAACTAGCACAGAAAAGCAGCAGAGAGTGAAGACAGGAGAACTGGAGGCATGACATGGCAAATAAAATTACCTTTTTAACTTAAAACTTGTGTCTGAGCAAGCCGATGTAAAGTAGGCTTGGGAGAATCAAGTAGCAAAACAGCAGACACAGACAGCAATAAGACTCCCTTGGAGCAACAATAGCCAGATGGTTCAATGGCCCCTGCCCACCCCAAAGAATACACAATTACTTACAGGAAAATGCCCATCTGGTCCTATAAGAACATAAGAATTCATCGTGACTAAAGCTGCAGCGGGGTTGTTTTCCAGCTATTTAAATTAACTTGATCAATACCTGTCTAAAAAAGTCCAATCATCTTAACTCTTTCATTTGCGGTAACAGGTTCATCTTGTGATCAGAAAAGTAGAAGGAACCAGTGTCACTTGTTAGCTTTGGGAGGGATAGCCCATAACTATTTGAAATTGCTGTAAATGAAGTGAACAGTCATAAAATTTTAGAGGCTGCCCTGTTAAATGGTTTGGAATCCTGAGAGTGATGGTCCGAGGTCAGATTGCTAAAGTAGATAGTGTGTCAAGTTGTATAGAAGAATATCTCATCATGAAAGGACAGTATTTTCAAGACATTGAGCCAAGGACTTGTACTACACTCAATTGGAACGGGTGATTGTGCTATAAAGAGGAGCTTGTAGAGGCAGGAAGAAAGCAATATAGTCACAGTGGGACAGACTGCAGCTTGTGGGGAGTGTGGAACAGTGGTGGCATTTTGTGATACTTCGTCCCCACCAAGTCATTGTTTTCCACCTTCTGTTAGTCATATCTGGACAACAAGATAGACTCAAGGGTCTCTAAACCAGTGTGGGAGCTAACTATCTGCACACATGTGAGGCTGCATGAGGTATGTGTTTGTGTTTAATTGGACTCTAATTGTGTTGAGGTAAGACTGAGGTAGAGTGCACAGCAAGAGCAAAAGAGTGTGGCTTGAATTCAAGCCACAGTCTCCTGGAAGTAGCCTAGCCAAAGTACTTAAGGAATAATAGGTTCCTTCATGCTCGTTGGGTTACTTTAGAGGAGCCTCTGGGCCAAGTATAACAAACATTTAGCTCTTTATGGGGTGTTATCTGTTTATTGCCATTTTCAACATTGTCTCGATTTTGTCTTTTGTAAGGACCCGGCTGGTTTCAGTATGCAGTGGGCTTACGGAAACCCATTGGACGGCGTTAGCCAGATACTTGATCAAAGAGGCCCAGCTGCAGCCTGGAGGTGACAAGAGCAAAAGAGAGGAGTGAGATGGAGTGACAGACGTGAGTATCAAATTCTGCTGTCTGTATATGAGACTGTCACTGTCCCACAGATAAAAGAAGAGCCTTCCTTAATTCTCACTCCTGAGAAAGAAATGCTTCCTCGAGATACCTTCAAGCACTAGAGCGTTTCCATACCTGCACTGCAGCTAAGCTGTCACTAACCAGCTGCTGAAGAAAAATGTATAGGAAATGCAATAAGTCTTCAGAGTCTGGAATAGCTTTCAGGCTGTCATTGGTTCAATTTCAGGCAGTTTGACAGGCTGTAATCTATTCCTCTTGAAACAATTGATAGTTGTGCAGGCAGCCTGAAGAATGGGCACCTATTATTTTCAAAATCCTATTAAAAATGAGAAACTTCAAAACAAAAAGTGCAGGTGTAATTATTTTGAGCTCTATCTGGATATTATTTTTTGTGATTCTACCCAGTGGTCCAACTCTAAGGCTGTAAGATCCAACCAGTGTAACATTTGCTAAGAGAGAAATTTGATAGGAATATAAAAGGAGTTGTTATCCTAAATGACATTAAAAAAAGGAAACACCATTAAGCATCTACACCTCACATTAACAGAGGCACAGCGCATTTGTAAAATCTAGCTGCTTTACTAGTAATGAAAGACTACAGTGGTTTTGGAATGTGACACTGCTACCAGAAACTCTTCATCTTGGCTTTCTTCTGCATTTTTATCACTGTGACCTGGAGAGGAACCTGTAAATTTTTGCCTGATTGTGGTTTGTTTTTTTCTTTTAAAAATTTTTTTCCTGTAAAGAACTTATAATTTTATTATATGGGTAAAATTAAACATAAATAAAAACATTAAAACATAAAGTTAAAAACAAAAGAACAAACCAGGGGAGGGTTAGGTTGGATGTTAGGAAGCCCGTCCTCACAAAAAGGATGATCAGAGCCTGGAACGAACTGCCCAGGGCAGTGATGGAGTCCCCATCCATGGAGATTTTGAAGGACAGACTGGCTGTGCCACTTAGTGCTTTGGTCTGGCCAATGTGATGATGTTAGGTCCTGATGCTGGACTGGATGAGCTCAGAGGTCTTTTCCACCCTCAATCATTTTGTGATTCTGTTAAAACCTCCAAAAGAAGTTCAGCTTGTTCATGAACATGTTTTCTTGTTATCTGCAGATGTAGCGCATTAATCTGTGAAATCATTTAAATTCTGTGGAATTCTTTGTAGCTTTCAGTGCAGCAAATGTCTTCAAACTTGGCCATTGTGTTTGTGTGACAAATGTGAATGGTCTGAACAGTTAAATTGGTACAAGGACAGGACTTGAAGGTAGTATGGAGTAGGTCTCATCCACTGACAACACAGGCTGCCATACTGAGAGGTCTTAAAGGAATGTATAATAGTTTAGTACCACTCATGGTGGAGGAAAACCCTTCTACTTGTTTGTTGTAGCTAGGGAGCTGTTGCCAGATCAGAATAGGTGCTTTTCCACTATAGGGAAGATTTGGAAACTCCCCAGAGGAGTGGAAAAATATAGAATACTGTTGAGATGTCTGTTTAGAATTTTCTTTTAAGCTATCGACTAGAATCATAGAAAAGTTTTGGCTGGGAGAGACCTTCAAAGAACGTCAAGTCCAACCTTTTCCTAGCTCTGTCAGCACCACTAAACCCTGTGCCCCAGTGCAACATCTACCTTTCTCTTCAACACCTCCAGGGATGGGGACTCAACCTCCTCCCTGGGCAGGCTGACAACCTGTTCTGATTCCTGACAACCCTTTCAGGAAAGAAATTCTTCTTGACATCCAACTTGAACCTCACCTGACACAGCTTAAGGCAATTTCCCCTCATCCGAACACTTGCCGCTAGGGAGAACAGACCAAATCCTGCCTGTCTACAACCTCCTTTTAAGTTGCTGTTGAGAGTAAGAAGGTCTCCCCTCTATCTCTTAAATGGCTGGCCATTTAGGAATTGGGGGCAGAAAGGATCAGGCTTGATTTGGGGAAAAGCAAACCTCATTTAAATCAAACAACATAAAAACTCCGACACTAAAACATACAGAGACCAATCTCAAGGTTCTTGTATGAGAAGACAAGTTCTTCATGAGCTTTGTCCAGTTAGCATGGATGTTTTCCACAAGCTGTGGAAAAAGGATCTTTTCCAGAATCTTCCCACTCCAGACTGGCTTTTCTTTCCAGGGTCAAAGGATAAGTTGCTTGCTCAATGTGCTTAAGGCCATTCCCGTGCTCCAGCATGTCCTCCACAGGCTGCAGACAGGAACATCTTTCTCCATGCACTCTACCATGGTTTTGCAGGGACTTCATCCACTAACATCAGAGTTTTCCACAGCCTCCTTCTCCATCACCCTTCTCCCTGGGCAAAACATCTGCCAGTGGCATGTTTGGCCCAGTGATGGCATGGCTTTCCAAAACAAAGAGCTGCACACCAACAGGAGACTCCTTGATCAGGTTTTTCTCTCCCCATGATGGGCTTATTTGGAGAGGCACTGTCAGCTCAAACTTCCAGATGTGGATGAATAACTGCAGGTGGGGGGACCTCCAGTGTTTGATGCTACTCACCACGGTTGCCGCAGCAATCTGCTTCCTCAGGCTAAAACCCCACCAGGCTCAAATGACAAGTCCAGCTATTTAATTCTTGCAACTCCATGTGTGTGTGTGACAGGCAGTGTGTGTATCATGGCTGAGCCTTGCTGCTGAAATCGTTGTGTGTCCACAGCACCCCCTCCCAGCTTCTGCACACACAGAAGTCACCCTGTGTCACTGAAGCACAGATATGCCCTTGGCTTTCTTCTACTTCAGTGTTCCAAGAGTATACACTCTTAGCAAGTCTTAAGGAAGACGGTAATTCCCTCTACAGAGACTGTGTACAGGTGTAGAGACCATCCTGTGCCCCACAGCAAGTCATGGTACTGGGACTGATAGGTAATTACAGGATGTTGTACATAGAGATGAGTTTTATCCCATTAAGTCCCAGGTATGCCAGAGAGATTCAATGGTGCATAAGCTTTTTATGGGCTTCTACCATACAGCTGAATATTTCTGAGTTGACTGCTGTCCAAACATCCCCAAAACCAAACCTAATGACTGTGCGACGTATTAACCTCTATCAGTACTGTACATGACACCTCAGCATTCACTGCTTACAGTCTCTAGTGAATGCCTCGTTAAGACTTCTATGGATGTTTGCCATTCCTGCAGCACAGCAGGGACAGATAAGGGTAATACAAAAGTTTATAAATCACATTTAGGAATTAAAACAGTGGGTGCAAAATTACTCCCTTCAGGCTAGAGAAAATAAGGTTTCAAAATGATGACAGCAAGTTTAATATATCTGCTCTTTTGTGGTTTTATGGCTTCAATTCAAAGCAAGGTGTTTCTGTGTGTGACAGTGATGGGTCTGTGGAGCAACTGGAATGATGAGTTATTTATATTCTTTTCGTCTCAATTCTTTGCTCTGAATTTCATTCTGAGAATTTCATTTGAGCTCTGTAATTGTTACTTGCTTAAGTTTTTTATGCATAGTCACACACATCAGATCAAGTGTGAGAACTGATTGATCTTTTGCTGTACGTGTGTGGTCTTGGTTGCTGTTGGTTGAAAGGCTGAAGGCATCTCTGTGTTGCACAGAAGTTACTGTGCCCATCTTATTGCTGAAGTAAGGATTTCCTGTATTTGGCTAAGGCCATTTTCCTAGCCCATGGTCAATCTGTCTGGAAGGTAAAAAGAAACCTAAGCAATCCTTCTGCTTTGGAATCACAGAAAGTATCACCTGCATAACCCCCATGCTTTGTTCAGAGCCTTTGGCCATTGTGTCTACAAAGGTCACAGGTAGGGAAAGGTTTTAATCTTGCAAATTTCAGGTTGCTCTGCTTGACTGCAATTACTCAGATGGGTAGGACATCTCATTTCTGAAATACTGAACTGACCAGGATTTCTAAACATCTCAATTTTATTTAATTTCTTCGGGAGCATGTTGACACTGCAGATTTGAAGTAGCTCAAATGCCATCCCTGGGAAAGCAATCAAAACAATGCCAAAGCTTTTGGATACCTAAGACCTGCTTCTCTTCAGGTCTGTATCCAAATGCGTGTGACAAGCACACCAAGACATGCAGGAGTACTGGGAAGAGGCAGTGAGCGTGTGGGGTGTGTAGATCCTACTACAGGGACAGAATTGAAGAAGTAAGTGTAATTTTTCCTTAGCTCTTGTGTGCCAAACAATTCTGAACTAGTGTTGTCTTATGAGAAGGGTGATTTTAATGTATTGCCTAAAAACTAAGCACTGGGCTCTGTAAGAGACTGTGTTCCCAAGACATGCAGCTTCTGTATGTGTTCCCTTCCTTGACTTCTGCAGTTTCATAGCCACTAAGAAAGGTGCTTTTGTTGCACGAAGTGTGCGAGGGATGAAATTCAAGTAGAGGTCATGTTTCATATACACACTTGAGTTAGAAATGTGCTTCTATAGTGTCACAGAAATTCTAATAGTCATGGGACTCACTTATTCACTGGGTTTTGAGAAGGAAAATGGGACTAGCCTGAGCCATAACTGCTCTCAAACACTGAGAATGCTTCTGGACCCATTTATTCTGAGCACATTTTCAGTTCTGGTCAGAATAATGTTAGCAGTTGCTAGAACCTGATACTAAGAAAGACAGATGTTATTCAAGATAAATTTCAAGAATCTCATCTAGATAATCATACACAGAATCACAGAACATTATGGATTGGAAGGAACCTTGAAAGATCATCTAGTCCAATCTCCCTGACACAGCAGGATCCCCTAGATCAAGCCACACAGGAACATATCCAGGTGAGTTTTAAACATCTCCAGAGAAGAGGGATGTCACAACCTCCCTGGGCAGCCCATTCCAGTGCTCTGTCACCTTCATTGAGAAGAAGTTCCTTCTCATACTGATACAGAACCTTCTATGTTCCAGCTTACACACATTGCCCCTTGTCCTATCAATAGATGACTGTGAGAAGAGCCTGCATCCATCCTCCTGACATCTGCCCTTTCCATATCTATAAACATTAATGGGGATCACCCCTCAGCCTCCTTTTTTCCAAGCTCAAGAAACGCAGCTCTCTCAGCCTCTCCTCATCAGGGAGGTGTCCTTCTCCATCATCTTCGTGGCTCTGCACTGGACTCTCTAAAGCAGTTGTGTGTCCTTCTTGAACTGAGGTATTCCACGTGTGGTCTCAGCAGAACCACCCGCCTTCTAATCCACCCCAGGATTCCACTGGCCTTTTTGGCCACCAGGGCCCATTGCTGACTCCTGGTCATCCTATTATCCACCAGGACCCCAGGTCCCTTTCTCCTACACTGCCTTCCAACAGGTCAGTTCCCAACCTATACTAGTACCTGGGGTTGTTCTTGCCCAGATGCAAGACTCTACACTGCCCTTGTTACAGTTCATTCAGTGTCTCCCCTGCTCAGTTCTTTAGCCTGCCCAGGTCCTGATTAATGGCAGCACAGCCTGCTGGAACGTCGGCCACTACTTCCAGCTTTGTGCCATCAGCAAACTTGCTGTCAGTGCTCTCTGATCTCTCATCCAAGTCACTAATGACTATATTGAATAGTACTGGTCACAGTACTGATCCTTGAGAGACTCCGCTACATCCAGACTTCCAAACAGACAATATGCCATTGACCACTACTCTCTGGCTTCATTCTGCAACTAGTTCATGATCCTTCTCACTACCCAATTGTCCAGACCACACTGCCTCAGTTTGACTGCAAGGGTGCTGTGGGAGACTACTAATCCATTGAGCATCAATCGCTATGAAATGAATACAATAATGGAGGGGGTGGTAAAAGCCTAGGACCTACTAATATGGAAAACATAGTAACGAAGATAAATATTCTAATAAAGCAGATCAGTCAGTCTGAGGGCACTTCATGGTTGGCAAGTATCCAGCTTTTGCTTTATTTAGCCAAGAAGAAATAAAATAATGCAGGAGACGGAGAATTCTTTTCCCTCATTCTTCTCTACAGTATGTTAACTATAGAAGTCTGCTAGGTTTTACAGGTAGCATAAATGTTTACTAGCCTTTGAAGAGACACAAAAGCAATGTTTCTGGTGTCCCTCTGAGTGACATAAATGAAACTAGGCATGAAGCACAAGTGTTACCTCCAAGAACCTGCTCTAATGTTCTGGGTATTGGATAAACAGATTGTTTACATCTGGGCTGTGTCTTGGGAAGGCCTTAAACAAAGGATCTCCAAATTGCATTGCTCAGTCACCCTCTGTCTCTGATAACATTAGCATTTTCTGGCCTATTTAACTCCATATATGCAGTTTGTGCCAGCAAAAGAAGTGGTGTGAGTCGCGTGGCAGACAGCTGTCCCGGCACATCCTGGCACTGTCTGATGCTCCATAGCATAATGCACAACAGGATTCTCATCACCTGCTGGAAGTGATACTTTTGATCTTTTTCTGCCTCTGCTCAGCGGGATCACACCACATATCACAGTAGTTTTGCTTCCGGATGTTCATTGCCTTTAACAATACATGGGCCACTTAAGTTGGTGATTGCTATGAGATGGAGAGCTGTACCTCAGGAGATTGTCTGAGTCTGCTCATCTCACAGAGGTTATGGAAGTTAATAGATACTTGATAAGAACTTGATAGAAGATGATAAGACATGGAGAAAACCCCTGCATCACCTTGCCACAACCTTCACTGGATGAGTTCTGTCTTGCACTCATAATAGAGTCTGTTGGAGGCACATGCCATGCTGTGTGGTTCTGCCACTCAATTTAATGCTGCCCCTGTCCTCAAAAAGTTTTTGCAAATGTTGGCTTCAAACTGTTTATCCAGAGCCATGTCTATTTTATTACATGATTGTGCCTAATATATTAAATTATTCTGTCTTTCCTAATTTGAATATGTTTTTTTAATAACATAGAATCATAGAATAGTTTCGACTGGAAGAGGCATTCAACATCATTGAGTCCAACCTTTTCCTTGCCCTATCAGTACCACTAAACTCTGTCCCCCAGGGCAACATCTACCCTGTTCTCTTCAGCACCTCCAGGGATGGGGACTTAAACCCCCTCCCTGGGCAGGCTGTTCCAATGCCTGACAATCCTTTCAGGAAAGAAATTCCTCCTGACATCTAACCTGAAACTCCCCTGGCACAGCTTAAGGCCATTTCCTCTCGTTCTGTCACTGGCTAACGATTCAAAAGACAGAAGTTTAGAGGAAAACTGCTCTGTGCTGCTGGTCCCTTCTAACACGTCTGTGCATCAGCTTTGCACTATGTTCTTTCTGTGGCTCCCAGGGTGGGGGGACATTTCCCACTAGCATTGTGTCAGATGCTGCCACAGCACTTGGAGGTTTCCCCAAGAGAAGGAGATGGCAGTGTTTGGTCTGAGATGTTGAAGTGAGCCTACTGTGAAGTGTCTCAGCATGGCACCTCAGGTTTATGGCAACAAACAGCAGACAACACCACCATATTTATTCTGAGACCAGAGAGTCTGAGGAGAGATCTCTTGTGCTGTAACTTTGGGGTGTAGCAATTTCTAGAAGCTTTCAGGATCTTGGCCTTCATTTCTCCTTGCTCTTTTGCATTCCATAGTAAGGACAGGATTTGAACTTGATTCAAAACCACATAGATGATGCATGGTGGGTGTCAGGCTCAATGGCTTGATGCAGTGTGACACAGGGAAACATCAAGAGCTGACAGAAGGGTACAGGTTTTCAAATGAAAAGTATAAAGTATATAAACTATATAAGAACTCATGGTTTTAGCCATCTGTTTGAGCATCTTAAATTTTAGCCAAATAATTCTTCACAGGTCAGTTGTCCTGACTCTGTCTAGTGGACTTTGACAAATTGGATATGATTGTTATTTAACATTTAACTTAGCCTTTTCAGATGTGTCTATAATTTCTTCTTAAGAGAAATAACTAACTACATGAAAATCCATTACTGTCTATGCTGTTATTACTATTTGCAAAGCACTTAGTATTTTAGTGTTCCTCAGAAGCTCCTATGAGCATCGTTACTGAAACACCATATTACAGCCTTTAGTTTTCTGTTCTTCTGACTGGCTTGGTTAATTACTGCATGCTCAATGGGGTGGGTCAAAGCATTATGTCATGGGAGATTTTTATTACTTTAATGCTTTTACATATTTCAGAGGAATGTTTCTAGAAAGCTCCTAAAAAGGAACATTCTTCTTCCCCTTTCCTTGCCTGTCTTTTTTCCTCACTCTTCTCTGTGTGTGCGCGCAGACAATTTAGGTGACCAGATCACCCGTCCCTGTGTTTGGAAAGCTTTCAAAGATCTTTCTCATGAGGACCGAATTTGCCTTTTGGTTTAAGGAGCAATACCACAATCAGAAAGCTCATCCTGATATTTCCCTCTCTGGAATTGTTCAAGGTCAGGTCGGATGGGGCTCTGGGCAACTTGGTCTGGTGAGAGCTCGGCTGAGGCCAGTGGGATGAGTTTTAACAGGACCAAGGGCAGGGTGCTATGCTTTGGCCACAGTAGTTTCCTGAAGCTACAGACTGGGGGATGAGTGGCTGGAGAATGACCTGACAGAGAGGGAACTGGCAGTTACTGGTTGGCAAACAGTTGAACAGGAGCCAGCAGGGTGCCCAGGTGGCCTGGAAGGCCACTGGTGTGGCCAGCAGGACTAGGAATGTAATTCTACCCCTGTATTGGGCACTGGTGAGGCCTCCCCTCTAGTACTGGGGGACAGTGCTGGACCCCTCACTTCAAGAAAGAGACTGAGGGGCTGGCGTGCATCCAGAGGAGCAATGAGGCTGGGGAAAGGACTGGAGAGAAAGTCTGATGAGGAAGACTGATGGAGCTGGGGGTGTTTAGCCTGGAGAAGAGGAGACTCAGGGGCAACCTTCTGCCTTTCTCCAACTCCCTGAAGAGTTGTAGTCTGGTGTGGATCGAGCTCTTCTCCCAGGCAACTAGAAATGGGATGAGAGGGTGCCCTGAAGCTGCCAGGGGAGGGTTAGCTTGGATGTTAGGATGCCCTTCCTCATGGAAAGGGCGATCAGACCCTGGAATGGACTGCCCAGGGCAGTGGTGGAGTCCCTATCCCTGTAGGAGTTTAAGGGAAGACTGGCTATGACCCTTAATGTCCTGGTCTAGCCGATGTGGTAATGTTAGGTCCTGGTCTGGCTGGATGAGCTCAGAGGGCTTTTCCAGCTTCAGTCATCCTGGGAGGTGTCCCTGCCCATGGCAGGGGGGTTGAAACTAGATGATCTTCAAGGTCCCTTTCAACCTAAACCATTCTGTGAGAGAAGATAAGGCTGTAGAAGATGTGATGCAGAAATCCATGTTTGAAACACATCAATACATGTCCAGAAATGTGTTAGTGAATTCTCAAGCTATAACCGCAGACATGATTTTCCTGCAATACAGACCAAATTTCAAGCTTGTAAGGAGTATCATGTCTTAAAATGTTGTTTTGTGGGGTTTTTTGCTTGGTAGTCATTAAATGAACAAATGGGGATAGTTTGAAGTCTTCATGTAGAGATATGTGAGAGAGAATAGATATCCATCAATGTTTGTGGGCCATGAAGATGATCAGGGGTTTGTAGCACCTCCCTTATTATGGGCAATGGTCCAGAAAAAGGGACAGCAGAGAAATTGAATTACTTGACTAAAGTTGCCCAGGATTTACTGTGATCTGGAGAGGAGAGAGATGTGTGCTACTGCTTGTCTGTGGCTCTGTATAGCACTGAAAGCCTGTCCTGTTATTTTAGTGCAGAGATTAATCCCTTTGCCCTCGTTATGTGATGACCCCAGGGGAATACTATCTGTAGAAATTGATTTGTGTTCTGTGTGTACCTCTTATTACTTAATTGCATTATTTAATGTTGAATTTCTTCTCAGGACTGATACTATAAAAGCTAGTTCATAGCATCATAGGATCATAGGATGTTAGGGGTTGGAAGGGACCCAAGAGATCATCGAGTCCAACCCCCCTGCCGGAGCAGGACAAAACTATCTAACACAGATCACAGAGGAACGCATCCAGGTGGGCCTTGAAAGTCCCCAGAGAAGGAGACTCCACGACCTGCCTGGGGAGCCTGTTCCAGTGCTCTGTGACCCTTAAAGAAGTTCCCCCTTGTGTTGAGGCGGAACCTCCTCTGCTGCAATTTACACCCATTGCTCCTTGTTCTATCACAGGGAGTTCTTGACCCTTAGGCTGCCTGGTTGACTTTGAGGAGCAGAGATCTTTGCAAGTTTTTTACATGAGCAGATGTTCTTGACTCTGTGGCATTAGTGCACATACTCCACTGCCATAGAGAAAGACTCTACTTATACTAAAGCCGCATGCTTTGTCAGACAGAGCTACACCAGTTTGCTGCAGGAAATCATAGGATCATAGGATGTTAGGGGTTGGAAGAGACCCAAAGAGATCATCGAGTCCAACCCCCCTGCCAGAGCAGGACAGAATCACAGAACATTAGGGATTGGAAGGGAACTCAAAAGATCATCTAGTCCAATCCCTCTGTCTCAACAGGATCACCTAGATTCAGTCACACAGGAACATGGCCAGGTGGGTTTTAACAACTCCAGAGAAGGGGACTCCACAACTACCCTGGACACCCCATTCCAGTGCTCTGTCACCCTCACCCTGAATTTCCTTCTCATTTTGATGTGGAACCTCCTGTGTTCCAGCTTACACCAGTTGCCCTTGTCCTATCATTGGATGACACTGAGAAGAGCTGAATTCTACCCCTAATAAATAAACAATAGTTTATTTAATTTTTCTGTCTCTTGTCTCTAGGACAACAAAGCTGTTGGTATATTTTCTAAGCGAAGGTGAATCTAGCAGTTTTATTTAAGTAGCTCTCCTAGGCTTGGTGAGATAAGTATATCTTGTGGCAATTCTTCTCCTAGATAAGTATTGTACCATATAAAAAATTCTCCTATTAGTAGATGTTCTTCTTTCTGTGAGCAATGTTTTAGAGATTTTGAAAATTTTACTGCATTTTCTAATAAGGATAACAAGTTTTGCTCCTGTGGAAGAGGCTGTGAAATATATTCATTATTGATAGGCAGACATAAAAGCTCTAAATGACAGCTGTGAAGCACTGACAAAAGCAAAACATTGTGCTCTGTGTGTCTGTACTTTCCCAGACCAAAGAAGGCATATTAGTACATTTTGACTTGACCTCAAGATAATGTATGTTTATGTGTATTCTCTGTGCATTGCATACAAGCTGCTGTATCAATCATCAGAACAGATTCCTTCACCTCGATAAATTCATAAATACATTCTTCCAGTGATATTACAGGACCATTTCTGCACAGGACAGTAGTTACTTTACGTTAAAAGTTATTAATGGCTTTCTGGTTTCTTGTGTCAAGGTCAGCTGCATTTTGTTTTTGAAGGCAAAAATATACTCCTTGCATGTGCCCAGAAGCATTACCTGGAACCAGAAAAAACTTGGACTCTTTTGCTTGTCCGTCCTGTTAGATCCATGAGCAGGTCTTGTCACGTCTCACTGCATCAGGTGAGCTGCTCCACATGTGCTGTCCTGTAGCATCTAATGATGACGAGCAGTGGTCGAAATATAAACTGATGCAGCAGTTGGGATGTAGCTCTCTACTTGTTCTCTCAGTCTGCAGGCAGGTCACAGCTTGAGTGCAGAGGGGCTGATTGAGGGACCAGCTGCTAATGTAGAAATTAAACATAATGTCAGGGTAAAGCTTGACAAAAGATTAATAATTTGCCTTAGAAGCAGAAGAGAGGGTGAAACAGACATCAGAGAGTTTGCTTGGCAATTTTAGCATCAAGGAGGAAGAATCCTAAAAAAGCCATCATGTGTTGCGCCATGTGCATCAAATGGAATATTTTAGCTGTCCAACACATCCCCTGAGGTGAGTATCATGGTCCCCATGGATGCCTGGTTTCCTAGGGATCTGCCAGAGCTGATTGATCAAGCTGTCACAGCCCCTTATGTGTCAAAATGGGAGAAGACCTGGAAGGAAAACATTTAATGGTGCTTGTCGTCCAAGAAAAATGTGGTGCTTCTCACTTCACTGGTCCTGCTGACACCACCAATGTTGTTTCTACACTCATTCTGTCTAGGATCATGGCAGGCTGCTTCTTCTCGGTCTGATCATTAGTGCAGCTTCACATAGGTCATGTTCTTTTGATGCATCTCTCCTGCACAATTAAAGGCAGTAGAAGGACTCTTAGAAAGCTCAGCTGTTTAGAAAGATTTTACCTAGAAAGCTAGGTAAAAAAAATCCCATCTGAGTAAGATTTCAATCAATGTAATCTTGCTTACAGGGTCTCTTATCTTGGAGGAGACTGAGAGGTGACCTCATTAATGTCTATAAATATTTGAAGATTGGGTGTCAGGAGGATGGAGCCAGGCTCTTTGCAATGTCATCTAGTGATAGGACAAGGGGCAGTGGGCGCAAGCTGGAACATAGGATGTTCCATATAAATATCAGAAGGAGCTTCTTACTAGTTAAGGTGATGAAGCACCTTAACAGGCTGCTCAGTGAGGTTCTGGAGTCTCCTTCTCTGGAGACATTTAAAACCTGCCTGGATATGTTCCTGTGTGACTTGATCTAGATGATCCTGTTGTGGCAAGGGGATTGCACTAGATCTTTTGAGGTCCCTTCCAATCCCTATTTTTCTGTGATACTGTGATAAGAAGATTAAAGAGTGAAGTATTTTCTTTATGTACGTGAGTCTGGCATGGTTGATTTGCTTTTGTTAATGTACATTCTAATAATGTATCATTTGGCTACATCCACAGAGCAGCTCTGTACTTGTTCATGGTCACAAACCAGATGTTAGAGAAAACATGATGGCAGAAGCACTGGCAGGACACAGATTCATGCTGCAGAAGAACAGTGCCCATCCCCAAATGGAGTAGGAAAGAGCAGGCCAGGTAAGTCTTGCGCAGGTCAGCAGGGAGTAAGAGGTGATGCATACCTCGAAGATGTCATTAATGTTTTTGTCCTGGGCTTTGCTTTTGTCTTGTGAACTTGGCTGTTCAACCTCCCCCTGCTACTTTCACAAAAACTCCTAGGAGTGATTTCAGTGGTCTTAGAAAACAAAAGAAATGTAGATGAGCAAAGTTGAGGATTTTTGCTACCATTTTGTGATGCCATTTGTAGAGGCTTGAAATCAAAAATGATCTTCTGTTCCCACCTGGTGTGAGCCTGGGCACCGCAAGCTGCAGAGGTGCCTGTGGGTAGTGGGAACTGTCAAGCCTCAAATCCTAGGATCAGGATTGAGGACCCTTGGTACACAGGACACTGCTGGAGCCTGCTGCCTGGTGCTCTGGAATGGTTAGGGAAGTCCTGATGCACTTGCCTGGCACTTGTGGTAGCAGCCTGAGATAGGTTTAAGTGTTGTTCCGTTTGAAGTCAGGCATGATAAATGCAATTACCTCAAACTGCTTGTGGGGCAAGCGCCCGGGGGGAAAAGGGAAAGGGGTTTTCTTGGAACGCTCTTCAGAATTAGGACTTTCTTTCTCTTTGTTATGAAGGAAGAAGTTAGAGAAATATCTACAGTAAAGGAAATGGACAGTTTCACATCAGGTGGAGGAAATACGTGTAGGTTTATGTTTTATCTTAGTTCTATTTTGTGACAGGTGTCACTGGCAGGCTGTAGTTATGTGTTTGGCCACCTTGGAAAGGAAATAATCCCAGGATCTACTGAAAATGAGCCAAGTAACAGTAGCTAGAAGGATTAGCAGTGCTTAATTAATTAATTATACTTCTTTGCCCATCATGTTAAGGAGATATTTATAGTTTCTGTGAAAAAATGATGCCCTCATAAAAGGAAAAGTGTGGTGGATGTTATTAGGATTGCTTCAGTTAAATGCTGCTTCTTATTCTTCTTGAGAGTGACAGTTAGGAAATGTTTCAGTGCTCTAGTAATTTCTGAATAACCATCATTAAATCTGTGCAGTTGCAGAGGTTCCTTTCTTGTTGCCAAAGCCTCAAAGAGGAAAAATCATAGAATCATAGAATGGCCAGAGTTGGAAGTGACCTTAAATATCAGCCAGTTCCAATCTCCCTGCAGAGGCAGGGACATCTTCAGTAGACCAGGTTACTTAGGGTCCCATCCAACCTGGCCTTGAACATTTCCAGAGATGGGGCAACTGCACATTCCTTGGGAAACCTGTTCTAGCACCTCTCCACCCTAAAATGGGTTTTTGTAATGTGTAAGTACTGAGAAGTCTCATCTTCTACCTTGAAATGGGACAAGTTGCCAGTCAACACAACTTTTCAGAAGGACAGAAGTATTTTGTTTTTATTCCTCACAATGCTTTAGTCTGAGCAGGACAACTTTCCCCTCTCAATACACTCCTTTATAAAAGTTTTAGACAGTGGACTTGTTGATCTATTTAGCAACTAGGAAGCAAAATGAGGGTAAAACTATGCTTCAAGTTTTTTTTTTAAAAAAATGCTTTTTTTTGGTGTAGCTTTATGCTGCTATTTAAAAACTTGCTCATATATTGATCACCTTTCCTTCAGAGTGAGCTCTTCAGTGTCAAGCAGTGTAACAGAGTGATTCCTTCAATTTTTTAAAGAAGTTTCTATGTGCAAACATAGCACGAGTGTATCGGGGGTCTGCCTTGCTGTCAGTTTTACAAACCAACTCCATTTTTATGTCAGCAGGGATATGTGTTGGACCAAGAGTGCCATGGTATGGCCTAAGGCTCTTGAGTTGCCCTCTCGATGAATGTTCTAGGAAATGTGTTCTGATTGTTGCACTTGCTCTTTTTGCTAAGTGCTTTCCAACCAGGGATACTGTCCTTCATTTAGAGTTAATGGTTTCTTCATGACTGTGCTGCTTTTGTCAGAACAGTACTGCGTGAGAAGAGGAAGGGAAAGGCAGGCTGACAACTGTCCCTCTTGTAGAGCAGCCAGCACTTTTTGAGCAACAGTGGAACAAAACAAAGGAACAAGAGTCCATGAAGAGGTAGCATGTTAGGCTGGACTTGATCTTAGAGGTCTACTTCAGCCTCAATAATACTGTCATGCTTGAAATAGTCAAAGGTGAACATTAATGCCACTTGACTGACTTTGAATGAAATCAGCTGGTTTACTGAGTCTAAAGCTTTTAATCTTTTCAGGTACTTCTTATCTGAACATAGTTGGTGATGTGTCACTCACTAGGGTTGATAGAAAAGCATTAAAAATTCTTTAGCCCTAGAGACATGCAGGGAAGATGGATGAAAACACTGTAGCTGTTTATTTAATTACAGAATCACACAGAATCATTGAGGCTGGAGCTCATCTACCCCAGCCCAGGATGCAATATCACCACTTCAGCCAGACCAAGGTGCTAAGAGCCACAGCAACTCCGTCCTTCAACACCTCCAGGGATGGGGACTCCACCACTGCCCTGGGCAGTCTATTCCAGTGTCTGATCACCCTTTCCATGAGGAAGGACTTCCTAACATCCAACCTAAATCTCCCCTGGCAGCTTCAGGCTCTGCCCTCTTGTCTTTGTGCAGCTGCCTGGGAGAAGAGCCTGACCTCTACCTGACTCCAACTTCCCTTCTACAGGTAGTTGTAGAGAGGGAGAAAATACCCCCTGAGTCTCCTCCAGGCTAAACATCCTCAGCTCCCTCAGCCTCTCCTTATCAGACTTTCCCTCCAGTCTCTTCCCCAGTCTCATTGGTCCTCTGGACCCACTCTATACCTCAATCTCTTTCTTGAAGTGAGGGGCCCAGAACTGCCCCCAGTACTGGAGGAGGCCTCACCAGTGCCCAATACAGGTCTTTTGTGCCACCTGGGCACCCTGCTGGGTCCTGTTCAGCCAGTCATCAGCCAGTAGTCAGATTCAGACTGAGTGGAATGGCGCGAGTGAACATGTACAGATTCATAGTGTTGCCAAGTGTTTGTAGCAAACATACTTTCAAGTTCTGAATTACAGCTTGAGCAGGACAAAAGATAAAGATAATCCATAACATTTTGTCCCATTTCAGGCATGGAGTGTAGCTTTAATAACTTAATTCCTGATAACTACAAGCAATTCTTAGCAAAGGCGATCATACTTCCCAGGGAAGGTCAGGTATGGAAAAGGTTCTACTGATGACTAAGTTCTTACTTCTTCCACGGCATCTGTTTATAATGACTATTGGAGAAAGGCAATTTCAGTCTCACTTGTAATAATGTTTTTAAGAGATCTATTCCTTGTAAATGCAGTTGTTAATATTTTCCTACTCTGGACCTACATATCATGACTGAGGGTAAGGCACAGGTTCTCTTACCAAAATCTCAGCTCCATGCAGATACTAGGAATTAGTTTTCAAGTGCAAGTAGTTAGAGAAGGGGAGCTGAATTTTAACTCTATAGATGATATAGAGGCACATGGTCTCACACACCTCTGTATCAAGAGGACAGGACTCCAAAGAGAAAGGATCAAACTTCAGAGTGGGTAAGTTTCTTCTCCTTTGATGCAACACTGAAGGAAACTGTCCTGAAAGCAGCAGCATATGCTCACCTTGCTGAGGCTTATCTCTGTCAGTGCTTCTTGGGCCTCTGTGATTTTGGTCTGATGCAGCTAGTCTGACTTTGAGCTGGCTGAAAAAACTGCAAAGGACTTGTTTAGTACAGCAACATCATTTGGAGATTGCTTTTGTTCTGGGGTGCTCTCAGGTTTAAGAGACATTTTTCATCACACATGAGTGGGACAGATTAAAAATGTTCAGTGTCTTGCTTTATGAGGTGCAGATAGTCTGAGTTCAGGACAATGCTGTTACTGATGTGGAACAGGAGTTTGCCTGTGTGTCTTTCATCTAGTAGGGCAGTCCCACCCTTTTGCTGTAAAGCTAATATTTTTCAAAAGAAACCACATTTTGCATTTCACACACCCAGCAACGACTTGAGTTCTCTGTTGGCTTCTGCTCTTCCCGTTTTCTGTTAAAGGTTCTACTTGCCTTCTCACCAGCAGTAGCTAGCTTTGAGATTCATTAAAGATTAATGAAGCTGGAAAGACATTTATATCAGCTTGTGTGTGTATGAGAACTAGGTCTGCAGGCTTCATAACTCCTCTCTGTCGCGTGAATGACTGCTCTGGTTTTTTTCCACTCAGTGATGAACATAGCAAGACAGTAGCTGTGATAGGTTGTGTTTATTCCTGCGCTCACCAGTGCATGCTCATGTTTCTGTTTCTTCACCTGTCTGTTAAGTTCATATTCAGGTGTTTTAGCTCCTTTCAACATGAGTATAATTTTTCTCAGTCACTTTTCCAGTGCCAGTAAGAATGAAATTTTCATCTTTCATTGAGTTTCTACGTGTTACTGCTTCCAAGTAATAAAAAACCCTGTTCTCTTTGCCCTTGACACTTGTTATACAAAGGAATAGACAAGAAATAACCAGAGCCAGATGTTCTGATGTAAATAGGCAGGGCTTTATTGCCACCAGTAGACTTATGCCAAGTTTACAATTTCATGGCATGCTGTGAAATAAGCTGCCCTCTGGACTGATGTATTTGAAAGTCTCTTCCTGCATTCTAATCCTTGCTGAGAGAAGATAATGTTTCCAAGTCTTCCTCTCTAAGCAGCTAATCAGTTGCTCAGCTTCCCTCACTTTTGCTTTTAACTGCTTCTTCATGACTGATGAAGATAGTTTTAATCCAGAGAGAAAGGTTTTCTACTATGCTGTTCATATGGGCAAACCAGCTTTTTAAAAGCCCAAGCAGGCTGCAACCTACAAATATTTCACTACATGAAAGTATCAGATGAGAAGGGATAATTGCATGGGTGCAAACTGGAGCAACTCATTAAATGCACTAAAAATACAAAACTAATCTCCTGATCTGACACTGAGTTAAAAAATAAAAGCAGTGGCTATGCCACCACAAAAAATTCAGTGCTTTCCTTTTCCTCTGGCCTGGCTGCTGCTTAGTCTTATCTTTTAATTAAACCTGAACTTTAAAATACATGTGTCTAGCATGCCAGTGTGTTACATTGAATAGCAGTAGGCACACAGTTATTTCAGCAATTAGCACTCTGCATAGAGGATTCTGGGGGGTATTTTGGACACATTAAAGACCCCAATTTTGTTCCAAGTCAGAGTTTAAAGTCATCGCTTAGAAAGGAAATGAAATTAAGAATTTTTAGTTCACATTAGCATTATTTTGTACAGCAAACCGGCATTGAAACAGTGGAATATTTTATGTAAAACAGACATTGCTCCAAAGAAATGAAAATCAGACAAAGAAGTGTCTACTTCTGATCATTATTGATAAGAAAATCGTATCTTTATTTTCCAAGAGGGAAAAATTTAATCTGGTACTTTTTCTCTCATTCCCAAATAATTTCCCCTCTTTTAAATCCCTTTTCAAGAACGCTTTAAAAGTCTCACAGGGAAGTTAGAGGTGAAACCTTAACTACACTGAAGCCAGTGGGAGCTCTGCCAGTTACTGAAGGTCAGTTTTTGTAGATCAAGGTCAGTTTTCCTCAGATGGGACTGAATGAAATTAATATTCTAGTTTCGATCTAGATACAGTTATTAATTCAGGGATTGGAAGTAAATCTCCATTACTTAGATGACCCAATCCACTGCATTAGAAATCCTGTACACTAAAGAATCTACTTTTTGGCAGCAATCAGAAAAAAAATCTCTGCCATTTTGAGACATCCCCACCCAGAAAAGGACTTAATTCTGGCCTAAACCAAAAAATGGCGATGGCACCACTCGTATTATTGAAGTTAAATTGATACTTCTACTAGGTTAAGCCTCAAGCCCTTATAGAAAAGCTACCAAGTGCCTAAAGGAAACTTTTCAGTCAGAAAGATTAACCCCTAAATAATTCTATGGCTACAGAAAGAGTTGAGCAGAGTGGTGTCCCACAGGGGTCTGTGCTGGGACGAGTGTTGTTCAATATATTAATAAATAACATTGACAGAGGCACTGAGTGCACCCTCAGTATGTTTGCGGATGATACCAAACTGGGAGGTGCAGTTGATATGCCTGAGGGATGAAATGCCATCCAGAGGCACCTGGATAAACTGGAGAGATGGGCCCAGATGAACCTTATGAGGTTCAACAAGGCCAAGTGCAGAGTCCTGTACCTGGGCAAGGGTAACCAGCATTACCAGTACTGGCTGGGAGAGGATTTACTGGAGAGCAGTCCTGTGGAAAGGGACTTGGGGGTGCTTGTGGATTCAAAACTGGACGTGAGCCACCAGTATGCAATTGCAGCCCAGAAAGCCAATCACATTCTGGGCTGCATCAAAAGAACTCTGGTCAGGAGATCAAGACAGGAGATTCTGCTCTTCTACTCTGCCCTGGTGAGACCTCACCTGGAGTATTGTGTCCAGTTCTGGAGTCTCAAGCACAAGAAGGATGTAGACATACTGGAACATGTCCAGAGGAGGGCCACTAAAACAATCAGGAGAATGGAGCATCTCTCGCATCAGGACAGGCTGAAAGAGTTTGGGCTGTTCAACCTGGAGAAAAGCAGGCTCCAGGGAAACCTTCTTTAGACATTCCGGTACCTGAAGGGGGCCTACATGAAGGTAGGGGAAGGTCTTTTCAAGAGGGCTTGTATGGATAGGAGCAATGGGTTGAAGCTGGGAAAGGATAAATTTAGGCTGGATATTAGAAAAAAGTTCTTCAATGTGAAGATTGTTGATCTGGTTTAGGGGTGAAGTTTGTAGAGTGGGTTTGATGGTTTAACTCAATGTTCCCAAAGGCCTTTTCTAACCCGAATGATTCTATGATTAAAATATTCCAGATATTTTGTGTAATGACAGTGTACTCCATGAAGTTAGCTACAAACCCTGAAATCCTCTGGAAAGTGGACATAAGCACAGACAATGCAGTCACGGTGGCATCTTCTATTTCAAACTATTTCTCAATGACTTGAGTACTGCTGTTCTTTGCCACGAGGTTCATGCATAAATAATTGCAATTCATTTTGCCAAATAACCCCCTTCCTAATATTTGCACAGTTAACTGCAAAGAGTCTTGTTTGTTCCCATCATGAGTTTATTATCAGATGCTTGTTTTAGACTCGCTGCTTTGTGTTGGATCAATACACAGTCTTTAGGTTGTAAATCGTAGCATTACAACCGTGCTGTATTATGTGCACAATGTAATGCTGCATTGAAGAGCAATGAAAGAGCAGTTATCAGGTAAACCTGGGGAATGGGATGGCCTTTATCGTTAATGTCTGCAGTGTGGTCACTGGAGTTCAAGCACATACTTTTTTTCTATAGGTGATATGAATGTTTGGACACCAGTTAAAACATTTTTATATACTCACAGAATCAACACAGAACACAGAATCAACTCACAGAACAGCCTGCCCACGGAGGGGGTTGAGTCTCCATCCCTGGATGTGTTTAAAGGTCATTTAGACGTGGTACTTAGAGATGTAGTCTAGTGGTGAACCTGGCAGAGTTGAGTTACTGGGTGGATTTGATGATCTCAACGGTCTTTTCCAATCTGAATGATTCTGTGATTCAGGTTGAGTGGGTATCATGATGAAACTTTAATGACATGAAGTACTCCACTTTCAGGCTAGAGAAGGAAGGTTTGGTGAAACATTGATGTAAGATTGAAAAATCTTGTGAATGCAAATAGGATAATAGAGTTTATATTTTCATTTTCTACCTGATCTTTTCTACTCATATTGTCTGGCTTAATTTTTTATAAAGAAACCTGCTGTTCTTTTTCAAGATAGCGTTTTTTGAATACATCAATGACCATGATTTTGCTGAAATTAATTTATAGTTCAGGGAAATGTATTATTGATCTTTTCCAGGGCTGAATGACCTGTCCTGGGACAAGAACAAATAGCTGTAAATGTAATGTCTGTTAATCATAGTACTATAAAACTTGAAAAGCTTACCAGAGTTACATTTATGATTTCTACCTGCAACCATAGTAGGTACCTCCTTCAGAGATATGTATTTCTTTAGCCAGCTTCAAAGTAAAAATTACAACCTATTCCTGTAAACAGTGACAAGTTGGAAGTCCTGATGAGACTTTCATGATTTCTTGTGTGAGAAAAGATGAACCAGAAAGTCTTTAACCATGTTTTACACAAGAGTACCCTGATATATCCATTCTCTGCTCAGTGGGACAGGCTCACCACGTAAAATATTGGCATTTTTAAAAATCTCACTGGCACTGTGGCCATGTCCTTACTGAACTTCACAAATAATTCTAGGATAAAACATGACCTATAATAAACAGTGTTTTAAATCCTTTTCCTTACAGTCCCTGTCTGCAGGAGAAGGTCATGATGGCAGCAGACTGTTGCTTTCTAACTTTCAGCCTGCAGCAAATATAATTTTGGTTGCAACCTCTTCCTGTTCATGGCTTTTTTTGAGAGGGGAAGATTAACCTTCCCTCTTGCTGAAATAATTCTAATTAAATATAAATTGGACTGGAGAGTGAGCCCAAATGCAGTAAAAAATAATGGTTAAAAGCATCCATGAGCAAAAATTTGGGTCATGCTGAATATTTGGAAATGTTCAGTGGAGTCAAAACTGGAGCTTTGTTCTCTAAGGTAATTCACATTTTCTATTGCAAATATATCTGTCTTTATATATGTGTATATTTATATCTCTGTATGGTTATGGACATAGGGCAGAACAATCAGAAAGACTTCAGCATGGGCTGCAGAGGAGCTGCTCCCCTTACGGCTTGCTAGCTAGGAAAATACCATAGTCATTGTTGGTTCAAAACCAGTGGACTTTTAACTCTCATTGATTTATTCCCCTTTGGAGTCCCTGTACTTTCTTCACATTCCAGTTACACTGGAACCTTGCAAAAATCATAGCTGAGAATAAATTATGAAAAACATAAAATAAAGGATGCATAAAGCAACACAAAATTAATTGGTTCCTTGTCAAAAAATTAAGACAAAGCATTAGGTCTGGTTCTCAGTGCTCTCATCCTAGACAGTGAGAAGAAAATAAGTAAAAATTTTAAAGACAGAAAGGTCTGTTTGTAAAAGGGACTTTTCTAACCTTCACCTTTGCATGGGGACAATGTAGGGAAAAACATAGCTGTTATGTCTTCAGTACAGGGACCACGTGAAACAATATCCTTCCCCTGTGCCAAGGAAGAAACTTGTCTACAGGAAGATCTTAGAGCTGAGTAAATCACAGAATCACAGAATAGTAGGGGTTGGAAAGGACCTCTGGGAATCATCTAGTCCAACCCCACCCCTACAAAAGCAGGTTGCATAGGTGGGTTTTGCATATCTCCAGAGAAGGAAGCTCCACAGCCGCTCTGGCCAGCCTGTTCCAGTGCTCTGCAACCCTCAAAGAAGTTTTTCTTTATGTTGAATGGATTGTCCTATCTTCTAGTTGATACCCACTGGCCTTTGTCATGTGGCTGGGCACCACTGAAATTGACTGGCCCCATCCTCCTGACACATGTGTTTCAGGTATTTAGAAGCATTGATATCATCTCCTGTCAGTCTTCTCATCTCCTAAGCATACCCAGGTCTCTCAGTCTTTCCTCATCAGAGAAATGCTCCAGTCCTCTAGTAAATTTCATGGCCCTGTACTGGACTCTGTCCAGTAGTTCCTTGTATCTTTTGAACAAGGGAGCCCAGAACTGGATGCAGTACTCCAGATATGGCCTCAACTAGTGCAGAGTAGAAGGGGAGGAGAATATCCCTTAGCTGCAGATTGTGCCCTCCTGGCCGAGAGGGCTCATGGTCAGCTTGTTGTCCAGGACTCCTAGGCCCTTCTTCTCTGTGAGCTATTTTCAGTGCACGCAAAGGCTTTTTTATTTATAGAATGTGTTAGGCTTGAGACCCTGAAGTAGCAAATCAGCTTTAAAGTGGATTTACTGGGTCTGAGGAATTTTAAGTGAGTTCAGATATTCGCATGAAAGATTATTCCTCTAAAAGCAAGGTAAAAACACCATGATCTTGGCAACGTGTGAGAAACCATACCTTATCATAAAAAACCCCCACTTTTAAGACATCACCAGTTCACAAGATTCAATTATGTATTGGATTATATAATTCAATACACAATTATGTATGATATTTTAATATTATTTCTAATCACTTGTGATTATTTATTAACTGAGTGGATGTTTCTAAATTTTCTTTCTATATCCCTTGCCATTTTTCAGAGTTTCTCATGTATTTCTGTGCTCTCTAAAATCCTCCTAATTGTTCATTTCTGTGGCTGCTTGATTGGTTCCTTTAACTATAAACAGCATCTCCAGCATCTGGCTAACAGGATTAGACTAAATTGGAGAGGTCTGAGTGCTGGTTTAAGGATTTGCATTTGACTGGGCATGTAAATTGCCTGTAATTAGAGTCAAAGTGAAAGTCAAGAAAAAAAAAAAGGACTGGTCCAAATTTGAGATAATGACTTTGTCCAAGAGTTAGCAGCAGTGTACTGTTATGAATATTCCTGTAGTAGGATGATTCTGGTTTAACTGGAAAAATAAATATAATGATTGATTGGTCCTGTAGTGTTGTTAATGATTATTTTCTTTCTACATTCAGTAGAATGATTCAGCTTGGAAGACACCTTACAGATCATATAGTTGCAAACTCACTGCCTCCCACAAGACCAGATTGCTGAAAGCCCCATCCACATTTTAAACACATCCTGTAATGGAACATCTATAACTTCCTTGGGCTGCCTATTTCAGTGTCTGATCACCCTCACAGTGAACTACATCCTCTTTATATCTAATCTAGATCCACCCTTTTGGTTTAATCCCCATGTCCTACCACTGCAAGTCCCTCTAAAATTACCTCCCCAGTAGGTCCTGTTCAAATACTGGAAGGTTGCAGTATGGTCTCCCTCCCCATACCTTTCTGTTCTCTAGACTGAACCACCTTAAATCCCTCAGCCTGTCCTGGTAAGAGAGGTGCTCTAGCCCTCTGATCATCATCACTAAAAGGGAATTGCATGATTTTATGCTCTCTAACTCTGCCTCGAAGTCCATTGAATCTAATGGGACTCTTGTGAAGACTTCAGCGGTATTTTGAACATGTTTTTCCACACTCTTTCAGGTGTAATGGGTGTATGTAGAGGCTCATGAATATTCATCTTCTAAACACACTCTCACAGAAATTTCCTTCAGGCTCTGATAACAGGGAGTCTTGGATGTGATTTCAGGTTCTTTAATCAGCCAAATGCAAAAACGTCAGGAGATCTCAGGGGCTTTTCCTTCCAATTTTCACAAATGTTGGTAACTCTCTCATGGACTGACTTCTGCAATGTGCTGATCACATCAAAGTTGCTGAAGTGCTAATCCCAGGCAAGCCACTGACTGCATAATGAGAGCTTTCTAAAATACTGCAAAGTGACTGAAACAGGTGTTGTGAGGGATAAGGACATCAGATGAAAGTGAGAAGAATCACAGTGCAGAAGATTGGCTTCCGCAGTCATTTGTGCTATCCAAGTTAGCATGTGCATTTACATCATTTTGTTGTCTGTAACAGCCTAGCAAAGTCAGGCAGCAAAACTACACAGACCAAAGAATTACAATAGCAGTGGAAGAGCAGTTATTGGTTTTTCTTTTCAAACTCCTCACTGAAGTTACCTCTGCGCTTGCTTTTATGAAACAGACAAATATCTACCAGGAACTAGATGGAGGTCATCCACGCGTTTCATATGGGTCACTGAATAATGATTACAGAGCAGCAACTTTCATATTGCATCTGTAATACAGGGGTGAAAGGCACATTTTATTATTAACGCCACGTGCAGTGTGGGTCTCTGCTTTCATTTCTTCATCCTGCTGGTTCTGTGAACCCTTAAGAACTCGCTTACTTTTAGGAGTGAGCAGGCTGCTTTTTTTGACCTTCAAAATGGATTTTGAACCTTAAAAATTGCCTTTTCGCTGTTGAAAAAAGGGGTGCATCTGGAAGAGTATTATGTATGGAAAATACTTGTCAGGGAGCAAGGGAAACTACAAGAAGAAAGACAATACATTATTCTTCTGTGATTCTTCATTATATGATAAGAACCTACAGAGTAATAAAAACAAGTAAATAAAACTGCTATGAAAATCAGAAAATTCATAGGGAAAGAATGGAAACATTATCTAGACGTCAGTACAACTCTTGACACTATTTACCTCAGCGTTCTTCTGGGCAAACGGGCTGCTCATGGATTGCATGAGTGTTCTGTCAGCTGGATAAAATGTTCCTGTGCAACTTGGTCTAGGTGATCCTGCTCTAGCAAGGGGATTAGACTAGATGATCTTTTGAAGTCCCTTCCAATCCTTAATGTTCTGTGATTCTGTGATAAAAAACTGGCTCACTGGCTGCACCTAAAGAGTAGATCAAGTTAAAATCCAGTTGGTGACTGGTCAGCAGTAGTAAACCCCAGGGCTCAGTGCTGGCACTTGTTCTTTTTAATATCTTTGTCAATGATCTGGATGATGGGATCAAGTGCACTCAGAAACTCTGCAGATGACACTAAGCTAGGTGGGAGTTTGATCAACTGGAGGATAAAGAGGCTCTGCAGAAGGATCTGAACAGACTGGAACTATTGGCCAAGACCTGTTGCTTGAGGTTCAAGACGACCAAAGCACTTGAATCACGACAAACACATCCAGCACTACAGGCTTGAGGAAGAGTAGCTGGAAAGCTGTCTGTCTTCCGGTTGGAAAAGGACATGGGCATATTGGTCAACAGCTGGCTGAATATGAGCCAGCAGTGTGCCCAAGAGGCTGAGAAAAATGCCACTCAGCTTGTGTCAGAAATGATGGGGCAGCAGAAGTAGGGAAATTACTGTCTCCCTGTACTCAGCACTGATGAGGTGTAGCTTTGGTGCCTCAAAAGCACCATTGAGGTGCTGAAGCATGGCCAAAGAAGGACAATGAAGCTGCAGAAGAGTCTTAAGAACAAGATTTAAGAGGAACAGCTGAAAGTTTTTTTAGCCTGGAGAAAGGAAACTCAGAAAAGGAAACCTGCTCTCTATAATTACCTGGAAGGAGGTTACTGTGAGGTTGAGGTAGGTCTCCTTCCAAGGAGCACGAAATAGGACAAGTGGATAATGGCTTCAAGTGCACCAGAAGAGATTTAGGTGCAAAGAATATTCTTTACAAAACTCTTTACAGAAAGGATTGTGAAGCACTGGAAGAGGCTGCCAAGTGAAGTGGTGGAATCACCATTCCTAGAGCTATTTAGAAGATGTCTGGATGAAGTGCTTAGGTTCATGGCTTAGCAGTAGCCTGGCAATGCTGGTTTCATGTTTGGCCCAGATAATCGTAAAGGTCTTTTCCAACCAAGACAATCTGTAAGAAAATTTCTTTTCAAAGATGTGGTTTGGGTTTATTCCAAGTGATACATAAAGTGGTTTATTCTTACCTACATTTTCCTTCTCAATTTCATTACACGAGAGAGCAAGGCTAGAGTAAACAGAGTAAGTCCTGCAATAACTGCTTCTTTTGGGGAAACCAGAGAACCATTCCTGTTGCTCTTCAGGAGTCATGTTTGGCTCACAGCATTCTGTCTGACACTTAAGTAGACTGTAGGACTAATTCTGTCTTCATTAGATCCTAATGTTTTGTATCTTTCTGCTATCACAGTTAGCCAGATGTCCTACTTTGTTGTAGTTATCATCTAATTATATAAAGATAGTGGAATAGAATTAATTTCTCTAATAGGAGTACATTCATTCTATGAAATGTACTTCTGGTCTTTATTCAGCCTGATTTGTTATTGTCTCTAATGTCATGAGGTGTTCTGTGTCCTCAGAAGACTGGATAGCTGAGTCTCTAATGGTTTTTCAAGGCTTCACTAGGCTTCACTTAAGTAGTTTTCTATGTAGAGCAAGTCATCAGGCAAAATGACTTGCTGCTTCCCAGAGGTAATAGAGCTCTGCAACTCCAAAGCTGAATCTTACAGAAGGATCTGAGCCCATTATCATTTGGCTAATGGTGAAGCAAAGCCCACTTTGCATCTAGTGGACTGGGCTTGCCTCAGAGTTTTGAAGTGATGCATTGTCCTATCAGAGTTCAGTCCAGGCTTTGCAATGCTAGTGAATGTGCATTTTGAGATGGCTGCCCTCAGCACAGAGGTCAGTGTCTACACAGCAGGCCCTGGAGCATCACAACTTGTTAAGCTACTGCAAAAACTGCCCTAACAAGCTCTTGGGACTTGCTGCATTGGCCTTTTTATTGACTTTTAATCCTCATCCAAGGTCTTTTATTTTTTTAAAATAATGTTTTCCTAGACACTTTGTTCCAACCAGAAGCAAAAAGACATTTTCTAAGGATTTTCATCAGAAGAGGTAATATATCCCTTTATATTGTATTCAATAAGGATATATGGTATTTGACTAGAGCAAATGAATGACTTTTATAGAGTCTAATATCTGAGCCAATGACTCAAACATAAAGTTCTTCTGACCCACGGAGAAAAGAAGTTTCAGTATGGCAATAACAATTTTAAAAAAACCCCAAACAAACAGTGGTAGCACCAATAACAACAGAAAATAAACTAGCAGGAATATTTTCTTAATGACATTAAATACCATAAATACACTGTTGACATTTTGTACTCAATATTATATTTAATCTTACCATTGAAAAAGAAATTTCCATTGCTGGAATAGACACCTGAGTAACACCCTTAACCAAGGGCATATGTTTGCCTTTCCTCTCCTTGACATTTTTATTTGAAGGGTGGGTTTCTCCTATTAAACTGTAAACAGAGGCAAGTAATTTATCTACCTCACACACCTCAGTAATTGGTCAGTCTGGGACCAGTACAGGTTTTTCTGGTTTGCAGAAGCACCTTGGGGTATTATCAATCAAGAACAATCAATCAGTCATCAGGCAATACTTCCAAATTTGTAGGCAACCTCACTTTGTTCCTGTCTTCCACCAGTGCTCACAGCAAACCAAAGGCCTTTTGCAGAACAAACTGACAGACGAAAAATTCCTTTCTTCATATCTTTCTAATCAGGGCAGTACTATGTATTTATTAATAGCTGTTGATTTTCAAGGATAAAAAGCATAAAACCTCTTTTTTTCCCCTCCAATCTCTTCTAATCATTAAAGCTTCAGTATTTCTCATAAACAACCTAGCTGACAAGTGTTCTTTTTAAAAATCTAAAATATAAGATGATTTAACTTGAAAAAACACTCAGTAAATCCAGACTGGCTCCCCTGGTTTTTCTTGGCTGTATTTTTCCTGCTTTTTTAAATTTTACAGCAAAATGACTTAAGATTCTACTCTTCCCAGGACTCTCATTAACTCTGTGTGTATAAACCAGCCTCTGTTCTCCACTTCCCTGTTTTGCAGAGGTGACTTACGGGTCGGCCCATGCCTGTGCTTGACAGCATGTGTTCATGACCACTCATGAGCTCTGAGCTTTGTCTTGTATCCCTGTTCAGGATCCTGATACAGACTTGAGTCACAGATTCATAGAATCATCAAAATTGGAAGAGACCTCCAAGATCACCAAATCCAACTGTCAACCCAATCCCACTCTGCCCACTAAAACCTTTTCCCTAAGGCCACATATTTTTTGAACCCATCCAGGGATAGCAACTCCCCCCCTTCCCTGAGCAGCCTGTTCCAATCCCTGACCACTCTGTCAGGGAAGACGTTTTACCTCATGTCCAACTTAATCCTCCCCTGGCACAACCTGAGACTGTTTCCTCTTGTACTATTTCTGGAGACTTGGAAGAAGAGACTGACCCCCACCTCTCTGCACCCTCCTTTCAGGTAGCTATAAAGAGCAATAAGGTCTTCCCTCTGTCTCCTTTTCTGCAGGCTAAACAGTCTTAGTTCCATCAGCTGCTCCTCATCAGACCTGTCCTCCAGGCCCTTCACTAGCTCCATTGTTCTACTTTGGACATGTTGACAGTAATGACAATGATTGTCATACGTAGAAGGGAGAAGTGCTTCCAGCTCAAAACGGGTGTTCCTCATAAACGACATATATGGCACTAGGCAATATTTAGCCATTCCATTAGCCATCTGTTCCTTAGAATTGAAGCTTCTGTCTTTTCATTATATACATACCTTCAGAACTGCATTGTCCTTGGTCAGGTCACGTCTACTGGTTTCTTCAAAGCTGAAACAAAATGTTCATGAGGTACCAAAAGGTGCTTCTTACAGGTTTCTTGCCAGGAGTGGCTGAAGGTACTGGGTGTCTGCAAGAGAGGAATAGATGTAAGACAATGTTCTAGTCCGACTTCCTATTTCTTTTGCTATGGACTGGTGCTGCTGTGGGGAGAAAGGGTTGAGCAAAGTCTGCCTGGACAATGCTCTGTGCCAGGGCAGTTTCTGAGGGAAATGTAGACTCCACATGCAGAGACAGCAGTGCCTGGATTAGCATGGTCAAATGCAGACACGTGGAGAGGATAAAGTGAGAAAAAATAAATATAGCTTAATGGTTAGGATGTGTTCCTTGGAGCAACATGACCCAAGGTTCTAATTTCTGTGTTTATTTAAAGGCTAGTGATGGTCTCTTGTCAAATGCATGTGCACCTCAGGGAGAGGGTTCTGAAACACCTGTTCCATCATCTGCTTTCAGCAGACTGGATAATAAGGGCATTATTTATGCATCTTTGATGCATAAGCTATCATATATTTTAGGACTTTCCTTTGTTTCCTTCACATGAGTGAGCAGAAAGCTCAATCAAGATCTTTGCAGATCGATACAAAGCAGTGTTACTGCTGTTTAAACTTGCTTTGAAATCCAAGGTGGAGAAGGCCTAAGAACAAAAGCTAACTTCAAAGCTGAGGGAAGAAAAGTCAAGCAACTACACTACACATTGTAAGTGAAACAGAAATTGCAGCTGTGCCTGCAAACTTCTGTCTGCTTTTCCTGAAATGTGATGTTTTAGGGCATTCCTAGTTTTTGCACTTTAGCAAAGATAAGGCAATAGAACTTGAGGAGGATTTTGGAAAATCTATGATTTAAATAGCAGATTGTGTAATCATAGAAGAAGTTGGGTTGGAAGAGACTTTTAAAGATCAACTAGTGCAAGCCTTTGCCTTGAGCAGGGACATCTTGCATTTGATCCTGTTACTCAAAGCCCCATCCAATCTGGCCTTGAACACTTCCAATGATGGCACATGCACCTCTTTCTCTGTTTCATTACCTTCAGTTTAGAAAATGGCTTTCTTGTGTCCAGTCTAAACCTACACTTTTTCAGCTTAAGAATGCTTCTAGTATATGGGCACTCTGCATTGTTTTCCTGCAAAACCTAATCAAGCTATGTTAATGGTGTGGACTTTCACGTGGCCGAGAGATAGGTCCTTCTAGTTGGATCAGGGGGTTTGCTCTGAAATTATTTACACACAGTGCACCTCATCCAGTCTCAGCAATCTGTAAATAGTGGTGAGGAAGGTTTAGTGTACTGTGAGCTCTGAGCTGCTGGGCAAATTCTGCAAGGATAAGCACAAATAGATATTGCCCGATGTACTTGGAGGGAGTAAGTTTCCAGTCAGGTTATGACAAGGGCTGGGTGAGGGTTTCAGAGATGTAATGATGTAGAAAGAGATCTAAATCCAGAGAAGGTGAGAGATGAAGATTTCACCTGGCTTCTTCAGAAAAATCGTTACACCAGACAGAGAAACCCAACATAAAGCTGGATGCCATGGACAGCCTTGTGTTCACTCATCTTCCTAGCACAGACTTCTGAGTAATGATGCTGAAAATATTTTTACAGCAATCTCTTTAATTTTTCATCACCTTCCTATCTGAGGTTGAGTGCTGTGTACTCAGCTAAGTGTGTTACGCTTGTGCCATGCCTTCTAGCACAAAGGACCCTACATTGAATGGCAAACTCCATACAGAGGGACTTTTAACTAGCACTTAAAGAGCCCCAAACCGTATCTGAGCTGTATTCTCAATTAAGCTATTCTGTGTATAAAATAAATGCAGCCAGGATTGCTACATATACTCAATGATCTGTGTATTTAATGATAAAAACACCCCCTACATTTACAGCTGGCTGCACATTGATTGCATTATATGTGATAGCTAGAATTTATCAGCTTAGAAGTAGGGGGCAGTGAAGCAGAGTTATCATGGTCTCAGACTGAATCTAACTTTGTGTATTTTTAAGTTCCAGATTACAGCCCTGAAGGGATGACAAGCATAACACTGACTGTAATGGTTGGATTCTATCAACAAAGTAGGTACAAGCCCTGAAGAGAAGAAGAAGCTTTGAACTTTCTGTCGTGAGCGCTGCAATATTTTCACATGGGCTGGTAAAGACAACAACAATTGCCATAGGGCTAACAGTCATTTATGCAAAAATTTCCCAGTTGCCTGTGTTGGACTGTCAGGTTGGAAGACAACATAAAAAAATCAGTTCTACCTCAGCTTCTAAGAACAAATTCTTGAAACGCATTAAATATTTAAAAGAAATACAATTTCTAGTTTTTTTGCTTTGACAAATATGCTGGAAACTAGTTTAATTATGAAATGTAAATATTTTTTTTTTTGCTATGCAAACCAGAGCGTCTCCTTTCCCGTGGCAGTGGCACCACTGGAAAGCCCATGGCAAAAAATCACAGTTGACACCAGGGCCAGGGAGAGCTATAGGTGCGTCTCCAAACTGCGGCAAGTCGGTGCCACTGGAAGCCGCGGCAAAATCACAGCTGGCGTTTTGGCCGGCGGGAGCTACGCAAACCGGTGCATCTGCTTTTCCCGCGGCAGCGGCGGCAGCACTGGAAAACCGCGGCCAAGCCACATTCCCCACCCCCCACCCCACTGTCCCAAGAACAGGCGGTGGCGGGGGGCGTTTGGCTGAGAGCCTGCAGCCCGAGAGAGAGCAAACAGCCCGCTCTGCTTCCTCTAAAAGCAACACAACAAATTTTTTTTTATTCTTCATGAAAGCACAATTTCTGCACATTTGAAAATTCTAGTAATTTTCAAACTGCAGCAGTGGCATAGGGCTGATCTGAGAGTTCAACCTGATTAACGCAAGGGGTATTCTGAGAGAGACTGTAGCTGCCCAGGAGACTCCTTCTCAGTTACTTTACTTGGTGGCTCAATCTCTTCGAATTGTCTGCATTTTCTGAAGTCAACACCACATATTTGCTGACAGTGTCTACTTCTGGAAGTGATTACATTTCATGTTTACTGTTACTACCAAGAATTGGGATGCAGAGAGGCTCTTGCTTGTGGTTGTGAGCACCAAGATGTTGCAGACGAAATCATGCACTTCACTCGCAAGATCTTCTTAGAAAGTCAGGTTTACTGCTCAAAATTTGTTAAATCACTGCTTGTATCAAACTAAATATATTGTCACTTCTCTATTGTGAGTGAAGTGCATAATTCCACCCATGATACAAGGTCAATACTAAGACTTGTGTACCACACTGAGGGTGCAGTAAGAGCAGGAGGCTGTGGGGAGGAGTAGACAGGATGGGTGATCCCAAACTGGCCAACAAAGTGTTTCATTGGTATAAAGCTTAGGGACCACAAGGGTCAGTCTCTCTCCTTTGATGGCTAGTGTTTAAGAAAAACTGTCCTTCTGCCTTCAATCCCCATCTGTGCATTCCTGGATCCAGTTCCAGAATCCATCTCCTGCATCTGGTTACCATCTGACACTGAGTCCAGTCTAAGACTTCTCCAGTATCAGCGGTGATGATGACATAATTGCTATTACCAGGGATGGCACATAATTAATGTAGTTGTTGTTATTTTCGTTGAAGCTGTTTCAGTTTTTTTTTTAATAAGTCTCTTTCCCCTATTCTTTTCCCCTTTGCGGAGGGAAATGGGTTCTTAGAGACCATCTGTCATCCATTTCAGTGGCCTTCGCAGCCTTAACCCATGACAAGGACTCAAAGGGCTGCCAAACACCAAGGAGGAAGCAATTATAGGGATTGGAAGATATGTCCTGGATGTATTTGTAGGTTTTTTCTGCAGCCTAATAAGAATGTCCTCACAATTTTAAAGGCAGATTTGCATATTCATCAAGCATCATTAATAAATAGTTGATCCTTATTCACTCGTTCTGCCTTAGGCAAGGTATAGCCTTGCTTAATAAATTGCTGTGTTTAATCTTCATTTATAGAGCCTGAGCCCTGAGGCCATAATGCTGTTGACCCTTCATGGGTATTGACCTCATCTGGCTTGAGTTAGAGACATAAACCTTCATCAGAGATAGAGAGGAATAAAAAAGCTTAGATTGCCTCACCATATCAGGTAAGAATTACATTTCTATTTTCTTAAAGACGTTGAAATTTAATGTCATCATATTTTTCCAGCCTTCTGAAAGTAAGTGCTAATCCACACACACACCCGTGTAGCTCAGTTAACTGCAGTGGAGTTTAAGGGATTTTTTTCAGAGTGAATTTTGCTTGCTGGTCTCCCTTTGGCTCTTCATTCCTACAGAGAACTGTGACCCACTGCCCTCAGCTACAGCCTGGACTGAAACAAAAAATCAAAGAACAGAACAAAAGAGAATGTCAGTCTGGGATGACACTAATTAACTTCTTTTCATGGCCCTTTAAGCACAGTCCTTTAAAACAAAAACAAAAGTTTCTGTATTTGGGATCCTTGAGAGTGATCCCTGTCTGTTAAGCACTAATGAAGGCCAAGAGGAATTCTATTGATTCCAGTGCTGTTAAATCAATGTAAGAGAAATTTAAATTGGACCTACTGTAACCAAGATATAAAGCAACAAACTTCCAGGCATTTATGTAGTCCAACAGCATTCTGTGTAATACAGAATGAATAAATGCAGAAGATCCCTATCCAAACCTATGGTTAGGCAATTGCTCAGGAACTAGAATTCAATCAATTCTGCAGTTCATGAAATCGTTCAGGAGCCACAATGGAGTGAGGAAAAGGTAATAGGTTATTAGAGAACATTATAGCATATGTGGAAATTCAAGAGTATTTATTATTTTAGACCAGATATATGTGCTTTAAAATGAGCAATGAAATGCATCAAAAGAGTTAGTAGTTCAGAGACTATGATTTTCCCCTTGCAGAACAGCAGGCAGAAAATAGATTAACATCTGAAAGGGAGAAAATCAGCAAGGTTGTTTTGTGAGGCATCTGATCCTGCTAATGAGGCTCCTGGAACTGACCACAGTGCTAGGGGTGGGGGGTGATTAGCCTGTACTGACTGTATTTAGGAACAGGTCTGACCCGTGCTACAAGTGAGTAAAAGTTGTGCAAGAGCTGCCTTTTATTTTGTGACAAGAAATGAAAAAAGTGTGCCACTGATCACAGAATGCTGAGAAATGTCCTCCACTTTGGTCAAAGAAATACTGGTAGCTTTCATGACACAAAATATGTTTGAAATTCTTTTGGTTTTAACAATTCTTTCACAAAGTCACAGAATTATTGAGGCTGGAAAAGCCCTCTGAGGTCATCCAGCCCAGCCCAGGACCTAACATCACCACATCAGTCAGAACGGGGAACTAAAGGCCATAACCAGTCTGGCAGCCCACAACTCCAGGGATGGGGACTTGACCACTGCCCTGGCCAGTCCATTCCAGGGTCTGATCACCCTTTCCATGAGGAAGGGTATTCTAACGTCCAACCTAGCCCTTCCCTGGTGCAGCTTCAGGCCCTGCCCTGCTGACTCTGCTGTCCTGTTGCTAGTTGCCTGGGAGAAGAGCCTGACCCCCACCTGACTACAACCTCCCTTCAGGTAGTTACAGGAAGGGAGAAGGTCCCCCACCGAGTCTCCTGTTCTCCAGGTTAAACACCCCAGGTCCCTGAGCCTCTCCTCATCAGACTTTCCCTCCAGTCCCTTTCCCACCTTCCTTGCTCCTCTGGTCCCTTGGATTACCCTGGGAGGTGGTGATGACACCATCTCTGGAGGTGTTTAAGGAATGAGTGGATGTGGCACTTAGGGATATGGTCTAGAGGTTAGACACTAGACGAAAAGTTGGACTCATCCCTGGAAGTCCTTTCCAGCCATGATGATTCTGTGATTCTGTCTCTAGTTTCAAATCAATTCTGCAAATCAGTGTGACATGATGAATGCCCAGAGCCCAAACCTTTAGCCACATGCCTTGCAGTAATAGTTTTTTTCTCACAGTGGTCTGTGGTCTTACAGGACAGTAAGAGTAGGGAGTGACTGGGGTGTGACATAAGAGTGTGATGTGGAGCTGACTGTGGTTGTGGGAGAAAGGGCAGGTATAGCATGCTGCATCTGGATGATCTTTCGAGGTCCTTTCCAGTCTGTAATGTTCTGTGATTCTGTGATTTTGGGTCAGTTTTCAGTGTAGAAGAGACCATCAGCAAACCTTGCACAGAAATCAGAAACTTTATGAAGGGTATCAGGTAGAGAAGCAAAGATTGAAGAACAGTTAAAGAGCTTCTAAAAGAGTGTTTGTCACCCTAAATATACATTGGCCTGCAAATTTGAGTGGACTGGATTTGGGGGATGAATAAGAAATGCATCAGCTTTAAAAGAATCAGGATATATTGTAATTCCTTATCTTAAAATGGAGAAAATGAACTTTTTTTGCTTCTCTCTAAGAAAGTAGACATAAAATATTACTCATCAGTGGCTCATGCATTTACTTAGAATGGGATATTCTATCATCTAGTAAAAGAATCGATGCTCCGGATACGAGACCGGTGCAAATGAACTCCGCTGCGTTGACCTAATTCAAGCCTCATTAAATTACACAAGACATGAATCAGTCTTGCAGAGCAGATATTAGGCAGAAAAAGTGTAATATCTACAGCTGAGTGAATATGTGAGAAAAAATGAAGTTCTGTCCCCATTGAAGTGCTCTGTCACTTGATGCATGTCTAAGCATTCCCAGCGGTTTTACGTCAAGAACTCTTTTCTTTAGTTTGCAAATAGTTACCTAGTAGAAGACCTACTTGTTTGGTCTGATGCTTTTGTAAGGGCTTGACATCAGGAAAATCTGTTTCCTGATGCACCATTCTTCCACTTTTTCTTAGCAATAGAATTATCTGCCCATTCCTCTGGGCTTCAAATGTGAGTCACTGATAAAGACAAGATACAAGGCTGCTGCAGCATCGCATTTCCTGCAGTGCATGTAGCAATGACCTCTGCTATGATAATAGAAACATATCTGATCCTGGAGCCTTAACTATTCTCCTTGTTCACTGAAGAAGAAATAAGTTAGACAATTTTCCGGTCTGAGCCAAGGGTCATGGTGAATTGAGATATTAGTTAGGCAAATCTAAATGAGGTGAGAGACTGCTTTTGTCCCTATCACTGGATCAGTAGTAAGGAGAGGTAAGATGTTAAATGAATATGATCACGTTGGACATTTACCAAAGATGCTATACAGTGGTAAATGAATAGTAAAGCTACACTGTGAAGATGCTTACGTCTGAGATAAGTGTTCTGCTTTAAAAGATGAGCAGAATCTGTAAGTTTAACTTGTGTTTTCTGCAGAAAACTTTAAAGTTTTGGTTTAAGAAGTTGAAATGAAAAGTGTCTGCTCCCCACTCCCCCACTGTCTTAGACCCACTCGGTGACTTCCACCTTCGTCTTTGCTGCTTCTTTGCTCTCTGTGTCTTGGATTGTTGGCAGCTGTGTCACTGCTGCTGAGAAAGAATGTTATCACTTCTGAGGAGGTTATTGCTCCTCAAGGTGAAGAAAATTTGTGACAAGTGGGAAGATTTGCCTGAATCCAGAGAGACTGTGAGAATTCTGATCTTTGAATATTTATGAGGATGGAGACTGAAGTTGGACAATTGCTGTGATCTGATAGAGAAGCAGAAACTGTCTTAATGAAGATAAGGAAGATGTTTCAGACATTTTGTCTCAGTTAAATTTAAGAGCAGTGTGACAAAACTCCATGTGTCTGTGCCTAAATCCTGTGGGATTGTTTTACTCTGATATGCAGTGAGGGCAGTGAATTAAAATGGCTTGAGGCCTTTCTTCTCCAAACTGAGTCAGTTGTTTCACTGTCTGCCGATTTGTCAGTGGGTTTGTTAAACCTTCCCTTTGTGTCTAATGCTTTAGGTAAAAGCACTTGGTTGAAATACAGTCAGGGTCTCTAACCCGTGACATTAGTGGGATGCATGGGGATCCAGGGAAGGACCCACACAACACGCCACACTACCAATATGCCACCATAATTAAGTTAATTTGTTTACCTTATAGGTGGTTTACTTGCACAAGGGGAGGATGACGCCTATGGCATTACAAATTGTTTTCATTCTTGACAACCTGGCGGTCTTTGAGTTCAGATGTGGAGATCTGTAGTGGTAGCTATATTGCTACAGGCATACGAGATACATTTGTTGGCTGCATAACAGCATTTTATTTCCATTAATTTATCTTCAAATTCCACACTGTCACCTTAATGGAAAAAGTTACTCTGAAAATGGAAAAGTTACTCTGAAAATCCTATTTATTTAGACTCTTCTAAGAAAGATGTACAGATCTGACTTGCATGCTAATAATACTGAAGTGAAGAAAGGAAAGGGTCAGCATTTGATTATTCCACTGTTGGCATTCAAATGGATAATCTCAAATGTTTAGTTTTGTTTATAATGCACTCAGAAGTCTCTTTTTGAAATAAAACGAACTTTTATCTTGTTTTCAAGCGTGAACACTTCTCTGATGAATTTGCACTTAGCCGAAGCTGTAATTGCTTTAGAGGAACATTATTGCAATGCTAGAAAATAGTTTTGAGGGCTTTGTTAAAGTTTTTTTTTTTTCAACAAGACCTGCAGATTTTTTTATGCTGCATTAATAAAAAGTTCAAGACAATAAATTTAATAGATGAAGTCTTTTAAAAGGATTTTAAAAGTTTACACATCCTGTTAAAATGCTAAAGTCCTGAGTGAAGGAAGGAAAGAGAGTTAGGAGGGTTACTGCAGTGTGAATGCTAGATGAGCATCTGAAATATATCCATAGTATAGTATCTTGACACCTTCTTTTTGTCAATGAGAAAGCTTTTTTGCACCCCATATTCGGTACCTAAGATGCTGCTAATAACACTGGGTCATCTGCAGATGTAGTTGAGAATTTCAATAAAACAGCTATGAAAATGGACAATGGGTACAAGCTGGAATATAGGAGGTTCAACATGTATGAGAAGGAACTTCTTCCCAGTGACGGTGACAGAGCACTGGAATGGGCTGCCCAGGAAGGTTGTGAAGTCTTCTTCTCTGGAGACATTTAAAACTTGCCTAGACACGTTCTTGTGTTATTTGATCTAGGGGATCCTGCTGTGTCAGGGGGATTGGACTAGATGATCTTTTGAGGTCCCTTCCAATCCTTAATGTTCTGTGATTCTGTGGTTTACAAAAAACACTTTCAGCCCCCACCTGCCCATGAAAGCAAATGGACTACATCTGTCTTACCTTAGGTTAGTACTTCTCAAGTGGCTGTCCACTGGAATTGTGGAAGGAAATAAAGTGTGTTCCTATTGACCTTTGAATGGGCCTTCCAACCCAAACCGTATGATTATGTGATTCTATAATTTTGTGACTAGGATTTTATGACTGTTATGATTTATTCTGATTTAATCAATTTGCTTGCCCTGGTGCTTTGGGGTAATAACACCCAATTTACTTTGATTTTCTTTGCCACAGAGGTGATCAGAGAGAATACAGTTCTAAAACTCTTTGTTTTCTAGCTTGTAAAACTGTAGTTTGTTGCTCTGCAAGCTACAAAAAAATGGAAACTACAATAGAAAAGAGGTTATGATTTATCTCAAGTAAGAATTTCACTTAGCTGCGATGAGCTAGTTACTCTATATTAATTAAACAGCTCACTGAGAAGCTGTTGCTGAGATTTTTCCTTTCTGTCTGGTTAGCCCAATTTAAATGACAAAAGCAGTAAGTATGTAATTGCATTCCTATTAATATATTTTAATTTCTGCAACTTCTGGGCTTTTTAATGGACATTTCTCAAGGTGTAGTGAAAGAATAGAGATTTTATCATCTAAGAGTAATTACTTGCATTAATAGCTTTGCTAGAGAGTGCTGCTGTAACCTGTTTCTGGAGCCATATCATGCAGACAAGAATGGACAGTCACTATTCTGCAAGCATGGTAGAAAAGTGAGAGCTAAAAATTACCTCCCAAAGCAGACTTCATGTTTTTTTCTCCTGGTACTTCTTGCACAGAAAAAGTAAGTGGCCTTTTAAACTAATGTTCTTTGCCTACAAATCTAGTATCCCCACCTGGAGGATGAAATCCTTTGCTCAGGTGCAGCTTCTACAGATTCCCCAGTGCTTTGTCTGGACGCAAGGGCCAAGAGAGGCTGGTTTAATTGACAGAGGAGAGGTCTAAATTTTAACAAGAATCAGTGAGTGGGTGTAGGAAATAAAAAGAAGTGGAAAAGGAAGGACAAGAATAGAAGTGATAGAAATGGTTACACAGATCTTATTCATCATGTTCCTGCTTGTGATCTATAGTTTTCTGTGTTTTAAATATCTGTAATTCTTGCCAGGGATTTGCCCAACTTGTCCACACAAGGAATTTGCCATCAGAACTCCAGCAGCCAGAAATCACTTGGCAGAGAGATGTGGCTGTTGAGGATGGGGTATACAGTACAGAAGCAGACCTATTACGAAAATAGAATGCATTTGTGGAACTGATGGACAAGTAAGGGCTTGGGTATCAGTGCTGTAGTAGAAGCTGGGATGAAGTCTCCTGAGATAGGAGATATCTTTCTGTATTTGGTGGAAAGGAAAACACTTCTCAAGGGCATGCTACTGCTTTTGTCACAGCATTGATCCCATTGCCGTTAGATGTGGGTAATGGTCACCTCCAAAAAATTGTCCTTTCAGCTTCTCTTTAAACACCATTAGGCACATGAAGCCCCACTGTGTGATGAGCTGAATGAGTGAATGAAGGAAGATGAATGCCAGCTGTACCTGATAAATGGGAAAAATGCCATTATCTGTCTTTCAGGGCCACCTTGGTCTGTAGTCACAGATATTATGGTCAAGCAGCCACCAAATTTAACAAGGAATGTCACAAATGTGAACGACAGACATTGTCCCTAAAGGACACTTTACTCCATGCTAAATCCAGGAGGGTACCATAGGTAATGCTAACAGTTGGTATACAACCTGTTGCTTACTGTAGCCAGCAGAGGACTGAGTACAGCTTCCATGACAATGTCACTTTCCGTTAGTAGAGAGGTGATGACATCTCCTGCTCTTCAGAAAGTAACTGTACCGGGTTTATCTGGGATGGAGCTGACCTTCCCCATGCCATCTCTTCTAGTGCTGTGTGTGTGGTGGTAGCTGCAGGGCTGTGTTTTGGCTGCTGCTGAGCAGGACTCACACAGCACCAAGGCTGGGTTTTTTTTCTTTCCTGACATTGTCCTCAGCTAAGGAGAACTGATGGATGGGCTGGGCCAGCTTACTCAGGTTGGCCAAAAGTCCATTCCAGACCAGATGATGTCAGCCCAGATATAAATGCAGGGGGAAAGAAGGAAAGTGGGAGGGCATTTGTTGATGGTGAAATGGGGCCCTGCTTCCTAGGATGGCAGCTAACATCATCTGCTGATGAGAAGTAGAGAATAATATTTATTATCTACCTTTGCTTCCACACTGGCTTTTTCTTTCTGCTTTACTAGACTGTTTTTTTCTTTACCCAACAGACTTTTTTCTCTTTCCTGTCTACCCAAGAAGGGGGAATCCTAGAGCAGCTTTGATGGGCACTCGGCCCCAGCCAGAGCCAATCCACCACAGTAATGTAGAAAGAAAAGGTGAGTTTCCTAGAGCCTGCAGGACTACAATTGGTCAAGGAAAAGGGTTTTCCAGCTACGAGGAACACCGAGGTGTTGCAATAGTTTTGCTTCACAGTGCATCTTAACTTTTCCATTATTTACTTGTGCAGCTCAGAAGACTTATTTGGATTTGAAAAGCTGTAGTTTCAGTACCATTTATTAAGAGTGAAAAACTTCCCAGAAGTCATCAGGCAGCCTCAGAATATGTTTGGATATCTTAGCAGCAAGAAAGCGACTTCGGATAAAAACAGGCAGAAACTAGTGGCAGCCCTCAAAATCCACCATGGGTAATGATGCAATAACAGATTCAAGAGCAGAATGTTCAACAGCCAGCATGATCACCTCATAAATTCTCTGCAGAACAGAATGTGCCATGTGAAATCCATGTGAGTACATTTTGCTTTGCTTTTTCTTTCGTTTTCTTTTTTTCTTGTTTGGGTACAAATGGAAGGCTTTAACACCACTTTCTTAATGCACAGTTGTTATAATCGTGATCTAATGCCAGTTTCATAAGCTACAGGTCAGATATCACTGTAAGAAAAGAATAGTGCTGAAACAGTGGATTAACTGTGCAAAGGTGCCAGCACACCTAGCACAACAATAAACTTTGTAGTGGAAAATATGTAATACAAGCCACAAAGCTAACTTTTATTTTTCCTCTTCTTTGCCCTATTCCTTCTCACTTTTTCCCCTGGAGCATCATTTCTGTTTTTGCTTATCTTTCAGCCTCATGTTCCCTGCTTTCAGATTGCTGAAGGCAGCAAAACTGTTGCAGATAGAGTGAAATAGCAAAATATCTATCAAATAAACTTATCCTATCCCTGCATCCTAAAATTAATTCTTGTGCCTGACCTCCCACTCTTCTTCCTTTTACAAGGGGACAGAAAGCACCAGAGCTCTCACTTCAATCACACCAGTTCCTTCTGCATTGCCCATTAGTTTCAGGAGGTTGTTCTAAATTTCTACCAATGAATCAGACTTGCCAGCTCTTCTTTAACCTCAGTTATGCAGATGTCACTTATGCTGTAGCTGCAAAGATTTCAAGCTGAAGAGAAGACATGGATGCAATTGCAAAGGAATTTCTTGATCAGGCAAGAAAAAAATGTATTTTGACTTGAAATTATCCAAGTGGAGACAAGAGGGTATGCAAATCACAGCATGATAGAATCACAGAACGTGTTGGGTTGGAAGGGCCCTCCAAAGGCCATCCAGTCCAACCCCTCTATGACAAGCAGGGTCATCACTCTTCAGACCAGGTTGCCCAGAGCCCCATCCAGCCTAAATCCATCCTTTTCTAGCTTCAAACCATGACCCCTGCCCTTGTGAACAGTCTTCCCCAACCTTTTGACAGGCCCCTTTCAGGTACTGAAAGGTCAGTATAATGTCCCCTCTGGGTCGTCTTCTCTTCAGGCTGAACAACCTCAGCTTGTTGAGGTCTTTCCTGGGTGGTGGGATTGCAGTGTCTGCCCCTCAACCTCTCTCAAGTTGAAGAGAGATGGGTACTAAGAAAACCTGCCTAACTACTATGAATTGGACACAAAATCATCTCAATGACCTATTTGAAGACTCAGTCTGCTGATAAAATTTGAGGCTGATTCGATGAGCAGAGACAAGAAAGGAGGTTAGAAAGTATTCTTACAGGAACTTGTGTAAGGGCCAGGCCTCTGAGGACTGGGACCAGACAAAGCAGTCTTTATGTTGCTTCTGTCAGAGACCACACTATCTTCTGTCCTGATTCATCAGTTTCCCAGGGCTAAAATTGCTTATCATCCCCTGTTCTTGGACCCGTGTTGCTCAGCTCAATATGACTGCAGCTGGGAATTGGGCACCCATGTTTTTAGGTCACAGCAGCTCAGAAAGAAGTTATTTTTAAAATTATTATTATATATTTGTGGGTTTTTTTTCTATTTTCAGAGGCTGCTCGTTCTTATTAAACTACATTTCCTGAATTTCTCTGCAGCACCTATTGCCCACGGAGAGTCTGTAGAACAAGCAACCGGCAGTGGGTTTTTTGTACAGTTACCCCTAAGGGAAGGTGGTGCTGGCATACCTCCTATCTTCCATGGAAATTATTTTCCCTGTAGTTCACAGGAGCTGTGCCAAATATAGGGAAGTGTAATTTGTTGCCTGCTGAACCATCTTTGTTCAATCTTACCTGAGATACAGAGTTGTATCTGCCATTTCACAACTTTTGAAATGGAAAACGAAGTAAGTAAGTAGCTCTTAGAAGAACTCAGCAGCTATGTGCCATGCTCCTGCAGGGAGTGAAATGTGGCAGAGCTAGAGAAGAGTCTAGTCTTCTAGTGGTGGGTTCAAGACCACAATTAAAGATAAAGGAAAATAAAACAAAGCAGTTAGGTCTCTATGAGATCTCAGATAAATTTGCCAGACAAGGGATAGATTAGGGAAAATGGAAAGGGGATTATTAACTCTATAACTGTACGCAGAAAAGAAGAAAAGGTTAAGCAAGTCAGTGCACACAAACTAGAAACCGTGTCACAAATGCCATCACAAATTCTGAGAAAAATACAATGGTGATGACTACAGTATTGGTCCTTGGGTTTTCTTTCACATTAGAGATCTGGAGGAAAGGAGCATGTCAGTCAAGCAGAGACGAGTACCACCACCCTCTCTACTCCAGGATCTGAATTCTCCTCGTGTACTCTGCATAAGTAGTTTTACTCTAAAACAAGATCTCTTGCAAACTGGATTATCCTTTAAAGTGTTGGAAATATTCGTTTCTGCATTTGAAAATAAACCTGTGAGTTGTGCAGTCACAAAGCTGGCAATAAGAAGAGTTACTCTTCAACAGCAATAAATTGCATATGGACTGTTTGCAGTTAAAAGCTGCTCAAAAATTTGTGTAAAAACTGTAGCTTAGATAACCAGCCAGAGACTTGCAAGGACACTGTTTTCATAAATATGCAGTTAGCAAGCTCAGGGCTGAGGCGTTGGGTTGGGGATTGTGATAAATGAACCACAATCAAATAATTTTTAACAATACAGAATTTCATTGGGTGCAATTATACAGTGCCAGGCACGTGGGGGAGACACACAGCTCCACCCGAAACACGTGCCAAGTGTCCCAAACTTCCATGTTTTATTTCCTACTCTAATACATATTCACTACTGCTTCTTAAAATAAGGTTGGCTTAAGCTAATCATTTCGGGGAAAAGGCCTGATGTACGCTCTCTCCTAAGTTTGGCTTCCATGTGGGGGTAGTCAGGGAAGACAAGAGTCTCTCTCCTGTGGAATGTGCCTCTGTTATCTCCCACATACCACTGTGTAGATAACAGCAGGACCAGTTGTAACTGGCATTGGGGGGTGCTTGTCTGCTCCTGAATCTGTAAAAGGATGCTCTGGCTACAAAGTTGGTTAATCCCCCCCCCCCCAATCTGTTTCACAATCCTTTACTGTCCCATAATGGCACGAATCACCAATAAAACATCTATCACGGGATGCTGGAGGTGTACTGGGGAGACAGTGAGTAAGGCAAAGGAGAGCTCAGCACTGCTGATGGAGAGCTGATTTAAAAAGTTGTGCAGGGCAAAGGTGAACAGGACTATGACTCTTGGGGCTGCCCTCCATAATCCCTCTGAAGTGGGCCCTGAGATCATGGACAGGAGTATTTTGCCTTCACTCCACCTCCATATTATCTCCAACACTCAGCAAAAGGTGTGAACTGGGTACTGTCCTTTTTTCTCCCTCTTTTTAGAGAACCGCTGGCTGGTTTCCTGCAGCTGCCAACTGTTACTGAACTGAGTGGCTCATCTCCACCTCTTCCCTGTGCGCAGGATAGCTTTGAAATCCTTTCACAAAGTGAGTTTTTTGGGTGGTGTGTGATCATCTCTTTGAAAGACTGAAAGCAGAGGTAGCACTTATGGTTAATGGGATACATCGAGCTGGAGGTAGAAGCTGTAGTTTGCTTGGATCAGAAGGAATGGCATTAGAAACCATCTCAGATCAGGGCTGTGTTCTCTGCTGTATTGTGTTCTCTGCTCTGGAATCCATCTGAATGCTAGTTCAGTCATAATTTAAAGCGTAGTGAGCCCAGAAAGCATGGTTAGGGCTAGGTGTGTGTGCTCTATGTGCATCAGCCACGCCAGTCATTTCCAGAGTACTGCTGCAGCTATTCCCCCAGTACTGAGATGTGCTGTCTAACAGCTGGGCAGACTTGCTTTAGACTGCTCCTGTGCCCTATGGGACTTCCCAGCAGGAATGCACTGTGGAAGAAACTCAGAGTGGTGGAGGAGTTGTGGCCCTCTGTGCCATAACAGACGTGAGGCAGAGTGAAAAGAAATGTGAAACACACCAAAGGAGAAGCTACTGAACATTCACCTGGACCTCTAGTGAGGAAAAAGAAAATGAAACTTTTAGAAGGGGGAAAATATTTGGTATTCAAAGCCCAGCAGCCTGCTAAACAACGATTTCTGTGCTTTTCATTTAGCTTAATGACAGCTAGTAAAGGCTGGAAAGCTTCTTTCTGCAGCCTAGCAAAACATTACACTGGTGCGTGGGAGTACTGGCTCTTCAGGCTTTGTGTGTTGTTTCATTTGTGAGTGAAAGAGGTTGTCTGCGTTTCAAGCAATAGCAGAGAAAACTCTGCTCTGTGACAGAATAATGAGATGATCTATTGTACTGCTTTTGCAAGTGGGAAATTAGCTCTGCTCTAGGTGTATAATTTTCTGTCGCAGAAGTAGCAGAAATTTCAGTAACATACTCATGCTCACGCGTGCTTTGCCTCACACACAGGGCATTTGCTTGCTTGCAGTACACATTGATACCTGTACTGGGAGGGGGAAAATTCAGCTCGTGGCCTCTAGCTGTCCAGATCTACAACTTCCTGAGCGGCAGTACCCATGAGACACCAAATGTGTTTCAAAAGTTTAGTTTGAAAGCTTGAGGAATATTTTTTCACCCAAATTTGAGTGACGAGGTCCTCAGAAAATGACATTTGTGAAAATGGAGATAGAAGGAAGAAAAAGGTGTCTGAGTAGTCATATTATAAACAGCTGCAAATTTTAATGTCATTTTAATGGCCATGAAAAAGGAGAGAACTCTCCATTTCAAAAAACCATGGAATTCGACTAAACCTTCCTTCTGCTCGTGCTTGAGGTACCACCCTCTCTCTCTCTCTATTCAGCATTTTCCTACAGCAGGACAGCTGATGTTGAGCACTCAGTGGCATGTGTTCTCTTCAAAACACAGCAGAGGAATAAAATCAAGAAGGAGGAGGAGCTGGGAACCCAAAAACAAAGCTTGGTTTGCACTTTTTAGGAGGGAATCAAGTGAGAGGACAAGGGGGGAAATTTTTCAAGCTAAAAGAGGATAGACTTAGATTAGATATAAAGAGGAAGTTCTTCACTGTGAGGGTGCTGAGGTACTGGAACAGGCTGCCCGGGGAGGTTGTGGATGGCCCCTCCCTGGAAGTGTTCAAGGCCAGGTTGGATGGGCCTCTGGTCTGGTGAGAGGTGTCGCTGTCCATGGCAGGGGATTTTGACTGGATGATCTCTGAGGTCCCTTCCAACCTAACTCATCTTGTACTCTCTCTCTCTTTCTACACTGAAGTGGAGGGTGTCATGCCTCTAGCCGAAGTGTGCAATGCAAATGATAGTACAGTCCGAGTGTAAGAGATACCTTGCTCCAACTTGTTGTGGCAGCAGGTCAGGTCTGAAACATTTTGAAACGAAAAAACAAAAGCTATTTTTCATGGAGAATTTCAGTTCTCTGAGCTTTTCCTCTTGATAATTCTTTGACTTTAATCAGGGTAAGGGTTGCTTGAGGGAAAAGTATAGGAAGATGCTATTTCGGGGTAACTGCAGTCCAGGCACAGGTGTGAGGGAAAGAAACCTCAGCTGGCTGGATTGGTTGCAAGAGCCCACTGCTATGCCATGTGGCAGTCACTTTGGTGCCTGTGGTGTATACATATGCTAAACTTATTATCATGTAAAGATCTGCACAACTCTTTCTTAGTTTTGACAGATTTATTTTGATCTATACAATTAGCACGAGATGGCTCTTCAGAGTTTTAGGGGCCTATTATGCAAAATACTGTGCGTAATATAGATTAGCATATCACATTGTGAGTTTCTTACTCTGTTTGTATGAATGGCTAATTATCCAGGAGCAGGGCAGAAAATTCAGCACCATTAGAAGAACAGGTCAAATGGGCTCTGTAACAACCAAATGCAGTAACTTTCTTCCACGCTCTTCTCCAGTGGGACTCTTCTAGCTCTGCACATTTCTGCACATGTGGGGGAATATGTCTCTTAAATTTAGCCAGTTGAAGTGATCAGTGCTTTTCTCTATACTAGTTCGCGTTCGTTAGGAGGCTGACTGCTCTCTGCTACTGGATCTAGTACTTGAGGTCATCTTTCTTCTATCCTAATTATTTTTAGTTCTAACAATAATTGCTGTGCCATTATGTATTATTATCTACAGTTACTTTCCATTCTTCTTTCTGGATGATCTTTGGGTTTTGGCAATGCCAGCTGCATAGATTTTCTTACGTTATTCTTACTTAACAGAGTGTTCAGAGAAGGACAGAGGAGAGATATTCAGAGTGTTCAGCCTGGATAGAGAGGAATTAAATCACAGAATCACAGAGCATTAGGGATTGGAAGGGACTTTGAAAGATCATCTTGTCCAATCCCCCTGGCAAGAGCAGGATCACCTAGACTAAGTCTCACAGGAACATATCCTAGAGGCTCATGACAAAGAGTTTCAGGGATGAAAGTCAGTATAAAAAATTCCACAGGATGTACTGAGTAGATAACAGACACAGAAATCTATTAGTTTTAATAGTTTTGGATTTACCTGTAGGAAGGAAGAACAAGTAGACTTTAGAATGCATTGAGCAAATGTGTGTTACTGTCTGTTCTTTCAGTCCCTCATGGAAAATTCCTGCCAATCTAAATGGAATAACAAGACATGTAGAAAATGGACAGAGCTACCACATTGTTTATTTTTTCATTAAAAAGAATAGCTGACTCATAAACCCCCAAGCATGGTCATAATTAGAATTCCACTGTTGCTGGCTTTTAGTGAGTGCTTGCCATGCAGTCAGCGTTTCAGCTGCCTTTTTATCCAGTCTTGTGAAGCATTTCTCTGAAATCATGGTTCCATACACCTGCATAAACAGTACTGCTCATCTTTGCCATGTGATCAGACATTGCAGAGTGCAAGATTTGGCAGGGTCAGTTCAGACATTAGACAACTTTACTGCAGTGTTCTGGCTAGTAGCTATAGAAAGGGAAGAAGTGCAAATGCAGCAGTAAATTTATCAAGTGCAGCTGGTGTTTTTACAGTCTCTCTTAGAGCCCGATGCAAAGCTGTTGACTGTCGCAAATGTTTAAAACTCATAATGATTGTGTCATTCCCCCATAGTTCTGAGACCATCATGTTACAATAACAGTAGGAATTTACATTACAATCCAACAAAAACATATTTACTTCCCCTTAGGGCCTCAGATCCTGTCCTACAAACTCAGAGTTGTTTGGAGGGACTCTGCTTCTGGAGACAATTTTATCAAGGTAGGTACTAGGAATGATCACAACTGCTGTTCTCTCCTGAAGGGTGGATATCATCATTGCCTTAGTCTTTCATTTACAGCCCAACCTTGCTGGCTTATCAAGACTGAAATTTATTGTAGGTATCACAAAGTTCCTTAGAAACTTTGTCTTTATGAACATCTTTTCTGTCAGTTTTGTGAGGACATTTGAAGGTAATTTGTATCTATCTACCTTGGCCTTGGTTTGAAGGGGGTTTGTTCCTTATTGAATGATGACTTTTACACTCATATTTTTGGGCAGAGACTAGAAAAGGTTTGTACATTTTATTGCTGAAGATAGGACTTATGATAATTTGCATTTTTCCTGCAGGAATTGACATCATTACACAAAAATCTTTGGTGCAGTTCATTATAGAATCAAACTTAGCTTCTGAATCACCAGAGAAGTCTCTGTGAGTCTTAAGATCTGGGTAATATGTAAACATTTAATGTACACACAGAAAAAAACCCCTTTAGCTGGAAGTTGACCTGATGAAACAAGTCCACTTAACAAAAGAAAGGCAGTTACTCATATAATTTCTTCAGCTTCTCCACACCTTACTTGTTTTTTGGGTTAAATGAACAGAAAATATGTTTCCAGATTACAATATTCATTGTTTTCCCACTGTGCTGAAAATAGCTCAACTGTGATCATAAATTGCTCAAATCTGCCTGCATTTTCAGAAAAAAGGTTCTACCTTTCTATCTACGCAACTTCTGAGTGAAGATTTAAGAGGAAAATAGGCAGTACTATTGGAAATACACAATATTACTGGAAATTGGGTACTGTGTGATGCTAGTGCAGAGCACATGGTGAACAGGTACCTTTAAGTGAGCTCCTTTGCAGGCATACTCAGACTAGAAATACTCCAGATGTCTTTCACACTGCTCAGCTCCAAATATTAGGATTTAGAGCCCATGAGCAAGATTTTACCTCCATAATCTTAAAACATTGCTTTTGGAGATGCACTGCAGGAAAATAAAATAGGCTTCAATGAATAAATATTCATCTGAAAAAAAAGAGAAAAAAGAAGTCTCTTAAGAGCTCTGCCTGTGTTTAGAAGTCTGGTACCAGACTGAGCCCAGTATTATCATAAATCGCATTTCTTGACCATTGTGTCTACTGCTTCACCACTTTGAGAGAGCCCAGGTGCACACAAACATTTTTAGCAGCATCTCTGTTCTGAAGAGAGGTTCCATTGCAGAGTATTGCAAAAGGCAACTATCTGCTTCGCTTTCACCTAGAGCAAATTGGAGAAAGTTGCCCAATTTCCTTTTGTGCCAATAGAAACCTTCACCTACCACTTCTTTGAGCGTATGTGCTCTTTGTGCCTCCTCCCCTCAGGTAGGTAGTGATAAATGCCCAGAAATGTTTTTCCTTACTTTAGAGCAGAAGAGCTGTGCTTATGCCTCTTCATTGTACATGGGTTTTGGTGGAGCACAGTCCCTGCTCCCTGTGTTCATGGTCACAGATTAAGGTCATTACATGCCACTGGGGAAAGAACATCCTTAAAGGAGTCAGACTACCTTAGAATTTTGTTCTGGGAATCCTGTCACCAGAGATGATGATAATTATTGTTGCTACCACAGTTTGATTTTTGTCTGTTCTTGCTTCTGGGATGCTTCATAACCTCGGTCATAAATGAAGATTTCACTTTGCTGTAAAAAGAGATGCTCTGTTCCCCTGGAAGTGGCTACATTTGTATTTGGCTGCTTTCTTTGCTCCATAAACCTTTTGTTTTAAAGTTTGGACAAAAGCCTTGAGAACCATTGGTACTCCTTTTTCCAAGGCATTATTCAAATAATAAAGCAAAAAGAGTGTGACTTTTCCATGTACCATACTTGAGTGAAGATTTGAGTTTATAATGAGTTAAAGCCGTGAAGACAGCTTCCTGGACAACATCAGCTATAGTTTGGCAATACATTGTCTCTGGCAGCACTATCAGCTTTCAGACTTTCCAGGCTTAGTCTGTTCCTATGTCCTTCCCCTCTACCCCTCCACTGCCTCCTGGGTCCCTACTGAATATACTAACACATCTGGTTTGTAGAGATGGTCTGCATTCTTGTAGAGTTTTTTAAATTAGATCAAATATGTGATCTGATTTAGAGAACCAGCCCCAGTTGCATTTTTCTTATAGGAAGGATTTGGGAATTGCCATAGTAAAGCAATGGGGATAAGCGACAGGAATCAACACCATAAAGAAAATTCACTTGGGAGGTCCTAGGAAGGACTAGCCTCCAGCTCACAACTGGGCTACTGTCAAAGATGCAGCAGGTTGCTTGTGGCTTTATCTAGTCAGATTTTAAGCATTTTTAAGTGTACAAAATCTGTAATAGCTGTACAATCCTAACACCAATAGTTCTACGGAGGACAATACATGCAAGCTGCTTTATGATTTGATAGCTGAATGTGTCTGGGCAATCACCTCTCCTGTTCCGCTTCAATTTTGGAAATATTTGTTTATGTCTCAGAGGAACTATATCAGCTCTGTAAGGCAGTTGCACTTTGGCTAATAAGCGTTATTACATAATGTGGCTGATTATCTCAGGCAATGTACACTGGTGGGTCTGCACCACTTCCAGTTTGAACTAGTAGCCCAGGTAACTATTCTGTATTTGAAGCGAGGCACTGCACAGGGTAGACTTCCCTGATTGCTCTTGGACAGCATGCAGATGATTTAAAGGGGACGATCAGGAGATACAAGGCAGGAGATACAAGTTCATTTGTCAGTGTTTGGATCTAGCTCCTAATCTGATATCTGAAACAAGGAGAGATACAAAAGCAACAAAAGCTGCTGCAGTGCTGTATCAGCCCATCTGCTTGTGCTTTAATTCTCTCTTTAACCACAGGGAAGCAGCTGAGGACATGATGGCTGGCAAAGCAAGTAAAGGGTTTCTCTTTATGCAGCAGGGCTGCTAAACTTTCACATTTTGTACAAGATGCTGGAAGCAGCTGAAAGGTGAAGATGCCAGGCAAAACAGACCTGCCTGTAAAACAATGATCCACTCAGTCAATTTGCCACTTAGCTGGAGTCTGAATTAAATTTAAGGAAAAGTGAAGGAAAAAAAATGAACCCAGTCCATTAGCTTGTGCCAGCTCAGTGTTGAAGTTATCCTGCTTCGGGTAAAAAGCAACTAAAAAAATGAATGTAACGATATTTATAGAATGTTTTAAATTAAATATTGAGTTAAATTTTCATATAGTAATGATTTTCCTATTAAGAAGGTGGGAACTTGTAAACAGGTGGGGATCAGGCTCTTCTCCCAGGCAACTAGCGCCAGGACAAGAGGGCACGACTGAAGCTGCCAGGGAAGGGTTAGGTTGGATGTCAGGAAGCCCTTCCTCACAGAAAGGGTGATCAGAGCCCTGAATGGACTGCCCAGGGCAGTGGTGGAGTCCCCATCCCTAGAGATTTTGAAGGCCAGACTGGCTGTGGCCCTCAGTGGCCTGGTCTGGCCAGTGTGGCGATGTGAGGTCCTGGGCTGGGCTGAATGAGCTCAGAAGGCTTTTCCAGCCTAAACAATTCTGTGATTCTGTGAGTTATTCACTTCAAAAAATCATAGTAAAAATTATTGAAAAACATCTTTTGACCTAAGTAACGATATGTGTATATTAAATATCAAATAGGGACTAGTCAAAGCCTATTTGCTATCCAGAACAGAAATACTAATTATCAGACTTTTCAGCCATTCCTTACGAATCATGGATGTTGCCAAAATTTAGTTCACTGATCAAAATGCAGATTAAATTCATCAGGAATAGTATTCCTATGGATCATTGCTTTTCTGCATGTAGTTACCAAGTAATTCAAGTCCTTTTCATTCCTTTTCACAGTTGTGGAGAAAGAGGATGTTTAACTGTCTATATCTTGTTGAGTCACTCATGAAACCTGGCTTGTTTTCACCATTGCTTTAGAGAAGGCTCTTAATTGCTTGTTACATCCTTGTCTCTCTCCTCCGTTGCTTCCTGTTTTTTTGGTTATTTCTTTAAAACAGTAGAATCCTTCTTTGATGCCAGTGCTTCTACATTTCTTCAGTTTCACAAAGTTTATCCTCACAGGCTCAATTCTAGCTACAGAATTCTCCAGCAAAAGCAGCCATACATTTAGTACTTTCACAAGGCTGTGAAGGTTTTACGGTGCCACAATACATATTCAAGAAAGAAGATCCCTTCTACAATTCAGACCACTTTGGCATATATTAGTAATTTTTTTGCCTGAGTTCCAGATTAATTTGCTCCCTTTGCATCTTAAAAAAAGAAAAAAGAAGAAATGCAATAAACATTTGCTCAACCATAAAAAGGTGGAATGAATGCAATTAAACCATTTAAGTATCAATCATTCAGGCAAACAAAATACTCAAGTGCCCAAGCATTCAGCCTGTCAGTTTTATAAACACTCAGGAAAGAATAAACCAAGAGTATTTTCATGGAAAAGCAAGCTAATTTGCAGTCTGCTAGACACACTGCTGAACTGCTTGGGCATACTGTCATTAGATATGGGTTACAGTACAATAGCTACCAAGGAACCAAACTCTTAGCAAGAAGTCTAATTTTCCCACAGCCACATATAGGAGAAACAATGGTTGTGCAGGGACAATGGGGTTGATATTGAAGCTTACTGGGGCAAGATCTGCTGTTCATCTGAGAATCTGGATTCTGGATCAGATCCAAGCCCATAGAAGTCCACCCAGGAAGATATGAAACTGCATATGAGACGACACCTCCTTATTTACAAAATGTAGTGCGAGCACTGCAAAGCTCTTTGGACATTTTAATATCAAGGAATAACTAAAGAAACTAGACAATTGTTTTCTTCAGAATCCCCTTGATGCCCTCTACAGCTAACATACCCACTGCAATCTCTGAAGGCTTTGCAGCCACAAAGTGACAGAGTAGCTATCAATGAGGCAATGGTTGCTCTGCTTAGTACTCCTCCTGCAGTTACAATAGGGAAGTGATAACTTACAGGCTTCATTGATCTTTCTGGATGAAATGTTGGAGACAGTTACAGCCAATATAAGCACTTTGGATTAGAGCGTGACAGGATATGAAAGAAGACCAGAAGCCTGCAAGAAAGATCACAAGATGTAGAAGAGAAGACTCTAAAATATTGTGCTGATAGAAATGCAAATCATGATGGGATTACGAATTCAGCACCTGCAGGACAAAAAAACTATAAACTGGATAAATTAGCTGGTTTTAAATGATGTGAGTTTTTGCTGGGGTCTGTGAATGAAACCTTTTGTTTTCAAACACCATGGAAAGCAAAAGAAAAAGAAGCCCAGGAGTGTAGATTTTCTTTTTTCTCCAAGGATCTTGAACATATTCTGAGTGAAACCCATGTAATAGAAGTGTTGGAAATGTGTTAAATCAGTCTGATTTACAGAAAGAGTCCATAGGCAGGAATCACCAAACAAAATGCCATCAATAGATGTCCATCACTTTCTTCTTTCTCCTGGCTTTTATACCTGGGCTGATGCCATGTGGTCTGGAATAGCCCTTTGGTCAGCCTGGGTTAGCTGGTCTGGCCCATCCCTCAGCCTCCTGTGGTGGGTTTGGGGATACAGGAGCTTATAAGAAGGCTCTCTGTATTCTTTTTTTTTTCATATCCCCAAGAATGCAGGAGAAAACTGCCAGTAAAAAATTAAAACCTAATTCTCCAGTTGGCAGATAAGACCTAGAAAATACAAATATTCTACATCCAGAACATAATGGCAAAGAAAAAGACCCCCCTCAATAGCATTTTTCACAATGTCATCAGTTGGTGGGTAGGAGAGGTAGAAATAGGTCATGATTTTTGTTATCTGGATTTAATAGTATTGGCAGGAGGAGGTAGAAATCTGTGTTTGATCAGGACATTATGATCCAGTGGCCATGACTTTTAGTATAGACAGAGGTGGGGAGAAATTGTATGAACAAGGGAAGTGTAGGGTCTGACATCTGGGCAAGAACAACTCCAGGTACCAGTATAGGTTGGGAACTGACCTGTTGGAGAGCAGTGTAGTAGAAAGGGACCTGGAGGTCCTGGTGGCCAGCAGGATGGCCGGGGCTAGCAATGTCCACTTGTGGCCAAAAAGGCCAATGACATCCTGGGATGTATTAGCAAGTGGGTGATGGCTAGTAGGTCGAGAGAGATTCCCCTACCCATCTACTCTGCCCTGGTGATACCACATCTGGAATATTGTGTCCAGTTCTGGGCACCTCAGTTCCAGAAGTACACAGAGCTGCTGGAAAGACTCCAGCACAGAGCTACAAGATTATGAAGGGAGTGGAGCATGTCTCTGATGAGGAAAGGCTGAAGAAGCTGGGTCTCATTAGCTTGGGAAAAAGGAGACTGAGGGGTGACCTCATTAATGTTTATGAATATGGAAAGGGTGGATGTCAGGAGGATGGGGCCAGGCTCTGCTCGGTGTCATCCAATGATAAGACAAGGGACAGTGGGTCTAAGCTGGGACATAGGAGGTTCCACATAAATATGAGAGGGAACTTCTTCCTATTGAGAGTGACAGAACACTAGAACGGGCTGACCAGGGAGGTTGCGAAGTCTCCTTCTCTGGAGATGTTTAAAATCCGCGTTGGACATTTTCCTGTGCACCTTGATCTAGGTGATCCTGCTGTGGCAGGGGGATTGGACTGGATGATCTTTTGAGGTCCCTTCCAATCCCTAACATTCTGTGATTCTGTGTTTCTGTGATAGAGGTCTGATGCACAGTATATCTGTTAAGTAGAGCACTATCATTCCGTATCAGTCCTTGAGACCAGAACATTTGCTACAATCTCAAGGCAAGCCTGGAGCAAGAGTCTAAAGAAATGTCAGTTTTGAATTGTAGTCCTATGTCTTAAACACAAACCCTGCCTTAAGATAGATATTCTCAAGGTATTTAATCTGCCATAATCACTACTGTTTGACCTGCTAAACTGGGCATATGAAGACAACTGAAAACTTTGTTAATGTTAGCAAAATGCTGTCAAATGTAGGCTGTGACCATCATGTTTAATTATAGTTGCAGATTTTGCTCTTCTCTCCAGACTATTGCATTTAATTTGGTCAGACTGTGTTCAGACATAACCTGCTACTCAATATTCTGTGTGAGCTCTTGGAAACCCCATTCCTAACCATTGCTTTTCACATTTAAGTACATCACAGGTACGTAGAGATAGTTGCCTTGAAGAAGATACACTGGTCAATGGTCAAATAGTAAATAATCATAAACAGAGTGGGCTGGCATTGAATAGTCTAGAAACCTCTTGAGTCATGAATTGGCAAAGGAATAATTATGATCATTTCTACTAATATTGTAGACTTCTGCTTGATTTACAGATGTCTGTAAATTCCAAATAGAATCATAAAATCATTAGGAATTGGAAGGGACCTTGAAATATCATCTAGTCCAATCCCCCTGCAACAGCAGGATCACCTAGAACAAGTCACACAGGAACACATCCAGGCAGGCCTTGAACATCTCCAGTGAAGGAGACTCCACAACCTCCCTGGGCAGCCTGTTCCAGTGCTCCGTCACACTCACTGGGAAGAAGTTCCTTCTCAGGTTGATGTAGAACCTTCTATGTTCTAGCTTACAACCATTGCCCCTCATCCTATCACTAGATGACACTGAGAAGATCCTAGATCCATCCTCCTGACACCCACTCTTCAAATATTTATAGACATTAATGAGGTCACCCCTCAGTCTCCTCTTTTCCAAGCTAAAGAGACGCAGCTCCCTCAGCCTTTCCTCATAAGGGAGGTGTTCCACCTCCTTCATCATCCTCGTTGCCCAACGCTGGACTCTCTCCAGCAGCTCCACATCCCTCTTGAACTGAAGATCCCACAACGGTAATAAAGAATGATCACTAGAACTTGCTCAAGGACCACCTTAAAAATATTAATGAAATTACAGATTCCTTGTTGACTTGCCAACAATGTGTTGTACAGCTAGTTCTGCCCAGAAAAAAAGCCACCAAATAGTAGTTTGAGAAGACCACAGATGCTGGATGTTAAGCCATAGGCTAGGCTTCAGCCCCTTTATCACAGCCCTGAGCTGCTGCATTTGCTAGCATTGCCTACAGAACAGGAGTTGCTTGTTCTGCCAGTTTCCTAGGTCACCATTTCACTGACAGAGGCAACCATAGAATTAGCTTCTGGGAATTGTATTCATACTTTGCCCACATCTCAGCTTGTGAACATCTTGCTTTTCTTTGATGTGAAATCTCCTTTGATGTTGTTATCTCCATTCACATACCACCACAGAATCACAGAACACTAGGGATTGGAAGAGACCTTGAAAGATCATCCAGTCTGATCCCCCTGACAGAGCAGGATCACCTGGATCAAGTAACAGATCAACTAGATCAACCCTTCTTTGATACTTGTATATAGTACTTTTAGACCATAAAGACCTGACAGAGGGCTGTAGTCAGGTAGGGGTCGGGTACTTCTCCTAGGCAACTACAGCCAGAATGAGAAGGCAGAGCCTGAAGCTGCCAGAGAAGAGTTAGGTTGGATGTTAGGAAGCCCTTCCTCACAGAAAGGGTGATCAAACCCTGGAATGGACTGACCAGGGCAGTGGTGGAGTCCTCATCCCTGGAGGTGTCAGGGAGGTGGGAGGTGTCCTCATCCCAGGACAGACTGGCTGTGGCCCTTAGTGCCCCTGTCTGGCCACTGTGGTGATGATAGGTCCTGGGCTGGGCTGGATGAGCTCAGAGGGCTTTTCCAGCCTCAATAATTGTGTGAATCTGTGATTATAAAGAAATGAAAATTCACTACCGTGAAAAAGACTTTGTTTACAGGCAGTTTACAGGTTTTCCTTAGCTCTGCACAGAATATTGTTATGTAGATATCAGCTTTGCTTCTATGCTCATTTATAAGGAGATTTTGCAAGTAATGCAAATATGAATTTTATGGCAGAGTATAATAGGAATTGAAGGAAAACCTTTGTGCTGTGGTTCTGTGTATACAAGTGTGTATCCCCTTAATTATCTCCAGCCCTTTTCAAACAGCCACTGCAAATGTGCATCCTTGCAGCAATGAGGCCTTTCTTCTGCACAAGATGATTTAAAGTTTATTGACTCAGTTTTAGAATTTCCTGCTGGGGATTGACTGCGTACCCATGTCTGGGAATGTGTTTGGTAACTGTGAACATACTCTTCCCACATCCCTTCCTTGGTTGAATATGTGACACCATTAAGGGCTGCAAAACAGGGAGTATTGCTTGGGAGAAATGGACAGGTTTATGGAAAGTGGACAGAAGCAGACAGCAGCTGTGAAGGCTGCCTTGTAACTGTCCTCTGTTACCACTATAAAACTAGCTGCCTGTTGCAAGGGTGACAAGTAAATCACAGTCCTTACGACAGACTAATTTCTACTGACTCGGGAGTTTCCTTATAAAAGAGGATTATACAAGAAAGCATTACTGTGTCTCTGGATAACACTATCTGCTCCTAATCAGGATTTAGTGCTGCAAATAGATGAATGTTCCCATATACTTCTATACCCAAAAACACATTTCCCAGTTAACGAGTCACAGAAGAAGTCGTTCAGCCAGCTAATTTGGCAGGTAATAATTACCCTAACGTAAGCAATACAGAACGAGCATAGTAGCTTTAGTTAAACAGCAATTCACTTGCACAAACCAATCCTTGCACTCAGGAAAGAGCCACTATTCACATTTGAACTTGGACAAAGGATTTCTGTATCATGACACAGTTCAACCTGAGCAGATTAGATGGCAGAAGATTCTGTGTTGAAACGTGTTGAGAAGAAATAAAAATTCCAAATCTGAATTTACAGTTTAACCTTATTCAGACGATTACCAGTGAATTTCCCTATATAAAACAATACATAACTTAATCACTTTCTATCTTCAAATAATCTGAACCATGACTCCAATTAGAAGGGCCATTCAACAAAGCCTCTTAACACTCTTGACGAAATCTCATTAGCTGATGTCGCTCTCTTTTGAAAATCATAGGTAAAGTCCTTGTGCTCAGGCTGAGCATGAAGCATCTCAGATTGGTACATTATGACCCTGGTAAGGTGGAGACTACGCTAATGCCACTGAGTTAAAGGAAATCTACACACAAACTGATGAGAACCATGATAAGAGTATTGTGTTATCCCTGTGAGTAAGGGAACAACTACTTTTCTTCCATGATCAGAACACAAGAGTGCTTCATAGAATCCCAGACTGGCTCAGGTTGGAAGGGACCTGAGAGCTCACCTACTCCAACCCCCTTGTCGGGGCAGAGATGACTCTCAACCAGACTTTACTGCTCAAGGGTTCATCCAACCTGGCCTTAAACACCTCCAGGGAGGAGGCAGGGAGGAGGCCTCTTCAGTCAGTCAATTCCAGAGTGTCTCCACCCTTGGACTGAAGATCTTGCTTCTTCCTAAGATCTAGTCCAAACCTCCTCTCCTTCAGTTTCAAACCATTTTCCCTTGTACTGTGGTGGAACCCCTTGGTAAAAGTCCCTCTCTAGCATTCCTGTAGGTCACCCCAGAGTCTTCTCTTCCCTAGGCTGAACAACTCTAGGTTCTCAGCCGGTCCTCAGAGAGAGTGCTTAATGTATAACTTGCTCTGGGATGAACTGGCAACATCCCAGAAAGTCAGATTCCCAGCTGCTCCACACCTGTGCTAGGGCTATTCCTTGCAGTCTTACCTTCCTGAAGGAACAGCAGCAAAACCTTTTACTACTATACTCTGAGTTTTGATTAAAAGTTCCAGCAAGGTCAAATGTGTCAGCAGAGGCTTGTCTGCAGTGTGCCTGGCGTGATACCTGGTGGCTTGCTAGTTAGGGAAGAGTTAAATGCCCAGTCAGACTCTTATTCATTTACTGCAATGCATTGGACATTATCTCCTGTGCCTCCTTGCAAACACATCAGTTGTTTCTTCACTGTCTCTTAGTGCTGGCCTAGGATTTTTAGCCTAGGAACAATACTTTGGCTTCACAGCCAAGATGGCAGTGACACCTGTTCCTATTGTTGCCCAACACATCCCTCCTTCTGACAACATGGGGGGTACAAAGGCCTCTTTTCTGTTGCATTTCTTGATCACTCTCCATTTACGCTCCAAGTTTCAGTGAACTGTGTCCGTCTCAAGTTGGAATTCACTTGAAAAACTTCAGAATGAACTTTACAGCTCTGTGCAAGAGCAAAGCCAGGAAGGACACTGAAGCGAACTGCCCAGGGCAATGGTGGAGTCTCCATACCTGAAGGTGTAGGATCCTGCTGGGGATTGGACTATATGGTCTTTCGAGGTCCCTTCCAAACCCTAATGTTCTGTGATTCTGTGATGCCATGTATCTGCTGATTTTTAGCTTCATTAAGTGCTTCAAATCAATTACAATGGTGAGAAAAGGCCCTCATTAAGTTGTTTTTGAGACATAGTTCCTCCCCTGTACAGGGCACTGGTGAGAGTTCACCTCGACTACTGGCCACCCACTTCAAGAAAAGAGATTGAGGGGCTGAAGGGGGTCCAGAGGAGCAATGAGTCTAGGGAAGGGACTGCAGGGAATGTCTGATGTGGAGAGGATGAAGGAGCTGGAGGTATTTAGCCTGGAGAAAAAGAGACTTCTCCTTCTCTACAATTCCGTGAAGGGAGACTGCAATCAGGTGGGGGTTGGGCTCTTCTCCCAGGCAACCAGCACCAGGATGAGTGAGCAGGGCTGAAGATGCCAGGGGAGGGTTAGGTTGGATGTTAGGATGCCCTTCCTCATGAAACGTCCTCATTCCAGTCCCTGGAATGGACTGACCAGGGCAATGGAGTCCCCGTCCACAAAGTTGTTGAAGGACAGACTGGCTGTGGCCCTTAGTGCCCTGGTCTGGCTGCTGTGGTGATGTTAGGTCCCGGGCTGGGCTGGATGAGCTCAGAGGTCTTTTCCAGCCTCAGTAATTCTGTGATTCCATGTGATACTGTGATTCTGGTTTTTTCAGTCTTGCTGTTGAATTTTAATTCACTTTCTTGGGCAGTGATACTTGTCTGTGTTGCTTACTGCACATATGCTTTCAAGTGAAAATGCTCATGACACGTCCTTGTTGTCCATGTCCAAAGGCAATGACAGTACTCCTGGCTGGGTTCACTAGAGCAGGAAGTGCTATTCCTTCAGAAATTTCTCTTCCAAATCTGTTCTAACTCTTTCTACATGAGAAAGCTTAAGATGCTCACAATGTCTACAATAATTTTGCTTTCTTCTTCCTACTTAAATTTATGCATACAATTTTCTTTAATTCCCTATAGAACCACAGTAGGCAAACCCATTGATCTTTCCCTCTACAGGGATCTTACTAGTTTAGAGTTCATAAAATTTATGAGAAACACAGTCTGTTTCAAATCATGTCCTTATTGAAATTAATAGTCTTTTCGCAGTGACACAGCCCAGTTGCTCAATTTCATTCACTGCATCTGGAGTGAATCATTAGCCCATGTGATTTTTTTATTAACCTTAATAGCAATATCCTTGTGTATCATTGCTTTGTGGGGTTTGGATTCTTTTTTGTCTGCTACTGCCTAGAATTACTGTTTCGCACACCGCAGTTCAGACGTCTGTCAAGAAATGCAGCATCTCCTTCTTGCGGTGGCAAATGCTGTCTGATTATTTGATCTTTATTTTTCTATTGATTTCTCTAATTTTGATGACTGGCTGTTCCTACTTCTTTGTATATTTATTTTTACTAAATACACTTTACAAGGGTTATTTTTTGTGCACCTTATATTTCAACTTCCAACAACAGCACGTTCTGTGGACTGGCTTTCTTTTGTATTGCCACGTGCAAAGCAATATGTTGAGCTAAGTGCAGTTTACCAAACATACAGGAAGAATGAACAGGAGCCAGCACGATGCCCAGGAAGGATGGCCTGGAAGGCATCTTGACTTGTATCAAGAATAGTGTGGCCAGCAGGCCTACAGATGTAATTGTCCCCATGTACCAGACACTAGTGAGGCTGCACCTGGAGTACTGGGGGCAGTGCTGGGCCCCTCACTGGAAGAGATTGAGGCGCTGGAGTGGATCCAGAGGAGCAGTGATGCTGGGGAGGGGACTGGAGGGAAAGTTTGATGAGGAGAGGCTCAGGGACCTGGGGGTGTTTAGCCTGGAGGACAGGAGACTCGGTGGGGAACCTTCTCCCTTCCTGTAACTACCTGGAGGGAGGTTGTAGTCAGGTGGGGGTCAGGTTCTTCTCCCAGGAAACCAGTGGTAGGATGAGAGGGCAGGGCCTGAAGCTGCCAGGGGCGGGTTAGGTTGGATGTGAGGAAGCCCTTCTCATGGAAAGGGTGATCAGACCCTGGGATGGACTGCCCAGGGCAGTGGTGGAGTCCTTATCCCTGGAGGTGTTTAAGGGCACACTGGCTGATGTGGTGATGTTAGGTCCTAGGGTGGGCTGGGTGAGCTCAGAGATCTTTTCCAGCCTCAATAATTCTGTGAATCTGTGATTCTGTGATGTGAAGATGCACTGCTCTTCCTCTGTCGCTTACTTTTGCTGTCTATATTTGCATCTACCTTGGAAAGCAGATTTCATATTTTTTTTCCCCAACCTGCATTTTGTTACCCTTCACAAGATAAAAATAAAGAATGGTTACAAATAAATGAAAGCTGTAAGTTATCTATTCAGTGCTGTAGTTCACTGCTGATTGAATCTTCCTACAATAGTGGTAGCAGCTTGCTAAAGCTGATCTCATTATAGGTAAGAGTGAAATATTTAATGGCAAGTATAATTTCTTTGGAAAACATTGCACTTTGCAACTAATGTGATTATACCAGGAGGCATAACAGATGAGATTGGGGCAATAAATGACCTAGCTTTAATAATGTCATCAAAAACTGTAATTGCACAATTACCCACTACATTATACATGTTCATTGGAATAATACTCCAGTCACTCATCTTTTGCAGCACTTCATGAAGTAAGCAATTATTTTTTCCAGTACACAAATATCAGTGCAATTAATATTAATAATCCTCTTGCTGTGCAAGCCTGAGGAATGTACATTTAGACATAGAATAAAATGCCTTAAACCATAACAGGAAAACATGTCTTTGTGAGAGTTTGGTTGCTAGTATTCTAAATCTGGGTACTGAGCATACCTGGAAAGATTGAGAGGGCAGGTTTGAAATGAGACCTCAGAATAACTGCATAGAAATGACTGCGACGACCTTTGCTATTCATAATATGTCCCAGATTTGTTTATATCAAGACAGAATACATGAATATATGTCCTTCTGTCTGCTCGTCCATCCATCCATCCATTCCTGTCAATCTATCCCACAGTGTTTTAGTATGATACCCTGAAAACTTGTGTCAACAACTCCCTGCCACCAAGAAAAAAAAAAAAGCAAATTGAAAGTTGATAAAAGCTATGTGTGAGATGGGGTTTTTCAATCCTGTAAGGACTGTATTTTTAAGCAGGATGAAAAATATATCTGGTTCTTTTGTTCCCTGAACTGCATTAAGCTGTTGTCAGAATGAATAAGAAAAACATGTTTCCCCTGTGAGGACAAATGTCTCAACTGCAGTAGTAGTTCTCCTTCTTGTTCCTTGGCATTTTCTGCCACAGAAATGTCCGCATATGGGCAAACCTGCTGGACTGAACTACAAAACCAGTGCATGTTGTTTCTCCAGACCTAAAGCTGTTTAGACTAAGGTGTTTATTATAATACAAAGAATTGTTTCTCAGGAATGGTTTGTATTTCTCTTCATTGTAGTGTTTCATGTTTATCTTCACTTGCAGCTTGTGTATTTTCTTGTAAATGCCTCTGAATAGAAAATTCTTTAACATGTGTAAACTGTGCCTGATACATTGCAAATGTACCTTTCCTCTAGGTAGTCCTGCAGGATAAACAACAACAGCACTGTGAAATCTGATGGAGTGAGCATTAACTATTGATGGAGTGAGCATTATCTTAGGATTATGTAGTAACTACCTGTTATTGTTAAAAATCATAAAGCTTAGCAACCAGCATTGTGTAGAGAGATGGGAGGCTAGGTGCACCCTGTTGAAAAAGAAATTGATTGCTAAAATGCTGGCAGGGGCCAGCTGTACGGTTTGGACTAGTGACAGAGAATGACAGAGCGTGTGCGGAGTGATGGAGGGCAAAAGTTCTTGGCCACAAGGGCACATGGCTGGCTCATGGTCACCCTGCTGTCTACCAGGACCCCCAGGTCTCTTTCTTCTACACTGCTCCCCAAGAAGTCAGTCCCCAACCTATACCGGTACCTGGGGTTATCCTTGCCCAGATGCCAGACTCTACATTTACCCTTGTTATATTTCATTAAATTTATCCTCAGCGCTCAAACCTGACCATCTGCATGAGTACTTGGGGCAGTGCTGGGCTCCTCACTTCAGGAAAGAGACTGAGGGGCTGGAGCCAGTCCAGAGGAGCAATGAGACTGGTAAAGAGACTGGAGGGAAAGTATGATGAGGAGAGGATGAGGGGGTTGGGTTTGTTTAGCCTGGAGAAGAGGAGACTCGGTGGGGGACCTTGTCCCTACTTATAACTCCCTGAAGGGAGGTTGTAGTCAGGCTGAGGTCAGGCTCTTCTCCCAAGCAGCCAGTGCCAGGACAAGAGACCAGGGCTGAAGCTGCCAAGGGAGGGTTAGGTTGGATGTGAGAAAGCCTTTCCTCATGGAAAGGGTGATCAGACCCTGGAATGGACTGCCCAGGGCCGTGGTGGAGTCCCCATCCCTGTAGGTGTTTAAGGACAGACTGGCTGTAGCCCTTAGCACCCTGGTATGGTGACGTTAGGTCCTAGGGTGGGCTCAGAGATCTTTCCCAGCCTCAGTAATTCTGTGAATCTGCAATTCCTTGTGTATGAGATATCAGGTCTAAGAAAGTCATTTAGAATTTGCACAGTAGAGAAAGAGTCTAAGTGTCGGGTTCTGCATTTTGGTTATAACAATCCCAGGCAGAACTACAGGCTGGGAATGGAGTTCTTAGAGAGTTCTCAGGTAGAGACAGACTTGGGGGTACTGGTGGACAGCAAACTTAACATGAGTCAGCAGTGTGCCCAGGCGGCCAAGAGGGCCAGCGGCATCCTGGCCTGCATCAAGAATGGTGTGGCCAGCAGGTCAAGTGAGGTTCTCCTTCCCCAGTATTTGGCACTGGTTAGACCACACCTGGAGTGTTGTGTTCAGTTCTGGGCCCCTCAGTTTAAGGGGGATGTTGAGGTGCTGGAATGAGTCCAGGAAAGGGCAAGTGGAATCGTAAAAGGGCTAGAAGATAAGCCCTATGAGGAGAGGCTGAAGGAGCTGGGTTTGTTTAGCCCGGAAAAGAGGAGGCTCAGGGGTGATCTTATCACTGTCTATAACTATCTGAAAGGTGGTTGTAGTCAGACAGGGGTCGGTCTTTTCTCCCTGGCCACTGGAGAAAGGACAAGAGGTCATAGTCTTAAGTTCCATCAGGGGAGGTTTAGACTTGACATTAGGAAAAGATTTTTCACTGAAAGAGTGATCCGGTTTTGGAATGGGCTGCCCACAGAGGTGGTTGAGTCACCGTCCCTGGAGGTGTTCAAGGTTAGGCTGGATGAGGTGCTGAGTAGCATGATCTAGATGTTAGGATTACTGGGTTTATTTGGATTTAGGTTGGACTGGATGATCTTTAAGGTCTTTTCCAACCTTATCATTACTGTGATACTGTGAGTAGAAGCTAAAGAGTAACAATCTTACAAACCTTAGACATTCAAAGTTGAAATGAATTGTTTTGAAAACACATCTTGCTTTCCAGAAACTATAATGGACACCTCACCTGCTCTTTATTGACTTTCGCTTTGCTTATGCTGGGCTGAGACTAAATGCCTGGCTTTCAGACAGCAAGTATTTCTGACAAATTCCATATGTATTACCCTTAGGACAGAAATGCAATAGCCTATCAAGCATGATTGTGATTTTAGAGGTAACATCTGCCATGAAGCAGACTAGAAATTGTGACTCTTAAGGGGAAAGAAAGATTTTTGGCTTTTCAGACATACCTTCTTACTTCTGGCTTCTAGAATTTCAGCTCTACCCTGTGCTGGGCTTTCTACAGTAGTTTGCAGTAGCTGAACTGAGGATTCCCAGGACTGGACACCAAACTCCACACATGGCATCATGAGGGTGGAGTAGAGGGGGAGGATGACCTTTGTATACCTCCTGGCCAAACATTTCTTACTGCACCCCAGAATCCCATTGGCCTTCTTAGTATGAACAAGGACACACCGTGGACTCATGGCCAGCTCACTGTCCACCAGGACTCCAAGGTCTGTCTCTGCAAGGCTTCTCTCCAACAGGTCACCCCTAACCTATACTGGTGATTCAGATTCAGCAAATCTGAATTTTAAAACAGATTCTGTTGAGACCATCTTCCCCAGTTCTTCACCACAACATTTCCCAGAAGACTGGCACTATTTAATGTGCAGACATGCTGAAAGGAAGACTTTCTGTTCACTACAGGCACCTTTGACACAACATGAGTGATGTGATACACGTGATAGAAACAAAAAGCAGTTAGAAAGATGAGCGATGAGTTCAACCACTTTCTATCATCCCAAATTTACTACTACTATGACTTATTTCTTCATTTTATTTCTCAAGATCCAGAGAATCTCATTTCTGTGTCTGCTGGTGAGAACCTGCACACAGGGGGCTTAGCTCTAGAGACTCCTCATATTTAGCCAAGGAATGCACGATGGGGATCAGTTTATGAGGTGATACCTCTAACGTGAGCTTTGCTCACCACAGTAACCCTACAAGTCTTNCCAGTATTTGGCACTGGTTAGACCACACCTGGAGTGTTGTGTTCAGTTCTGGGCCCCTCAGTTTAAGGGGGATGTTGAGGTGCTGGAATGAGTCCAGGAAAGGGCAAGTGGAATCGTAAAAGGGCTAGAAGATAAGCCCTATGAGGAGAGGCTGAAGGAGCTGGGTTTGTTTAGCCCGGAAAAGAGGAGGCTCAGGGGTGATCTTATCACTGTCTATAACTATCTGAAAGGTGGTTGTAGTCAGACAGGGGTCGGTCTTTTCTCCCTGGCCACTGGAGACAGGACANTTCTGACAAATTCCATATGTATTACCCTTAGGACAGAAATGCAATAGCCTATCAAGCATGATTGTGATTTTAGAGGTAACATCTGCCATGAAGCAGACTAGAAATTGTGACTCTTAAGGGGAAAGAAAGATTTTTGGCTTTTCAGACATACCTTCTTACTTCTGGCTTCTAGAATTTCAGCTCTACCCTGTGCTGGGCTTTCTACAGTAGTTTGCAGTAGCTGAACTGAGGATTCCCAGGACTGGACACCAAACTCCACACATGGCATCATGAGGGTGGAGTAGAGGGGGAGGATGACCTTTGTATACCTCCTGGCCAAACATTTCTTACTGCACCCCAGAATCCCATTGGCCTTCTTAGTATGAACAAGGACACACCGTGGACTCATGGCCAGCTCACTGTCCACCAGGACTCCAAGGTCTGTCTCTGCAAGGCTTCTCTCCAACAGGTCACCCCTAACCTATACTGGTGATTCAGATTCAGCAAATCTGAATTTTAAAACAGATTCTGTTGAGACCATCTTCCCCAGTTCTTCACCACAACATTTCCCAGAAGACTGGCACTATTTAATGTGCAGACATGCTGAAAGGAAGACTTTCTGTTCACTACAGGCACCTTTGACACAACATGAGTGATGTGATACACGTGATAGAAACAAAAAGCAGTTAGAAAGATGAGCGATGAGTTCAACCACTTTCTATCATCCCAAATTTACTACTACTATGACTTATTTCTTCATTTTATTTCTCAAGATCCAGAGAATCTCATTTCTGTGTCTGCTGGTGAGAACCTGCACACAGGGGGCTTAGCTCTAGAGACTCCTCATATTTAGCCAAGGAATGCACGATGGGGATCAGTTTATGAGGTGATACCTCTAACGTGAGCTTTGCTCACCACAGTAACCCTACAAGTCTTCTTTGTTTGCACAGTAAATTAGAGTTGGAAGGGGCCATCCGGTCCAACCCTCCTGTTCAAACAGGATACAAATTACTGAAAAGCATAACTGCCTAAAAAGCCTAGATCTACTATACAAAACTGCATCCAGCCTGGTCTGAAACTTCTCCAGAGAAGGAGACTCCACAACCTTCCTGGGCAACCCCTTCCAACATATAATAACCCTGACTGAAAGAAATTTTTCCCCAAATTGAGGTGAACTTCCCATGTTCAAGCTTGAATCTATTACCCCTTGTCCTGTCTGATACCACTGAAAAGAGAGTATTCATTTCTTCTTGGCACCCAGCCCTCATGTATTTATAGGCAGTGATTATGTCCCCCTGTATCCTTCTTTTGTCCAAACTAAAAAGTCCCAATGTTCTCAATCTCTCTTCATAAGGCAGCTGTTCCAGACCCTCAATCATCTTCACAGCTCTGTGTTGAACTCTCTCAATTAACTCTCTATCCCCCTTGAATTAGGGAGACCAGAACTGGACACCGGATTCCAGGTGCAGCTTCACTAAAGCAGAATAAATGGGTTTGTGGAGAATGAATTTCTTTTCTTCTCTGTGCTGAGTTTGGGGAAGGAACAAGTTGTGTTGCCACTGATTTCCAGAATTACTAGTTCTGGCTATCTTATGCACCACCCCTCTGAAAGACACAATCTAGCCTGTGGGCTTTGACATGCCAGAAGTCAGCACTTTCTGCTGACCATTCACTTGGTAGCCAAAGGCTGTCTTTCAGTTTTGCCTGTTTATCCAGTGGTGTATGATGTAGCAGTTGAATGCCATGGCATATTTGACTCTGGTTTGTGACAGATCTCAATACCCAAGAATGTGGCAGATAAGCCAGATTTTCAGAGTATTTTTGATGGGACATCTCCCAGTATCAAGACCACGGGACATACTGCTGGAGCCCTGGAGGCAGGGCTGCAATTTTAGCTATAGTTGAATTCTGGGTGCATTTATCCAAAGCATGAAAACCTGCAAATGGAGCCTCTGAATGATGGAGTTTAGGGACGCAGTTTAGCAGCGAGCTTGGTACAGTTAGCTTAGTGGTCAGACCAAGTGATCTTGAAGGTCTTTTCCAGTCTTGGTGACTCTATGATTATATGACATGAGGTACTAAAATAGTTTACATTGCTAACATCCATCACAGACTACAGCCATCACTGTTCCCTGCAGAGAAATAAAACCCAGGCAGCTTTCTGAATTTACTTTCAAGAAGATGAAAAGCTCAGCATTAAAGTAGTGAATTGGTGCTTGAGTCTTACCATCTGCACCACAACATTTATCTAATGTTCAGCCTCAGGACACTCAACATAGCACAAGAGAGTCATCTTTGCTCAGGAGGGGGTTTCTGTGCAGAAATAAGCCTGGCTCAGAGAGAGGGAAATAGTCTAAGTGGCACACACTGGGCTGCAGTAGCAGTCATGTCTGCTTTGTCCTCTCACTTGAACATTTCTAGGGGTTTTAGTAGTTGTGAGTGTACTGGCCATCCACAAGGTCCCATACACATCACTCCACACTTTCAATGTCCTCTCTGGTTGCCCTATGTTGAAAATACTTTGCTGCCCATCTAAAGTCCTTCCTTATCTGCTTGTGTAAAAATGGGGATGAAGAGCATAGACTGTACTCTGCTCCAAGGGCATTGGGAATGATGCGTGTGACTCAAGAGCAAGAGATGTCCCTGTAGATTATGTGGTTTACAGCTTACACAGGGTAGAGAGGGACAACATGCTGTTGTTACATTCTTCTATAAGCTGAACACTCAATGTGGTGTTACAGCTCTGTCAACCAGTATCAAACCTGTGTAATATTGCCTTGATAAACTGCCATCAGTCTGGGCAGGTGAAAAATGATCCCAACTCAATAACCATGTGCCGATACCATTTATTGGTGCTGAATGATTTATTTTGTTGCTGCTGTCAGTGTTAGGGTCTCATCTGTCACCTTTGCAGCCTGAAACGTTTCTGCAATGAATTATAGACAGTTAAAATTCCTATTTGACTGATGTATTGAGTCACAAGCACAGAAGGAGAAGTAGAAAGTGAGATCTGCAGAACAAAGTCTATACAAACAAACCAAAGAAATTAGTTTGAGCAAACAGAGCCTCTGCATTGGAAACCCCAGAGCAAAGACTTTCTGTGTCTAGGTGGCAAATAGCCATTAAAACAATGGCCAGTTTGCCAAAGATCAGTCAAATGTTTCATTTGTTGTAGACAAGCTCTGACAGTTGGAAACTTATAAGAATTAATTCCTGTTTGTTGACTAAGCCTGGCCTCTGCTTCTGATGTATTACTTGAATTTGGGCAAGAGATGATGAGCAGCAGAATATTGTCAACTTGTTCACTATGCATTCCCTCCCACAGAAATAATAATAATGGTAGTAACAATAATAATGCAGAGTTTTACCAGGGTTTGACTAGAATAGAATTAGATGCACTTTTCTGATCATGTCAGTCTATTCTCTTGGGCTTGATTTCCACCTGAAGAAAGGACTCTGAAGAATGCTTTCCCAGTTTTCCCTAGAACTTTGTGGTGTGGTTCCAGGACATCAAGCTTCTGACCAGCAGCAGACATTTCATAGGATCATAGGATCATAGGATGTTAGGGGTTGGAAGGGAGTCCAACTCCCCTGCCGCAGCAGGACAAAACTATCTAACACAGATCACCTCAGCCTTATCAACACAGACATTCCGTTCAGGACTGGATCCACATAGATTATTAGTTTAGCCTATTTCCAAAATAATCTCAGCTGAGAAGTCTGAGTGTAAAGCTACCAAGGTCATAGAAGAATGTTGCTCACTTCACCATGGTACATTGCAAAAAAATTCCTGTACTTCAGTGCTTGTTGCAGGGATTTTTGGAAGAGCTGTTGTGCTGAGGGTGCTTCCAGCTGTGACCCACTACTTAACCCCTCCCGTCACCATGGCCCTTATCTTCTGTACTCTCCTCCTAGGTGTGGGGACTTCTTTCTGCTCAGTATGAGTTCAGGGCAAACAACAGTACAATAGGACTGACCGGAGCTATATGCTCAAGATAAATTTGGTCTGTAGCTCTGGCTGTGAATCATCTTATGTCCACAAATAGTGGGCAGCCCAACAACACTTGGAGCTCTCCTGAGTGACAGCTAGCTGCCAGGACCTCCCCTTGGGCAGAGACCTTTGACAGGAAGACTTCTCTAAGAGGTTGAGAGATTTCTTGCTGCAGCAGATCCTGAGTCAGTGGCTGATGGCTGCAAACACTTGGCAGCTTCATTACGGACATTGTAAAGATTGGAGTGTACATAGCATCTTTTAAATGGAAGGCTCTCCTGTGAACTGCATCCAACTCTGTCATCCATGCAGTGAATGATCTGGTGTACCTCTCCATTGGATCTTGTTTAAAAGTCACATTTATTGGTCAAACTTTGATAAATTAGGTTTTTTTTAATCAATGAATATATTGTTACTTCTCTCTTGGGAGAGACACTATCCCAGCCAACATATTGCTCAGAGGTACTGCAGTACAGCTCTGCAGATGCATATGCAGGGCTATCTTGATATGAGACAAGTTTGCCATTAGTAGACTGCTCATATGAGCCAGTGGCAAGGGGTTGCAGTGCTCTGATCCCTCACTGCCTCCCCAGCAGCAGGACAGAGACATCCTGAGCTCTATCTGTGGTGCAGGGCAGCTGGCTCAGCAGCTTGCAGTGAGCTGTCACATTAAAAGCACCTATCTGCAGTGACAAAAACACACAGCGCTGCTGCTCTTACTGCAGCACTAAGATTTATTGGTACTGACAGTTGAGTAATGAGGTGACTGCGACAATTAATTTCCATGATTCCATTGATCTAGGCTCTGGAAAACTCTTACACAGATTTTTTATGAACATACAGCTACAGGGAGAGGAGAAAGAAAGGAAGTCCCGAGTCTCAACACTTTCACCTTTCTGCTAGACATTGCCAAAGAGCCAGCGTCTGTAGCCGCTTTCCTGTTTCCAAGTGCCAGGAATCTGAACCACGTTATTTTGTGGTTTGTTGAACACAGGGAAGATCGCAACTAGCAGCGCGTTTCTGAACATACCTTTCAGCCTTGGTGCTGCACAACACTCCGAAAGTATCCATCCAAGAAGTGGAAGAGGAAGCAAAAGAAATATTGCAGCCTGTCAGCTACTGGAGTTGATCTGGCATAAATCCACAAAAAGCCTGTGATGGCACTGCATCGGGAGAAGTGTAAACAGCTGTTGGCAAGGACATAACAAGCAAAAAAACCCCCGTGCCTCAAACCCCAGATACACCCAATGTTTATTACATTTAAAATACAGTCTTCAAAGAGGAGAGCTTGAAGACTGCATTCTGGGCGCACTATCAATTTTTCTTATACAGTTATCTTCCCTATTCTTCCCGATTTATTTCGTTAATGCCTCAAGACATTTTGCAGAACCTGCTCTTTTTCTGATATAAAGATTATTTGTTTTCTGGAAAAGGGAACATGCTTTGACATTTTTCAGGGAGTAATCTTTTTCCATGAGGTGTAGCTTGAAGTACCTCTCAAATTGAAGTTTTGTGGGGATTTTAAGTTCAGTATTTCCTAAGCCAAATCTCATCCTTCTACTTCCTTTCTTAATATTAATCATACTTACTACTCTTTATATTACTCTTATTACTCTGAACAGCAAAGACCTTTGCAAAATTCATTTACAAATGAGGAGATGCACAAAAATAATGCCAGCCTTTGTTTCTTCAAGAGAGTCAGTTCTGTTTTCTTATAAGAACAAAAAAGGGAGTAGTTTTGATCTTAAAGTGAAAGTTGGCAGCCTTGTAAGTGGATGAGAAGAAAATCCTTCTGTTCAGTGCATCGACAAGGTTTTAATTCAGCAGCTCTGCAATAATGGAGATTCTAGCTTAACAACTGCTCCGGGATGTCTGGGGAAAAGTCCACCAGACAGATAGAAATATGCATGCAGAAATGATTGTGCCTGGTCTCAGATAATCACCTCTAGTTATGGAAAGAGAGGGGTACTCCCCTCTTACTCTCCTGAGTAAGAGGGGGGGGGAAAAATTACCAGAGGTGTTTCTATTGTCTGTAAGGGTTCTACACAGAGTTGAGCCTCTAGCATTGACTGCTAAAGGTAGGACCCCACTGTGCAAAGTTATAGGCAGCCAATTCCAAGTAATATTATCAGACCAACCCTGTGATCAGCCTTCAACATTTTTCATGGTGAGCACTCATTGCACCTTGTGGCTTTCAGAGCTGTTGCCAGACAGTGATTGGAATGGTGGGATCATTTGTAGGAAACATCACTCACTGCATAGAAAGAGGCATGCCTATGCATTTTGCATGGGCTCATTAGTTGGCAATAAATTCATTGTGGTAATTATCCCTTTGGAAATGAGATCTTTACTAAACATGGAATATTTGAAAGGAAAATTTTTCTTTGGAATTAAGATTTGAGTTAGGCAGAGCTCAGCATCACTCCAAGTGCGAGCTTGAGAAATATAATGATCAGGAAAAAACTGGTAACAGCAAATAAATTGGTAACAACTTTGCTTCCGTCTTTTATTCTGTTTTCTTCAGTATTTTATTTTATTGCTCACCTTAAAATTCTAAAACTTACCTATTGAAGAGGCCAAATGAATGTCATGACTAATTAGTCAGGAAAAGAATCGGTGAACACCTAACAGATCCGCCCAGTGTGAATGGAACTAGTTCTGGCTTTCAGTAAAGCAAAAAGATTGTTTTCACCTACGTGGTGATTGCAAACCTTTCTCCATTCACATGGAAATACCCTCGTCGCCGCCTTCTGCTGACTTACGCCTTGGAACTGCAGCTCTGGCTGTCAGGGCAGCGAATAAAGAGAAGAGGAGAATAACAAAAGATGAGAAAGAAGGGCAGTGGGGAACCGTCCAGAGCACCGACCCACAGCCTGTGACACCAGAGGGCAATGTTCTCTTACAGTATCAGTTGTGGGACAAAAGCTAAAGCCTGAGAAACGTGCATCACACACAGATGAAAAGAAGGCTACAGTTCTGAAAAGCCTCAGTGTTGACAGAGTGGTGTGCTAAGCTGTACTATCAGTTTTGAAGCTTCACATGATGTACAAGTAATAGTTACACAGAATCTGTGATCCCATCTGCAGGAGAATGGCAGCAGACATGCAACATCAGAGACAGCTGAAAATAACGGGGAGCGTGCCATAAAATATATCATTTATTCACTCTTTTTGAGCTACAAAAGAATCACAAGTCTTACCTCCACCAAGCTCAGAAACAATAGTTCTTGTAGAAACTCAGTAAAAATTAAGGCCCTAATATGTTATTACACATGTGTGATGCTGGAATAAAAGTTAAAAAGCCTGGAGAAGAGGAGACTCAGGAAGGACCTTCTCCCTCTCTACAGCTCCCTGAAGGGAGGTTATAGTCAGGTGAGGGTCAGGCTCTTCTCCCAGGCAGCCAACACCAGGATGAGAGGGCAGGGCTGAGGATGCCAGGGGAGGTTTAGGTTGGATGTTAGGTAGCCCTTCCTCACGAAAAGGGTGATCAGACCCTGGAATGGACTGTTCAGGGCAGTGGTGGAGTCCCCATCCCTGTAGGTGTTTAAGGACAGCCTGGCTGTGGCCCTTAGTACCCTGGTCTGGCTGATGTGGTGATGTTAGGTTCTGGGCTGGTCTGAATGAGCTCAGAGTTCTTTTCCAGCCTCAATAATTCTGTGAGAAGGACTGCAATGACAGCTCTGTCTTGTGAATGTAATTCTACCTGCTGTGATTTTTCCACTTTGCACAGCATAATGCCATTCTCCATTTTCTTTGGGTTGAGAACTGGAGAAAGTGCATAGCTTTAAAGTCCAGAAGTTTTCCCTCGACATCACCTTGCCATCCACCACTCCATTGGATCTGTTTTATCTCTTTGTTTCATAGGGGATTTCAAATATCTTGTTGTGACTTACAAGCATTGCTAGCTTCCCTTGTGCCCAAGGATGATGAAATTTGAAAGAAGCTCTAATTGATACTGCAAATAAATGGAAAGAGGGATAAAATGATATAGGGTTTGCTCACAGGCACGCTGTGTCAGGCTATCCTGATTCTTATCAAAGAAGATGGGTAAGGACCTTGGGGCAACTGCTAAAGGGATCAGGAGCTCAAGCAGTGTTCCCCTCTATCCTTCTAACATCAGCGATGGACGAGGGAGCATTTAGCAAGAGCCGACAGCTCAATTCGTGTCTTCAGGACTGTTGTCATCAACAGGGGTTTGGATTCTACAGTCACAGCTTGGTTTACAAGGCACCAGAGCTGCAAACAACTAATGGGATGCACTTGTCCCAGAGGGGGAAAAGGATCCTGGGGCAGGACTTGGCAGGGCTCATTGATAGGGCTTTAAACTGGGTTTGAAGGGGGAAGAGCAGTGGGGGAGCTCACTAGTGGCAGAGGGATGGAGAGCCAATCAAGGCCCTCAGCTTGCCCTGAGGCAAGCCAGGGATGATGCACCAGGACAGTCTGTGGAAATCAAGAGCAGTTGGCACAAGAGGAGGACAGGGCCAGCCCAGCTGAAGTGCATCTATGCAAATGCACAGAGCTTGGGCAACAAACAGGATGAATTAAGGGCCACTGTGCTGCTGGGATGCAGCTATTACTGGCTATTACTGAAACCTGGTGGGATGATTCCCACGACTGGAATGTAGGGATAGATGGGTACAAGCTCTTTAGAAAGGACAGGCAGGGAAGGAGAGGAGGAGGTGTTGCCCTCTGTATCAGTGACCAGCTGGAATCAGTGGACCTGCACCTGGGGCAGGATGATGAGCTGGTTGAGATGTGGAGATGCTGGAGTGAGTGCAGAGGAGGGCCACGAGGATGATCAGAGGGCTGGAGCACCTCTCCCATGAGGCCAGAGTGAGAGAGTTCTGGCTGGAGGCTGTTCAGTCTGGAGAAGAGGAGGCTCCCAGGTGACCTTATGGTGGCTTTAAGGTATCTGAAAGGGGCCTACAAAAAGGCTGGGGAAGGGCTTTTTAGAATATCAGGTAGTGACAGGACTAGGGGCAATGGAGCAAAGCTGGAGATGGGTAAATTTAGAGTGGATGTGAGTAGGAAGTCCTTCACCGTGAGAGTGGTGAGAGCCTGGAATGGGTTGTCCAGAGAGGTGGTTGGGGCCCCATCCCTGGAGGTGTTTAATGCTGGGCTGAATGAGGCTCTGGCCAGCCTGATATAGGGTGGGGTGTCCCTGCTCATGGCAGGGGGGTTGGAAGTGGATGATCTTGTGGTCCCTTCCAACCCTGACTGATTCTTTGATTCTATCATTTCTTCCCAGTGAGGGTGATGGGGCACTGGAGAGGGCTGCCTGCGGTGTTTGTGGAGTCTCCTTGTCTGGAGAGGTTTAAATCCCACCTGGACTTGGTCTAGGTGATCCTGCTGTGGTGGGGGGGATTGGACTGGATGGTCTTTTAAGGTCGCTTCCATTCTCTAATATTTTGTGATTCTGTGAATCTGTGATTCAGTGTGAAAAATATGTCTGGAAAAGAAAGAGGTGATTCTGTAGACCAAACCAGTAGATGAGATCTATATGACCCTGAGCAAAGCATCTTATGTAGTATCATGTCACAGAGCACTGGAACAGGCTCCCCAGGGAGGTTGTCCCCTCCTTCTCTGGGGACTTTCAAGGCCGCCTGGATGTGTTCCTCTGTGATCTGTGTTAGATAGTTTTGTCCTGCTCTGGCAGGGGGCTGCACTCGATGATCTCTTTGGGTCCCTTCCAACCCCTAACATCCTATGATCCTATGTGGAAAATTATTCACTAAAATAGTGAAGGTGGAGATTATTACAGGAACTGAGCTGTGCTAAGAGGTTCTCTATATGAGAGATGACAATGAGTCAAGCTGAAAGAGGCTACTAGACAATTTCCTCGGTGACTGGTCTCAGGACAGATCTTATTTAACATTTCCAATAAAGTCTTTGGCATAAAAGACAGGAGTTTGAAAATGGAACTCTTTGATACATATAGGAGCGTCTGCAGCGCATGGCAGTACTGGAGTCTTGCACATTGACATGGGTTGATGGGAATGGAGACCATCTTCTACTACAAAAGGTCAGAAGAAGCTGGCATAGTTAGCAAAGAATAATGATGGCTGTGATGGGGGTTGAGAAGATTGTTGTCTCCATAAGTATGTCCCAGAGGACACTGCTGTAATCTGGGAAGTGCTAGTTTAACTAAAGTACATGTTTTATCTGTAAGTTATTTTGGGGATGAATTAATCACAAATTACTTGCATTGCAACTTGGAAAGATTTCTTTCCATCTGAACGCAGACAGTATGGAGCCAAATTCTAGAAGGAGTAGTAAGGCCAAAATTACCTACTTTGAAGATGATACTTGAGAAGTTTGTATTGTTGATTGTAAGATACCCCTGGTATCACAGCACATAGACTTAGTTGCTGCAAAGTACCCTTCCTCCTTTGACCCTAGTTTAAAGCTCTCTCGATGAGCCTGGACAACTCAGAAGCAGAAGTCCTTTTCCCCCTTTGACAGAGCTGAAGTCCATCAGGTGCCATCAGACCCTTCTATGCTCAAAACCCACAAAATTCCTCTGATGGCACCAGTCTCTAAGCATTTCTCTTTTCTGTCTTCCTTTTCACTACTATTTTAATAATATTTTTAATTACTGTTATTATTATATATTATTTTACTTATTAAATTGTTCTTATCTCAACCCATGAGTTTTACTTTTTCAATCCTCCTTCCCATCCCCCTGGGAGGGAGAAGGAATGGGGGAGCATCTAGGTGGTTAATTGCTGGCTAGGGTTAATGTACAAAAACTACTATTTTTCAAACCTCCTTGGGAAGACAAAGTGTAGATAAACCTCAGTGAAGGTAAGTATTGATTCAAAGGTGAACCGTTGAGAGAGAACTCCCCATCTCATCTACTCACTTGGACCATCAATTTACAAGTCCTTCACATACTCCTATATCTAACACAAGCAATGCAGCTTCAGTGGCCACCTAAGAGCCTTCTTGGCCAGTCATATCTGTGAAACATGTCTACCTGCCCCCATGGTGGTTTATTACTTAGTGCTTGCTTCGGGTGCTCCTGAAATTCAGAGTTTTATACCTCCATGTGTAAGTTTTCCAGGGAATCTGCTCCTCGTCATGCCTAGAAATGTAAACCACTAAGAGCTGACAACGAGTCACGACCCAAAAGTTAGTTGTGGTACTTAGGGCATACAAACTCGAGTTTTCTTAGGTTTTTCCTTGCATTTAGGTTGTGGCTTCACTAAGGCTTCTGTCAGTGCTTTGCTCCATATGCTGTGCTCCATAGCAGTAGGAAACAATGGTTCTTGTGCCCAGTGCCAGAAGACATGGCAATGATACTGCCAGACTTCCATGTAATACACAGTGTTATGGTGTCTCAGTATCCCAGGTTGGAAAGGACCTTGAGAATCATCTAGTCCAACCCTTTGTGCTAAAGAAATTCAGTTCAAGTGAGCTGGCCCGGCACCCTGTCAGGCTGAGCCTTAAAACTGTGTAAAGTTGTGGAATCCACCACTTCCCTGGCAAGACCATCCCAGTGTCTAATTGCTCTCATGGTGAAAAATTTCCCTCTGGAGTCCAATTGGAATCTCCCCAGGACATTCTTGTTTCCATCACCCTTTGTCTCTTCTGTGGGACTCCCTGCATAGAGGGAGTCTCCAACTTCTTGGCAGCCACCATTTAGGTGCTGGTACAGGGTTATAAGGTCCCTTTTAAATCTTCTTGAGACTAAACAAACCCAATTGTCCCAGTCTTTCTTGATATGACAGGTCTTCTAGTCCTTTGATCATCCACGTGGCCAACTTTCATAGGTACATGTGGTTTGGTTATAAGGGTTTGAGGGGATGTGTTTTTTTGTCCATCATTTTATTAAACTGCAGTGCCACAACTCTGCCTCCTTCCCTGCTGCCCTGGAACACTGGGCAGTGTGACACACACATGCTGTGCTGCTTCTAGTCCTGCCCTGGCTGCCTAGACCCTGCAGTAGGTACTTCTGGCTGTACAATGCAGGGTCAGTATTTATTTGCAGGTATCTGACAGAGGGTTGTATGTAGAGGAAGAATTAATTCAACTATCTCCTCTAGCCAGTGCAGGATTTTTCCCTGACAGGAACTATCTCCATGCTGATTTCATCCCTTTTGTACCTTCTCTTTTGTTGTTCCTAGAGATGCTGCTACATCCTTTAGTAGATGATGTGGAGATGTTGCTACATCCTTTGGTGATTCTTATTCCTCATCCCTTCCTTTCTCCCTGTTGCAATATAGATACTAGCTAGAGAGGGGCAGAAAGGATGCTGCCTGTGCAGCATCAAAGACTGTAATCAAAGAGTCAAAGGTCCTCCCAGAGGCCATTTTTATGTGCTGTATATGATATCCTGTAGCCATGTATGTATTGTCCTCTGCTGCAGTCACCCACAATACAGAGCAAACCAGGAGCAGTGAAAGAAGGCAGCTGAGCTTGTTTAAACTAACCGGAGCATATTTTCACTAGGAGCAGAAGGAAAAGTGTTATCCTACCTCTCCCTAGGAAATAGAGTTTTATTTACAGGCTGTGTAATAGATGTTAGCTGAGTTTGGGAATACACTAAAAAAATCATCTCATACCTCTCAACAAAGAGTAACTGAAGCCTTCTTGCTTCTCTCATGACCAAAATAGCAAATCTTTCTGACAGACCCCTCTAAACTTCAGGGGTTTTTGCAATTGTTTCAATGTCTACAATAACAGATTTGGCTTTATGGTTTATTCTATGCTGCCTTGAGGCATTCTAAGGTCTTGTAATTCAGACGCAAAGCGCTGGAGAGGGAATCCACAGAGAAAATGTGCAGTGTGAAGAGAGGGGACTTCTTTGCTTGTGAGGATCTGCATCTTAGAAGATGTGGATAGCAGGGTTTTGTTCCCTGCCAGAGGGGGTACTGACTCCTTGACATAATTAACAGAAGCAATAAACAATGTCATAAGACTAAGAGCAACGGGCAGTGGAGAAGTCATTGGCGCAGCATGTAAGCTGCTGGAAGCCAGTCTCACCTGCCCCGTCACTCCCTGCCCGTCATTCAGTCACAATTGCTATCGCATCTAACAGCACACTGTGCAAGCCCTTCTTTCCAGTGAGGATGCTGTTTGGTTTTTATGCTGGTCTGTTGCTGGGCACTTTTATCCTTATTCCTTGCCTTAGGACCTCTTCAGAATAAGCAGTGACATGCCACAAACTCTACTCATCACAATCATTAAAGAAATAGATGGCACTGAGCATCAAAAATCATGGAGAAGCAAAGAAAATGGTGCCTTTTGCTTTAAGGTGAGAGCGAGACAGGATGCTGTACCTACAAGATGAGTGGCTCAGCGGTAGTGTTGGCCACCATGTCTGACACTTCATCTTGAATTGTTCAGACTGTGAATGTTAGGTCCAGTATATTTATCAGCTTGCATAAGATCAAATGTTAATCTGACAGTGAGCAAAAGCCCAGCAATACCTTGTGTCTGTGTGTGTGTGTATGTGCTCTGCTATCTCTGTTTGTCAAACGAAAGGCGGTTTGACAAGATACGTGCAGTCCTTGATCTTAAAGTTTTAAATGTAAAGATCTGAAGCTGGAAATGAGCATGAGTAAATAAAATAATTTGTTTATATGTATAATTTTATTTTTGTTAATCTGAGGATACAAAAATGCTGATTAATTTATTAGTAGTACTGGGACGGTTTCTTAACAATGCAAATAAGAATTATAGACTCAGCTATTTAGTGCCTTTTGAAATCTGTTTCTCTCTTTGGGGCTCAGTAATAAGGAGTAATTTTCAATATGTACTGTGGAACAATAATGGTGCTGTTCTGAGGCTATTGCATCCAGATTAGATTAAACAGAGAAAATAAGGTCTCATCATATGAAGCTTCATTAAAATTTTAGAAGTAGGACAATATCAAATGAGAATTTGAACTTATTCTCAACAGATAAATGAAGGCAGCTACGTTTATGCTATTGATCACATCCAATTTGACCAACTTTGTGAAAACCGGAGTTAGCTTGTAGTCTTCAGTATGGCTTTGCACAAGCCTGTGTGGTATTTTCCCACCCAAAGTGCCAGCTCAAAGCCTGGGCATCACTGAAATCACATTTAACTGCTCTTGAGGAGCTCATGTGAGTCAGAGGTGCTGCTGGCAGTGATACATTTCATTCCTGAAGAATTAAAGTCTTGCCTGGTTGTGTTGTTTTTGAAGGTGTTCATGCTGACTTTGAAGGGACTGGGGAAACCAGCCATTCATTTCACAAGCCAGGAGTGTCAGCCTCTTAACTTTGTGCCTTGATTTCCTCTTAAACCCGCCCTTTAACTGTAAACTTCCACACTTCCCAAAAGCAGTCTGGAAAGCTCTGGGAGGAGAATGCTCTATTTTCCAGTAACTTCTGAAAGCAAGAGGGAACAGGCTCAAGGGATCACCCTTGGACAGCAGCTCCACACTTTGCAAGCAGCAATTGTGTTCAGCAATTAAACACGGAGCCTTTCATCAGCACTGTGCTTTTATGTGCTCTTGAATTTCATAAACTATCAAATTTGGTATTCAATTGTAAGTGGTAAATTGCAGTCCTTACTTTAACAACCAACAATTAGTCCAGGTTTGATCTGCCAAATCAGTCACGGACGTTGACAAATAGAGAGATAAAACAATGTTCATAATGAGCCTAAGCCCAGAAATGGGCTTGTTGCTGACAAATGTTTAGGTGGTGATAATGCTGCAGCAGTATAGTTCTGGAGAACCAGTTCCAGACAGCCAGATTTGCCTCATGATCATAATTACTTGTACATCAAGCAAAGGTACAACTGTTTTTGACATGGCTTTGTGAACTTTGGTTCAATCTGCCATAGAGCCAGGAGCCCTTCTGATTCTCTAGCCTGGAGACAGTTTCTCTTTAGGGCCTCACTTGCCTTCAGCAGTTATCTGGGTCCTTTCTGAGCTACTCATCACTTGATGGTTGCCATCACCCCAGAAGCAGTTGTAGCCAATTTGTTCCAGTCCTGCAGAGATCATAGAATAACAGAATCACAGAACATTAGAGATTGGAAGGGACATCAAAAGATCATCTAGTCCAATCCCCCCACAACAGCAGGATCACCTACACCAAGTCACACAGGAACACATCCAGGAAGGATTTAAACCTCTCCAGAGAAGGAGACTCCACAACCTCCCTGGGCAGCCTGTTCCAGTGCTCTGTCACCCTCACTGTGAAGAAGTTCTTTCTCATATTTATGTGGAACCTCCTATGTTCCAACTTACACCCATTGCCCCTTGTCCTATCACTAGATGACACTGAGAAGAGCCTGGCTTCGTCCTTCTGACAGCCACCCTTCAAATATTTATAGACATTAATGAGGTCACCCCTTAGTCTCCTCCAAGCTAAAGACACCCAACTCCCTCAGCCTTTCTTCATAAGGGAGGTGCTCCACTTCCTTCATCAGCCTTGTTGCTCTACCCTGGACTCCCTCCAGCAGTTCCACATTACTCTTGAACTGAGGGGCTCAGAACTGGACACAATACTCCACATTTGGTCTCACCAGTGAGGAGCAGAGGGGGAGAAGAACCTCTCTCGATCTGCTAACCACCCCCGTTCTGATCCAACCCAGGATGCTGTTGGCCTTCTTGCAGCAAGGACCCAGAACTGGCTCATGGTCCTCCTGCTGTTCACCAGGACACCCAGGTCCCTTTCTCCTACACTGCTCTACAACAGAGGTTTGGCTTCACTTTCTACTCCCAATAGGTGGTTATGACTTCAGACTTCACATTTACAGTCTGATTTTGCAGGCGGATTGGACTAGATGATCTTTTGAGGTCCCTTCCGATCCGTAATGATTCTATGATTCTATGATTTGCAGAGGTCCCATTCATGTTAGCTGGAGCAGGTGTGACCAACAGCCTTGAAAAGAAGTTCCCTAAAACTTTAGTGTCTTTTCCCTATTTCAAAATGAGGAAGAGGATAACAAGGTCTAACACATTGCTTGTAAATTGCACTGAAGCATCCACTGAGGAACAAAAATCACAGCAACTGCTCCAGCTCATCTGCCCTGGCTGAGTTTGGATATGTGTAACAGACTATTTCAGTGATTTATATTATGGCACAGCCCTAAAGGACAGTTCTTGCCCTTGTCCTTGATTTTTTTCCCAGCTTCTTCAAGACCTTGAACTGAAAGATGCTTAATGTACTCTGCTGAGAATAACAGAATCTCGTGAAGCGGGCTTTAAAAATGCGAAGCAGTCTGCAGTTGCTACTCCGTCCACAAAAAAGTGGCTCGTTGTAAAATTGTTTGATGTTATTTTTCACATTTCACAGGCCTTCCCAAAGGACTTGTGTAATATTAGGCTGATAAGATTTCTTTAGGTTTAAACATACATAAGGGGATAAATCATTCACCTGTAGTCATCCCTATGTGCTGATTAAAAGAAACATGGCCCAATCATTTCTGAAACAATAAATATTTCTTGGCAGATTATTAATTGGCATGCAGATGAATTATGTCATGCAAGATATGTATTCCAATGGACACTGGAAACAAAAGATAAAAATGTAGCTGTGCATCAGGATTTTCACAGTAACGTTTTGTGGGGAACCCTTGCTGTAAGCCAATATGCCAGGTGGTACTTAGACTGTTGGATGCTGATGCTGCTCTGAGCTTTGTAGCAGAAGTGTGTTTCATATAGTGTAGAATCTTCCAGCCAGACACCTTTTTCTATGATTGCTGATGACATCTTCCCTGAAGGAATCCTGCAGCCATTTAATCTCAGAGACGCAGTGGAGTTACAGCTGGGCATCTGCTTTCTGCAGGTTTTCCAGCAGCCCAACCAATCCCCTGCTATTTTGCCACAAGTGGGCAGTAATTAACTGCCGATTCAAATCACAAGCCACTCCAGTCTTACTCCTGGCTCAGCTTCCTAACTCACAGCTTGCCCTTTCTTTAGCTGTATCTGACTACCTGCTCTAGGAAGAACATGGGAGTTAACAGACAGTGGCCAACACACCAGCAGACTGTGCTGCCATTCAGTGGGACATGGACAGGTTGGAAAGTTGGGCAGGGACAAATGCAATGAACTATAACAAGGGCAGTGTAGAGTCTGGCATCTGGGCAAGAACAACCAGCTACCAGTGTAGGTTGGGGATTGACCTGTTAGAGAGCAGCATAGCAGAAAGGGACCTGGGTGTCCTGGTGGAGATCAGGATGACCATGAGCCAGCAATGGGCCCTTGTGGCCAAAAAGGCCAATGGCATCCTGGGGTGGATTAGAAGGGGGATGGTTAGCAGATCAAGAGAGGAGGTTTTTCCTCTCTGCTCTGCCCTGGTGAATCCACATCTGGAGTATTGTGTCCAGTTGTGGGTCCCTCAGTTCCAAAAGAACACAGAACTGCTGGAGATAGTCCAGCACAGAGCCACAAAGATGATGGAGTGGAGTATCTCCTTGAAGAGGAAAAGCTGAGGGAGCTGGGTCTCTCGAGGAGACTGAGGAGTAACCCTGTTAATGTTGATAAAAATGGAAAGAATGGGTGTCAGGAGGATGGAGCCAGTCTCTTCTCAGTGTCATTCAATGATAGGACAAGGGGCAATGGGTGTAAGCTGGAACATAGGAGGTTCCACATAAATGTCAGAAGGAACTTCTTCAAGATGAGGGTGATGGAGCACTGGAACAGGCTGCCCAGGAAGGTTGTGGAGTCTCCTTCTCTAGAGATGCTTAAAGCCTGCCTCGATATGTTCCTGTGTGATTTGATCAGTGATCCCATTGTGGCAGAGGGATTGGACTGGATGATCTTTTGAGGTCCCTTCCAATCCCTAGTGTTTTGTGCTTCTGTGACTCTGTGTGTTGGTGCTCTGGTATTCCAAGAGAAGGTGTCTCAGAGTCTGCACAGGAACCTTTGAGGAAGACTTGCTTCTGTTTGAGACTTGGTGTCGGGGGATATTGAAAGCACCGTCTCAGTTTCAGAACCATCTCACCCCCTTGTTCTAGCATGGTGTTTGGTGTTCTCTTGCTCCAAATCATTGATAAATGAGTTGAGATAACTGAGTCTTAATGACTAATTATTTGCAGAAACCAATATTTACCAATATTTAAATGACTGTCTTTCTCACAAAGGGAAAAAACACCACAAAGCAAAGTTAGACAAACCAGTTTTTCCTTGGTAGAACTGGCAGGGCTTTCAGGGTCAATGTTGCATAATATCAGTGTGTTTTGTTTATACATCATGTTGCCTTAAACAGTGGAATAGCTGCTTCTGATAACTTTTTCTAAGGTCTGATTCTTGCCCTTTCCTCTGTGAGGATGTTGTCAAAATGCTATTTTGGAAAAACTGAGAGTTATTTTATGTCACTTCTGTCTCTTTATGAAGTAGGAGGCAACATGACTCTAGCTCATGACAGGTAATAGTTTATAACAAAAGCCATATGTAAACATGACACACATGACACGCTTCCTTCAAAAGAAGCATTGACAGTCAGTCGAGAGAGGTGATGCTCCCCCTGTACTCTGCACTGGTGAAACCCTACCTGCAGTACTGTGTCCAGTTCTGGAGTCCCCAACATAAGAAGGACACAGAGCTCCTGGAAGGTGCCCAGAGGAGAGAACCGAAATTATCAGAGGGCTGGAGCACCTCCCCTATGAAGACAAGTTGAACAAGTTGAGGTTGTTCATCCTGGAGAAGAGGAGGCTTCCAGGTGACCTTAGAGCAGCTTTCCAGTAACTGAATTGGGCTGCAAGAAAGCTGGGGTAGGGCTTTTTACATGGGTGTATAGCGAGAGGACAAGGGGAAAGGGTTCCAGACTTGAAGAGGGGAGATTGAGGTTTGACATGAGGAACAAATTCTTTCCTGTGAGGGTGGTGAGATGCTGGCACAGGTTGCCCAACGCAGTTGGGGCTGCCCCATCCCTGGAAGTGTTGAAAGCTGGGTTGGCTTGGGCTCTGAGTAAAGTGATGTAGTGAAGGTGTCCCTACCTGTGCAGGGTGGGTTGGAACTAGATGATCTTTAGGGTTCCTTCCAACTTTGGCCATTCACTCATTCTATGATTCCTTTGACACGTGCTAGCCAGGTGAATTAAACTTTCATCTAAGTTTGCCTCACTGATGTTAGTGCACCTTGAAATGGCTGGCAGCAGGCTTGACTTTTGGCTTTAAGCAATATCTTCCAGATTCCAGACAGGAGGACAGAAGAACTAGAGTATCTGGAAGATGACTGAAGGAAAGTGCAGGCCAGCAACAAGTTCCCCTCTCCTGGGCAAGTGCCCACTTTGTATCTGTAGGAACCATTGTTTTCCTTGTGGTGCTATAGACATTTCTCTGCCATCATTTTTCGTGTAAAGGTGGGGCATTTCTTACCTCCTGAGGGCATCTGGGTTCCCCTGTCTGCCCAGGTGGGACTGGACATGACTGAACACTGTGATCTACAGGAGGGTGCTTCATTATGTGGCTAGTTTGCAGACATGCCAAAGCTCTGCTCCTCTTGACAAGAAAATATCTCAAGGTATCCAGAAACAATTTTTTTTTGTAATCTCTCCCTACTGTAGGCCCACATCTCATTTGCTTTTCTGACCATCACTTCTCAGCAAACAGCTGTCTTCAGTGATGAGACCATGATGAGGCAGCCAGAGTGCTCCTTTAATTTTGCTTTCAAATAGGCAACAACAGATGGCACAGAACAGGTAAGAGAATTATTTGCCATTAGCAGAGACAGGGCATCGGGCTAGCATATCTGCCTTTATTATTTTGCTTCTATTATTTAAAAAAAAATTACAGTGCAGGGAATTTTAATATGAAGCAAAACAAGTGGTAAATATATAGACAACCAGATAAGAAAAGGTGAGCATTAATGAAATAATGTGAGGAAATAAAGAGGTTTTGATGCAAAGTATTGGCTTTTAAAAAAAGAGTATGGACTGTATAAAGGGGAAAAAAAGGGGGAAATGATAAAAACCCCAGTTGAATGTATGTGGGTAGTCCATATGCAATTTCAAGGGGCTACTCAGGAAAATGAACAAGTCAAGTAATTGAAAGGAGAAATGGAATTGCAAAGGATCGCAGGATTTCAAATTACGTGAACAAACCGTCTGGGGGAGGCGTGTGGAGCAGACAGTACAATTGCTGGAATTGGCAGCTTCTAACAGTGGTTCTGAGTGAATGGCCCTTCATCTCCTGTGGCAAATTGAAGATAATGCCAGTATTTCGTTGTCATTTCACTTGACCAAAAGTTGAGGCCAGTATTCCATTACCTTGAAAGTCTTAATGGTGCCAAGCTGAGCTGAACAAGAAAAGAATTTGATGATTAATTTGCTGACTCTAAAGAAGATGGTAAAAGGAGAAGGCAAGGTTTTTTTAGGATTACTAGAAATTCAAGAAAATGCAAGAACCAAACCCATTTGAGTAATTCATTTAGAACTGAATAGGAAATATTTAATTTTGGTTTAGATAATTCATGATATTTGTAATTACTTTTCAAAATCCTTTTTATTCAGAGAATAAAAATCCTATTTGAAGAGATCTCAGTACTTTACACTTGAAAGCATCAAGAAGCTGTGGCAATTTTGAAGGAAAAGCTTACTACCTATGCTTAGGTTTTCTTTTGTTTTAGAAAATTATGCCTCTTTGAGTTGTTCCAACCAACAGTTTTTCCTGATTTGAATCACAGCATCGGTCCAAAACAAGTATGTTTATTTGTATATTAACTTCAAAAACTCAACTTTGAAGTTCACACCCAGGCTCTTGACACCTAAATTTTCACATCAGCAAGTAGAATGAGACTGGGTCTGCCAATAAACCAGTCTGTGGCACAATAGCAGTGACAAAAAGTAGAATCAAACTGAATTTGAGAGAATAATGTGAATACAAACATGCTACCAGCTACTGTGTTGACTACATGAAATCCACATGCAGTTGTCCAAATTCTCCTTATCACCCAAACACATCTGCAGCTCAAATTCACACTCGGTGCAACATAAAAAAGCATTTTTGTTTCAGGATTTTGCACTTGTGGGGCAGTTGGTGGAACCTAGGTTTGGAGGAACATCTTCTTTGTCCTGACCTTCTTTCTTCACTCCTTTATCAAAATATTTACTTTGGAATTGTTTGCTTGTTACTCATTGACGAGGTACCATTTCTACAATCCTGCAAATTCTACATATCCTGCAAATGGATACCAGTGCTTGTGATTTTACAGATGGGTATCCCAGACACTTAGGAACATGAGGAGACATCTGCACAGCCTACAATGAGATCACGTACAATTATATGCAGTGGATCAGATACAATTATTTTTAAATTTATATATTTAACTGGCAGTCAAATGCAGCTCTTTCTAGGGAGATGAAATATGCTCCTGGATTTTCCTTTACTTCTGCAAACTCGGTCACATTCTGCATCAGCTGGGTTCGTGCCTGGCTTTATCAGGCAGACCAGTCAGCACTGAATGGAATTAATGTCATCTTGGGCTAATGAAAGTATAGATAACCCTCACCAGAGACTGACTGGGAAAAAGCTACTGATGCAGGTAGCTGAAGGCTCTATTGACCACTCCATTTGCATTTCTTGCAGAGAAGGGTGTGATCTGTACATTGTTTTGGGCTTCCTTATTGATTAAACAGCCAGATTGCTGTTGGTGGTGGGTATAGGGAATGGTAATAAAAAGCCATGTGTGCACACATGAGAAGGAGAAATCATTCAAATTCTGTCAGCAAAGCAGAGGATTCCAAACATATCCCTGGATGTTTTGCATGTTACAGCAGTATGAATGGAGTAAAATATGTCTCCTTTTAACAACGATATTGCAGAGGATCATTCACCCACTCTGTATTAACTACCTGCTTGGTACTGCAGCTGTGGAGGCTTCCCTGGGGAAGCTGCTGTGCTTCGCTCCCTGCTGACAGAGGAGCCGGCAGCCTCCCAGTGACGTGTCAAGATGAGCGGTGCAGGAGCAGTGATGTTTTCAGATGGCACCGTAAAATGTATCCAGACATGGGTACAGGAAAGCAAGTGACTAGGAGCTTTGAAGTTCAGCAGCAGGCGTTATGTTGATAGAACATGCAAAGCGAACATGTTGTTCTGGCTGCTTGCTTATTCATTTAATTCTTTTTTTATTCTGAGCCACCAGTTTGTGGGGAAATCTGGTTAATGGACTGGGTTGTTTTTTCTCTGTAATAATCAACACCATTAGTTGGGTTTTTTTGGTGCTTAATATTTATTAAGCACCTACAGTACAAGGGCTGCTGTGCAGATGCTGATGAGGACAAAATGTACTTATTATGAAAAAGCTCAGAGCTGGAAAAACTCCATCCTGGCCCACGCAATGCCTGCAGTCATGGTCTTCTGTGTGATACCGGTGTTGCACATTCATCACTTTAAGTGTAGTCAGTCACAATTAGCTGGCTTTGGCACTAAGAGAAAAGTCTCTAGTAGAAACCAAAATCATTCTACATCACCAGGAAAGCTGTGATAACAAAGCCCAGAATGGGACACACCTTTCCACATGGGACACAATACAACAGATACACTAGTTTCTTTATCTTTCCACAGTGTAGACAACAATCTTCCAACTGTTAGCCAGTTTATTTTTTACCTTTTAGTCACATTTCTCATATACAGGTTTTTTTTCTTTGGGGACACATTGAAATCCAGTTATTTCATTCTGTAATGACTTGTTTGAGGCTTGAGGTTTAATTTTCTATTGCCAGATTAGATAAGGATCTGAACCTTATCTGTAGCCCTTGGATATCTCTCTGATGATGCGTAACAACTAAGTAGACTATATATGACTCACAAATGCTGTCTGAATGATTTTTAAAAAGAAAATAATGGTGCTTAAACTTCAGAAATCAAAGATATCAACACTTGCAAATGTAATCCACACAAACCTATTCAAAATGTGTATCAGGATGTTTTCTCCTTGTAGTCGGTCCCCACAAAGATATAGTATGTAGAGTGTATATACATCTATATATGTCAGTATAACTCATGGTATGCTCCAAAGCAGTGTAGGTGCACACAGCTCCACAGAGGAGTTTCTGTGTAATTCTCAAACAGACAGATGCCTGGACCTGACATAATCCCATATTAACTGAGACTAGCAAGATTCCCCCAGCCACTCTTGATACCCATAGAACTGCTGTGGTTTTAAAGGTTGCTCTCTCAATGGAAATTAGTGACCCAGTCATTTTGCGTTAACTGTTATTCCCTCCACATAGCTTCTGTCTCAGATCAAGACAAAAAGTCCTCAGAGGTGAACATGGTCCTTTTAATTTAGTGCCAGCTGAAGAAATTGCTGGATATGTTGACCAGAGAAGCCCTACTTGTGTGAGAAGCCTATTTACAGCTTAGCTTTTACAGCCTGTATGGGTAGCCACCAGATTAAAAAAAACAGGGGGTCACGGTGCTAGGATTGACTGTAATATCCGCTGCCAGTACTGGTGTCTTGGTTGCAAGTTCTGAGAACAATCCTTGCCTGTGAACCAGGCTTCTTTCTGAAATATTGGACCTACTGTGCCTTTTCCATCCACTGTGAACTGACTACTGTTTGAGTATATTTAACACAGGAGATACCAACCTTTTATTGTTCAGCATAAAAGTGTGGCAGGAATTAAAGCAGTAAGAATGCAGATAATCAGATTGAAAAGTGTCTGACTTTACAACCACATGAATACATTTGCTAGAATGTGTTGATAAGCTGATATCCCTTTTGGTGGGTAACTAAAGACATCCTGTTCTCCTTATAGATTAAGGGAATGAAGGGCTAAATTCTGTGACAGTTCAGTGGCTCCATGATTCATGTTTACTGTTTTACCTGGAAGGAAGTCTCTCTTATTCATGCAGTACTGTTGAGAAAAGAAATGAAAGGACAGGAAAAAAAGAAGCAGGATACAATTTGCATGTCACAGTAACATAATTAATGAGAGAAGCCACTTACTCCACAAGGGATGGAAACCCTTGAAGTAGGCAATCCATAAGTCTCTTTCATTGTGTTTGTCAGCAGTAATTTTTAAGGGCTTCTTTCTCTATTCACAGGTTGTGGTGATTAGTAACCTCATGGCTGTGCTGCAGATGTCATTGAGGTTTATTCCTTGGAGTCAGATCATCAATCATGGTTTTCACATCCTGGAGCAGACTAATCCATTGTATATTTTTTTTCCCCATTAAGCATGATGCCATCAACTGCAATGCAAAAGGTAAGATATCATCACTGTGCACATGGACAAACCTCGCTGACTTGGCTGCTTCACTGAAGCAAAGCAGGGATATTTTTGGTAACACTGTGCGGTTGTCCAAGACTTACCTTTTAGAGATGGAAAAGGAAAGCAACCACAGCTGTGAGTTACAACAGGAATTGCTGCTGATGCAGGTGATGTTGGAATTGCTGTAAAATTGTTCCAGATACCACTTTTCACATAGCAGGCTGCAGTGTCACTCTGCAAGTCTTGCCACATTGCTAAAATACATCAGAATACAATCAGAATTGTCCAAAGTATACGAAGACACCTGCGCCGGGGGTTTGGAATCTCCACATTCTGTTTCACAGCAAGAACACATGCAGCACCTTAGCAATGTGAGACACTTGCTAGAGGATGAAAAATTGTGGTTGAAAAAGTCTGTTTTTAATGAAAGAACAAAGAGTATTTCACATACTTCATCAAAACAATGGCTATAATCTCAATATGAGAAAAATCTTACAGAGCTTGCAATTCATAACTGTAAGGTGCAAGGTGAGGAGTCCAATGTGGTGTCATCTCTAATTCTATCATTTTCAAATAATGATGTTTCCAATCCAGGATACTTCTTATGTCCAGCATTTAGTGGGACAAGATTTAGGGTACTTAGTGGGCACGGTGGGGTCAGGTTGAATGATGGACTTGTAGGTCTCTTCCAACTTTAATGATTCTAGGACTCTGCATTGCAAACTTGGCTAACTATCAGATCCTTCCCTTGGAAGGAGTTGTATGTTAGTAGAGAATCTCATCAATGTAATCGATAGGCACATACACCAGAGCGATGATTTATATCTCAGCTGTTACCAGTGACACCGTGCATTCGCTGTCGGTGTACTGAGTAGATGGAGTGGTTTGGATTTGTGCAGCTGCACACTGAACTCAATGCTTTATACTCCCTTCCAACTATCCTTTCTGAGCATTATCATATTTCTTTTATACTTCAGTTATGGATTTAGCATCAAAATACAGCTCCCAAGTGCTCTTTCTGAAATTGCTGCGGTAGCCCTTCATATCCACTTAAACTCTCCCCACTGATTTAATACATTTCATCCCGTTATGGCTAAGCCTTTTAGGTTTACTCCAGCTAAGATCACAGGTAGGAAAAGGACAATGTACTGATATTTGGTTTCTGTTTTGCCAAACATTGCGGAGAAAATGGGCTCAAACCACTTGATTTAGAGAAGGGAAAGCTAAATTCAAGGACAAACTAAGATATGGAAGTGGGGTTCAAGTCCATCTGCTGTGGGTAAGAGGAAGCAGGTGCCACCAGTTCACCTTTCATTCTCCAAGTTAGAAAATGTCTCCTGCTACTGATAAGCTGTTTGAAAGGCCTGACCTAACAATGTGGTGGAAAGCTATTTGAAGTATGCTGTAGGAGTACAATCAGGACTCTCTGTACTGGCGAAGTATGATATTGCATGCTATGCTCTATTCCTATCTCACTCAGCCATAGTGGTGGCAGCTTCCTGCAGCTGCTTGTAGGACCACACTGGCCTAGAACATTAATTCAGGCTGCCCTTTGATAATTTTCTGTTATTTATGCTTCCTAATGCAGCCAAAACAGTCAAGCTCATTTTCTGTGTCTGATCCTGTTCTTTGGCAGGCCTGACTTCCTCCTATTATTCCATGTGCTGGGAAAGCACACACTGCATTCCATCCCTGCCTTCCTGTGCAGAGGTGCCATCCATTGCTACATCTGTTCCTTCATGTCCCTGCTGGCACTCACCTATTCTCAGCACAGCAACTGTGCTGAAAACATCTGCCCTCAAGTGGGGCTGAGAACATGGGACAGTAAGTTCTAACTGAAATGTAGGCTGTTGGACAAAACGTTGAATCCCCAGATCAAAAGGGCTGTGTTTTCAGCAGTGCTAAGGACTTAAAGCTCTAACTGAAATCCAAACCAGAAGCTTCTCACTTGACTGCCTCCTCATGTTCTTGGAATTAGTCAAGTTGACTGTGTTTAGATGTGTGGCATCTGAGCAATACTAATGACTGTGAGAATCATAAATCTTTCATTTCATTGCTTCATTCAGCCCCTTGAAAAGCCCATGAAAATATTCTGTCACTACTGGTATTTTTTTGCCACAAGGACATTCTTATTCATCATCTGAGGATCATAATTTAATACGCTCACAGATTTTAGTCTAATGATGTCTTCCTTCACTTGTGGAAGCCTGTAAATGATGCAGCAACACAATGGGGAATAACATTTGTTTCAAGTTCAACATAAATTGACTTCTGCTAAAAAAAACAAATGTCCTGAGACAGCTGGATTTACTCCCTCTGCTTAAGCCAATCAGACGATTCATATGTGCTTTCTACAACATTGCACTGGTGGCATTAGAAAAACATAAAATATCAAATGTTACATGTTTAATATTTAAGCACCTGTCAAAACGTAGGATCTTGATGGAATAATTTAGAGTTTCTTAGATCATTTGCAAAAACCTCACTTTTAGGACTTTCAGTTCTTGAAAAACATAGCACTTGTTTATTTTTCTTTTCTTTTTTTTCCCCCACTCAGTAGAAGTTTCTTGTGCATGTATTCCCTTTGGTTTCATTGAGAAATGAAACAGCTTGGTGCTAAGTGACAGAAGTCAGGCTGGCAGAACCTGCCCATATGCTTCCCAGCTGCTCTGCATCAGAGCAGCTTTGTGGCAACATGTCACTGCAAAGCAGCATTTGCACTTCAAGCCGAAAAATTTACTCGGTACACTCTAGCAAAAGCCATGCACACAATCCCATGAGTATCTCACTCAAGTTACCAGCATCTTCTGTGTTTTCTCTTAGTTGAGTAAATGCAGACTTTCCCCTGCTTCTACTGATGCTCAAAGAGATCTTCTTTCTTCAAAACCATTCTGTGCAACATGTCACTGTAGAAGGAAAATCATTTGACTTGCTTAGAGACAGATAAAAAATTGGCAGACCAAGTGATTAAGTGTCTCTGAAAGTTTAAGGAACTGATATTCTTTGTGCCAAGAAAGAGATTTTTAAATAGCAATAGACAGTAACAGTTCAGATGCCGGAGGTCCCTGTGTTTTAGAGACAGGAGAGCTCAAGTTTTGCAGGGACATTGACCCTAGTATAGCTTCAGTAGTACTCTCTACATCAGATTAAGTAGACATAGAGTACAGACTTTTCAAAACAAACATCCCAGGATAACTCTTTGCTGACAACCCATAGCTCCTATTTCATTTACTGTAGCACCTTAGAATTATAGACTCATTGTGGCTGGAAAGGACCTTCCAGATTGTCCAGTCCAGCCCTTATCCCAACTTCCAATTGGAATGAAGTCAAGGAAGGGAGCCAGAATACCTGTGTGGTTAAACAGGGAGCTGCTGGGCAAACTGAGGAGAAAGAAAAAAGTCTATAGGTCATGGAAGAAGGGGGTGGCCACTTGGGGTGATTATAAGGCTCCAGTGAGAGAATGTAGGGATGCAACTAGAAAAGCCAAGGCCTCCTTGGAATTAAACCTTGCAAGAGAGGTCAAGGACAACAAAAAGGGCTTCTTCAAATACATTGCAGGTAAAACTAAAACTAGAGGCATTGTAAGCCCCCTGCTGAATGAGGTGGGTGCCCTGGAGACAGACAATACATAGAAAGCAGAGATACTGAACACTTTCTTTGCCTCTGCCTGTACTTCTGGAGGCTGTCCTGATCTCAAAACCCAGACTGCTGAGGTTCCAAAGGAAGTTGAGACAAAAAAGGAGTTTGTCTTGGTTGATAAATAACTGGGTTAGGGATAATTTGATCTAACTGGATGTACACAAATCCATGGGCCCAGACGGGATGCACCCGCACGTGCTAAGGGAGATGGCGGAAGTCATTGCTAGGCCNCAATCTATTAATGAATGACTTGGATAAGGGATTAAAGTGCACTGCCAGCAAGTTTACTGATGACACAAAGCTGGGTGCTGTCGCCGATTACCCCTGCAGACTGTGCTGCCATTCATTAGCCTGGAAAAGAGGAGACTGAGGGGTGATCTCAGTAATGTTTATAGATATGTGAAGGCTGGGTGTCAGGAGGACAGAACCAGGCTCTTCTCAATGTCATCTAGTGATAGGACGAGGGGCAACGGTTGTGAGCTGAAACATAGGAGGTTCCACATAAATGTGAGAAGGGACTTCTTCCCAGTGAGAGTGATGGAGCACTGGAACAAGCTGCCCAGGGAGCTGGTGGAGTCTCCTTCACTGGAGATGTTTAAGACCCCCTGGATGTGTTCCTGTGTGGCTTGGTCTAGGTGATCCTGCTGTAGCAGGAGGATGAGTGTCGATCTGCTGGAGGGTAGGGAGGCTCTGCGGTGGGATCTGGACAGGCTGGAGCGATGGGCTAAGCTCAACTGTATGAGGTTTAACAAGGCCAAGTTTGACTTTCACAGATGCTGACATGAAAGAACTGGGTTAATATCTTTTAGGACTAGACCTACAGAACTATAAAGGCATTGAAAGGAATTGGTGAAATGTTTAAATTTAGAAGCTTGTAAGGATTGATATTAACTGGAGGGAAGCAAGTCAACATATACATACAGATGTCTGATTCTGGATGCCTTGCCTTAACATAACACATTGAAGTTTATTATCTTCTGAAGGGCACATACTGATGACTTCCATCAGGAAAAAAAAAAGGTCCTCAAAGACCTGTAAGAAATGACAGCTTCTGATTTTATTTCTTTTCCATTTAGTTTCAATATTTAGATATAAATTACTAATCAATACTCAAAACACAGGAGATTCACTGCTCATCTCCTGCCATGATTATCACTTCTAAATAAATTCTTGTTAATGAAATTCAGGTCATTTCTTCACAGCCTGTGATCTCAGATTTATAGCTACAGCTTAGCAGACCATTGTTGAGTGCTGGTTTGCCCTTTCTGAGTAATAATACAGATTTAATTATAACTCAAATAACAAATCAGATAAGAACGTGATGCAGGTGATATGTTCATTTTCTCCTACAGAAAACAAATGTTTTGGGGTTTACTCTTGATAGCACTTGCCAATTAATATTGAGGTGTTGGTATTTAAAATGCAGTATGTGAAGCATTAAGATGAACCTGATTGGATTTGCATGGAAAATTCAGTCTCTAGGAACGGATAACTTGTGGTTAAAAACAAGAGTGGCCAAAATGAAGAACAGATTTTCCAGTACTGGTTGACTTGGCCTTTTCCATTCTGTTGTTTCCCTGTTCTCTTCTTACTAGCGTTTTGGGTTGGAAGGTGTTGACAAAGCAGTGTGTGCTTTATGTTGTATTATTGGACAAATACACTGTGTTACAAACACAGATGCTATTTTAAATCATTTGAATAAAGGGCAAAACACCTTTGTTATATAAATAAAGTTGTCAGATGGAAAGGACTACACAGAATTATAGTTTATAATTTAAATAAATATCTACTATATAAATTTATAATTTAAAGCCTGTAATTGCTACTGAGAAAAACCTAAAAATATAAAATTATGTGGCTATGTCTGTGGTTTGAATTGTACACCCAAATTTACAGTTACTGACCCAATTTTATATGATTTACCGTGTTGCTTATTAGTTCTTTTTCAAAATTGAGTGTACTGTCTCCAGCAGCAAGTCCATCCTTTTCATTTATTTCTTCATTATTTTATTCTCAGAATCATAGAACCGTAAGGTTAGAAGGAACTTCAATATAAGGGATCTTTTTACATAAAAAGCATTTCTAGTTCTTGGTTCTGAAGAGACTTACCCGGAGTCATTTTCATTCCGAAAATGAGGAGTAAGTTTCTCCATCTTGACGTGGTTCAGATGACAAATACTAAATAAACGTGAAACTTCTAAAGTACGAGTTTGTTTCCATCTTCACAGCCTCTTTTTTTTTTTCACTCTATCACCTCATAAAATAGGTAAGAAATACTGCTCAGTGCGATGCAATGAGCAAACAAGTTTGTACTGCTTAGTTGAATGTCCCAGCTAGTGCCTTGTGTTCGCTTGTCAGATCTAATCAAAACTCTTTGAAGTTGTGCCTTCCGGATGAGTGATTTGATTTCAGATAAATTGGGCATTCATGTTTATGCTTTCATCTAGATGTGGCATATAATGTTCATGTTTTGCTCACTGCTCCATTAAACACAAAGGAGGTTTTTTTTATTATTTTACAAGTGCAACATGAAGTCACAAGATTGTACTTGACTAGCAAAACAACAAAATAAATCTTACCAGAAAAATGTCACCATTCAATGAATTAAACACTTCTTGTAAAGCTCTGTTGACATATTGAAGTATAGCTTAAAGATAAGTTGTTAAACAGGTAAATTATACATGTACAGTGAGTTTCTTTAAAACTATCACTTATCCCCATTCCATCACCATAGCTGTCATTTCTCCTTTTGGGTTGCATGAGGTTTTTTCCTATATTTTTGGGCTAAAGAGACTGAATTATGGTGGAGTTCCGTATTATGAATAATTCTTCATAAATGCAGGAGAAGATGAATTCTCTACAAACTCAATGAATATTTAAAGTGATATGTACATTAGTTCTGTCAGACTGTTAAAAACTGAGCGTTCTTCTTGAACTGAAGAAAGTTTCATTAAAAATCTATGATTTTCTGTAAGTATTTAATGCATGTCACGTGTACGTATTAAATTCTTATTTCTGATGTTCCCAGGCTGACACTCACTTTGCCTTCCTGTGGTTCTTGTCTAATAAACAGCCTTTGGTTCTTTTTACCCTTTCACACTAGCATGTGATGCTAAACATAACACACTTTTGAGCTTCACCACTGATCATCAATTTAACAGGGTAATTTGTGATTCAAAGAAGCTAGTTCACAGATTAAATTCTCTCAACAAAGAGAGGATGGCAGAAAATTCGTTGCTATTTTTGCTTTTTGATCAGCATGCAAAATTCACCCATCCAACTCACCCGAGCCACACACAAAGTTAAGCTATTTGCTCCATTAGTAAACACCCCTTCTCCTGGCTGTTGGAATTTCCTCACTTCATTCCAGATGGAGTCAGGAAATGTGTGTATACATGACAGTGTTTATAATCACTGTAAGAGGTTGACAATTCTTTTCAAAGCAACAAAAGACAGGAAATTCAGACTGTAACCTTCCTAAATCTACCTATCAGCCTACTGCTGAGTCACATATCAAGTGATCACAAAGGTTTAAGCCATTTTAGCCAGTATCAGGATGAATGCTGGATGTAGGGTTTCTTAACTCTGAATTTTATGGAACACTGTCCAGTTTTCTTTCCAAAAGCAGAAAATAAGAAAAATGGTTGATACTTACTGCGGGGCTGGGTAAGCAGACTGTATTCTCCATTTGGGCCAGTAACCCTTAATTTGCATGTCTTGTTGATAAATGAGTCTACATTACTACATCGCATACTACATTAGCAAAGAGTGTTTCAAGCATGAGCTACAGACAAAATCCTACAATACTGTAGACTGAGTTAACAACTCATTTGCTTTTTAATTTAGTTCCCTTGATATTGGAGAAAACTGCAGAATTCTGGATGTAGCATGTCTTACAGAGGTAGCTGTGAGGGAAAGCCCAGATTGTACAAGGAAGCTGAAAACTGATAAAAGCATTTAAGCCCTTGATAAACCTGGTTATAATGATCTCAAAGTTGGAAAAATATTTGTTTTAGTAAATACCCTGTAAGTCTAAGTGATGCTACAACATTATCTGCATCAGAGTTTTAATGCATCAGTATGCAAAAGCTCATGAATATTGGATTTTTTTCTGCTAATTCCTGTTTCCAGGGTTGAGAACCCATACTGTAAAGTATAAGAAATGTTAAAATAGTTGGATTTTTACCAGCTAACCTTAAATTGTGTGGGTATTTTGACAAATTTTCCTTGCTTCGTTGACTTTCATTACATCCTTTATTTCCTTATAGTGTACCTTAGATTTCTGCAGGCCATAATTCTTTTTAATCCACTGACATTCTTAATTTCTGTGGAAAACTTCAGCATTTTAGTTAACTACATTTGTTAAAGCCCTGCAATATTTCAACCAGGAAATATTTCTTAATGGTTCTAATTTCTGTACCATTCAGGTCCCCTTTTTCTTCATCAGGCTACACTTTCCCTCATGCATCATCATTCCTCACTGAAGCCAATATGGCACATTTCCTTTTCATCAAGTAAAGTTTGTGTTCTTCAGAGCTCTTATTACCTATCTTCATTCACAAAACATACTAGCAATTGTCTAAGAGAACAGAACTTTTGGTTTCTGATTGATAAATCAGAGGATCACAGGATGTTAGGGGTTAAAAGGGACCTCCAAAGATCATTGTGTCTAATAATGTGGTTGTTTTGTGTAAATCCTTTTTTTCCTATTTTCTCTTACTGTGTAGTAGCATAAAACAACAGATGCTACTTCAGGCCTAAGACATCATAGCTAAGGAATGCTGCTAGCTGGTGGAGAAGAACCAGGTGCCATGGAGACGTAATAACCCAGAAGGCCACAAGAGACAAGGATGGGGCACCTGGGAGCAGAAGAGGGGAAACTCTGCCTGCTTCCCAAATGGACCTGAGGAAGAACCAATTGGAAAGCCAGCTAAAAGGTGTGATTGCCTCGTGAGCAAGATAGCAATACTTCTTATAACTTGCAAGATCACGTGTAGGGAAAGAGAGGTTGTATATAACGGAAAGTTTAAGAACTAATAAATGGAGTCTGCTTGATTCATATTGAATCATGCAGAGTCCACTGAATTTTTGACTCATTACTGGGCTCAAGTGTTATTTTTGGAAGATCTTATCTGTAACCTGACTAGTAATTACTTAGTTCTTTAGAACCATAAAATCATAGACTCATAGAATCATTAAGGATTGGAAGGGACCTCGAAAGATCATCTAGTCAAATCCCCCTGACAAAGCAGGATCATCTAGACCAAGTTGCACAGGAACACATCCAGGCAGGTTTTAAATGTCTCCAGAGAAGTAAACTCCACAACCCCCCATGGCAGCCCGTTCCAATGCTCCATCACACTCACTAGGAAGAAGTTCTTCTGATTTTTATATGGAACTTCCTGTGTTCCAGCTTACAACCATTGCCCCATCCTATCACTAGAGGACATTGAGAAGAGCCTGGCTCCATCCTCCTGACACCAACCTTCACATATTTATAAATATTAATAAGGTCACCCCTCAGTCTCCTCTTCTCCAAGCTAAAGAGACCCAGCTCTGTCAACCTTTCCTTGTAAGAGAGGTGTTCCACTTCCTTCATCAGCCTCTTTGCTCTACCCTGGACTCCCTCCTGCAGCTCCATGTCCTTATTGAACTGATGGACCCAGAACTGGGCACAATACTCCACATGTGGTTTCACCAGTGCAGAGTGGAGAGGGAGGAGAACCTCTCTCGATCTGCTAACCATCCTCGTTCTGATCCATCCCATGATGCTGTTGGCCTTCTTGGCCACAAGAGGACACTGCTGGCTCGTGGTCATCCTGCTGGCCACCAGGACCCCCAGGTCCCTTTCTTCTACATTTCTCTACAACAGGTCAGTCCCCAGCCTTTACTGGTACCTGGAGTTGTTCTCACCCAGATGAAGTCTCTGCACTTACCCTCATTACAGTCCATTAAATTTCTCCCTGCCCAGCTCTCCAGACTGTCCACGTCTTGCTGAATGGCAGCACAGTCTGATGGGATGTCGGTGACACCACCCAGCTTTGTGTCATCAGCAAACTTGCTGACAGTGCACCCTAATCCCTCATCCAAGTCATCAATGAATAGATTGAACAGGAC